>JAFEMH010001443.1:0-473469 GCA_022495995.1 Adenophora triphylla var. japonica
TGGGGATTCTGATGAGATTCTGGCTCCGATAGTCCCTTGGTCGATTCGAGGAGGTAGCCCCGATGTCTGGCTAAGAGCATGCTTAGTGACGGTCTCAGCTTCGTTCCCTATGAGGAAACTGTCTCCCCTTATGACTTCAAGGTCCCCTTGTCGGTTAATGAATTTGACGCATTGGTGGAGGGTGGAAGCTATGACTTTCATGTGATGCAACCATGCGGCGCTCCCCAAATTTGTGGTCGGATGGGATGTCCATTACGTGGAACTTTGCCGGCACCATTTGGGTTTCGTACCGCAGTTCCCGAGTTACCGTCCCGGAGATGGGACGAGACGAGCCGTCGTAGGCCTTGATAATCCCGGGTAGATAGGATCATATGCCTTTCATTGATGCGCAGGCCCGCATCATGCTAAGGGGAAGGACATTAATGGCCGATCCATTATCCACCAATACTCCAGGGAGCGATACGGTGTTGAGCTTAATGGTGATGTACAAAGCTTCATTGTGCTGGGAAACATCTCTTGGCAAATCTTCATCGCAGAAGGTGATCATGCTACCATATAGGCGGGGATCATAGATTTGGTGCTCGTCTGGAGAAAGAGATTCATCAAGCCAGTCACGTCGTGCCTTTTTCTTGCGAGGTAGAACCTTTGCTGAAGCCCCTGGGTTATGCTGAGGCCGTTTGTGGCGGTTGCCATCTCCAGTCAACATGTTGATTGAGTGGGAGCGCCAAACTGGCGTTGGTCTTTCTTCGTCGGTGTACACTCGGGAGCTGGACAAACTGAACTTTGGCTGATCCCGCGGGGATAGATTTCTGATCGCGCAGAGTTACCCGCAGGTCTACGGTATTCGGGTGTCCGAAGGTTTCAACTCTATCGGCGCGCAAGGCTTTTCGGCTTTTCTACCCTTCTTTGTTTGCTTTGGGGAAGACCGGCTGGAGTAGAGTACATAGTGTCAAATCCCCTGCATGGCTCCCCGAGCGTACCCACACCGGTATCACTGGCCTCGAACCTCTCTTTCAATTTATTGGAGGAAATTTTCTTCTTCTTAGGAGGACGGTCCTCGTGTATCCAGTCTTGATAGTCCCTTTCATGCGGTCGGGACCGATCATGAGATATCCCACCAAATTTGTTCTATGGCTGGTGGTGGATTTGGGACCTCAAAGCTGGTTGTGCTCTTGGAATGACTTTGAGTTGAACCTGGTCCTAGGGAGACCCGCTGTTGGGCCTCATACGAGAAGCGAATGGTTGGACTCGCCGGATAATGAGAGGTATTAAGATCCGGGGAACGAGGCATATGCTTGTCACTTCGTGAGCCCCGCCGGTTGGGAGATTGTTAAGGTCCCGGAAGTGACGTGTGGCCTCTTCAATCCGGGCTTGCTTGCCGTCCTGCTCCGGCGTTCCTCCAGGGCTTTGATGGCTAACCATATTTCTTCAATCTGTTTCCTAATCTTCATCACCCAGCCGATATTTGCGGGATCATCACTTTGAGAGGGGACAACCGACGGTATGCCGAACTCTTTCGTCCCCGACCGCCGTTGGAATGGTGGCCTTTTGATCATTTCTTGTTTGGGGCCGATTGCCTGTAAGCCGGCAGGCGAGTCCCTACGGTGGATACATAGGAATCTTAGTGGTAGCATCTTGATGTATCCTGACGATTAAGAAGAGGAGGAGAGCCTTCTTCCTTCTTCGCGGTAAAAGTGCCATCGGAATTGAGACCATAGTCAAACCCATGACTTGCGACAACCCCGTAAGGTCGTCAATTTTGAGCCTCATGTCGAAGTCTCATCCGTTCTACCAACCTGGATCCAATCTTTGGGTGCGTCCGAGGGATTTTGGAAGACGGAGTGGTATGGTTCATATCATTACGGGTGATGCGGACATTACGAAACCCGGAGTCGGAATAAACGGCGAGCCGACATGCGCTTGACTCTTCCCAACTGATCAAATGGTGACCCGGTGTCCGGAACCAACCTTTGTGAGGAGGCTGCGGGGGAAAGACATGAGGGTTCAGATGTCTCGGGAATTGAAGGAGGGTAAGTGTTTGGGCTTTTGGGCTCATGCAACATGCGCTATTTGTTCTGATTTACTTAAAACATGTTTTATTAACCTAATCGGTTGGAAAAGATTTCTCTTCTTTTCGCAAACTACTGGATCCTAGATCGGTGGGCCCCATCACTACGTCTATAAGCCCTCGTATTCCACCCGTATTTCGACCTCCCAGTGGTGGACGGCCCCGGCGAGGGTCCTATAGGGCAAGCGGGTCCCACCGACCGAAAGAAAACGATCCTAAAAGTCTCCGGCGGGTAATCGAGTCTTAACGAGCATTCGATGCAAATTACGGACAAAGCCGGACGTCGAAAGTCAAGATCATGTCCGAGGGATCGACAAAAAGTGCGGCATGATTTGACCGATAAATGTCCACGATTGATCTTGACTTGTCGTCAATTAGGCCGTAATTAGGCATGGAATAACCATTAATCCTTGATGACTCGGTGTCAATGCCGGGAGTCGCATATAATTTGTGCCGCCGAGCCGAAGTCAAGGCGCCTGGTCAATATCTTGGTCAAAGTCTCGCGGCGGAAAACCGGCGTGACTTCGACTGATTAGGGTCCCCGAAAGATATTGAGTCGGTGTGCCGACAAAGGCTTGAAAGGAAAGGTCCTATACACGAGAGGCATGACACGGACCGTACTAAAAACCAACCGGGTCTCGGACAAAAGTGTGTCACGGACAAGTGCATGGTCGACACGAGGCTCCATGGGATGTTTGGGTAGTCCTGTGCTTGCACCGAGAGGCGTAATAAGACCAAACGGGCCGCGACAAGGATTTCCCCGGGTTAGGGACGTAGTGTGCAGTGTACGGTCAACGTGCGCGTAGTGTGCAAGCAGTCTATCTTCTTTTTCTGAGTAAAATAGAAATTTTTCATGTGTCTTAAAAAGTATGATGCATGATTTTTTTTTTGAAAATTTTCTTTCTTTTTTTTTTGAAACTCTTTTTTTTTTTTTGAATTTTTTTTTTGAAAGTAAATGCACACATAAGCACATAATTCAATATCCGAGGCAACGGGTCCAACAGTCAAAATTTTGACTTTTTCCGAGGCGGCCAAAACAACACGAAAATGTGCAAAAATCAACACACACAACAAATGATTTTTAATGCCGGGACGGAAGCTTGACCCTCAAAAGCTTTTTTTTTTTTTGAAAACAATGATACCGGTACGTGGGATTGTTAAACCACAATTTATCCCCGACTCGTGTTAGGAGGCGATAACGGGAAGTTTAATGGTTTCCACCAATATACCAAATATCATTTTTTTTAAAAGCTTATTGTCCCCAGCGGAGTCGCCACTGTAACGATGTGCCGCCAAAATTTTTCCCGAAAAGGTTTTACTTTTTGAAAATCTTTCGTTTCTTTGAAAAACCAATCGAAAAAAGACCGGAGTCGCCACGCCATTTTTGTTTTAAGGGCCAAAACTTTGAAAAATGCCCGAGATTAGATATTTGGGTTCGGAGGTCACGTTACATGCCGGGAAGGACGTTAGTGTGCACCCGGAATGCCTCG
The DNA here is from genome assembly GCA_022495995.1 of Adenophora triphylla var. japonica. NCBI lineage: Eukaryota > Viridiplantae > Streptophyta > Magnoliopsida > Asterales > Campanulaceae > Adenophora > Adenophora triphylla. The sequence goes on from JAFEMH010001443.1 coordinate 3,559, forward strand.
TAAAACGAGTCTTCCAAGCTAAAAACCATTTGTTGTGTGTGTGAGGGAGTGTGTGTGTTACTTTGGCCAAAATAAGTTGAAACTGAGGAAAGTAAAAATTGGGAATTCTTTATTAGACTTTGGACAGATTCCATGATTTGTCGTGTGATTTTTGGGTTGAGTTTTGGTGCTCAAAAGATTTTTGGAAGTTGGAAACCACTTCTGCCAGAATGAAAAAGGCAGTGGACACTTGATTTTGAAATGGATTTAAGGGCTATAAAACTTCATAATCTGAGAAAACTCAGAGAATGAAAGTTGTTCCAGACACCTCAAATAAGATTTCAGTGAAAGAATTTTTTATTTTGGAGAATATTTGAGTACCCAAAACCTTCTGGAAATCTCAGATATGAGATCTGGATTCCCATAGACTGGTGATCTGACCTTCAAAATAAAATTTGAAAAATGGAGTTTTACTCACGCAAAAAATAAAGTAAAATTATGTCTGGAAAGCTCTGGATGTTGGCTACAAAAGGTATTTTGTAGTTGACACCAAATTCCAAGTTTATCTGTGTCCAAAAAATTAGACCATGGACTGGGGTCTTAGAAAATTGCTACTGGACAGCAACTTCTCAAGAAGGAAAACATGATTTTAAAGGGGGTTTAGCATCCATGCTTGTCCCCATTTCCCTAGGTTTTGATTAGTGATCACTTGACATTTTAGTGGTGAATTAACTATATCAAACCATCCTTGGGGTACATTAGGACTAAACACTTCATTTGCTTGGAAAGGGGAATTTTATCCTTTGAAAATGAGATTTGATGTATGAAAATGAGTTTTAGGGTTTTGAAAATGTGTTTTCTTTGCAAGTAAGTAAGAATGCTTTGAAAATAATGTTGATCCTTGTAGAAGATCATCCATGGAGATGAACTTCCATGGTGATCTTCTTGGATCTAAGACAAGAAGATGAATGAACTACATTTTGTAGCTTGAAAATGCATGCATGGATGAATTTTAGGATAAGAAGAGGGAGGTTATACCTATCTTCCTTGTGTTTTGTGTTTGAAGGCTTGAATGTAAGAGTGTTTAAGGCTTGAATATGAGAGTGTTTGAGTGAGTGTGATTTTGGGTGAATAGTTGAGAAAAAGGTGACAATTCTAGAGAATTCTCACTGTTTTCTCACTATTTTCGCCAAGGTGCAGTTGCAAATTGTGTTTCTTCTCCTTTTATTTCTGAGACTGAAGGCCTCAATTTATTGCCCTCTGAAAATTGCAATCATGTCCGCGCGGATATGTCCTTCAGCGTGCACTGTTCATTAAATGCTGCTTCAGGCTTTGGACAAGAGGAATATTTTCAAAAAAATTTCAAATTAACAAACAGCTTTTGTTCCACCATTCTATTTTTGGTTTTCTTTAATTTCTTTTGCTTTTTAGGATTCCTTTCTTGGTTTATCCTTAAATAACAATGCCCACTTTGCCCTTGCTTGGTTAGAAATGTTAGGAATGTTAGGAATTGTTAGAAATGTCATAACTTTCGTTAATTTTCTAACGAAAATTCTAACAAGCTCAAATTGGAGCACTTACACCCGTGCGTCACATACGTTGAAAGTTTGCGTGATCAGCTAGCCTTAAGTTCACTTTTTCCTTTGTCGGTGGAACTCGCTTGCCTTATAAGACCTCGCTCGGGATAGTCCGTCTCGAGAAAGATGATCTACAAATGGAAACGAGGGGCTTATAAGCGTAGTGACGGGATCCACTGATTAGAGCTCTAGGATTAGTTGCGAAAAAGAAGACCTGCTCTTTTCCAACCGATTAAGACTCTGAGAAAACACGCTTTAAGTAAACATTAATCGGTAACTACACATTGCACAAGCCCGAAACCTTGAGCCAAATACCCTTTTCCGAAGCCTAAACCCTTCCTTTCGTCACCTGCAGCGAGCAGAAAGTGGTTCAGATTTTCGGGTCGCCGCTTCACCGAGAATCACGGTAACGGCGGCGTCAGACAGTTCTTCGGTTCCTCGTCCCCTCGCCAGAATTTCCGACATGTCTAGTTCACCGAGAAATCGTGACGGAAGGACCCCGCCACCGGCAATGTATATGACATTGGAAGAAGCCATCCGGCTTGTGAGGTTCACAAGAGGCGTAAAAGAAGATCGCAGAATTTCGTGGTACAAACTTCTGAATGAGCGTGGTATAGCAGCCTATCCCCCGCCGACGGTACTTTGTCCTGGCCGAGGATGACGATTCCCCGAAACCAGCTCACCAAACCTTCAATCAGGTTCCTCCCCGCCAACTTACGGATGACTTCTAATCAAGGAAACAAATTTGACCTAGGCTTCACGTTGCCACATGCCAAGGCAACCCTGTCATATTTTGCCAGCCCAGTGCTACTCCTATCACTCAATACCACCAGCGCACCGCTGGACCATCCCAGGATGCCAATATCCTTCAATACCCTCCCGGGTTCGTCCCATTGCCTATACACGAATCCTAAAACACCGGGGACAAACCCCGATACAGCCTTAAAAGGCCCCCATATATCCACATATATCTAGCCTTCCACCTCCAATCACTACCGCTCACGGGGTAGCACCCGATGCCGAGCCTCACAACCCACCACTGGACCCGGCCTTAGCCTGGATGGTCGAACGTATGAAAGACCCGAAAGCCACCATGAGCAGCTCAAAGCAGAAACGCTCAAATCCACGGATCCGGAATGGTCACGCCTCTCCCCGCCAAGTTCGAATGCCTGAGATGGACCGATTCGACGGAACCGAATGTCCTCAAACGCACGTCGACACCTACGTTCTCGGCATGAGAGCAAAAGGAGCAACCCTCCAGAATGGCCGACCACTTCCAAAGATACGCTCAAAAGTTCAGCGTTACGATGGTTTCTAAGGGTCAAGCTCATGGATCGCCACACCTGGGATCGATTAGTAACATCTTCCTGGAACGGTACCGATCCAACTTAGAGTGGGAAACAAGTCGCGAGGACTTAATCACCACCGAGCGAAGCGGATGAAAGTGTTGGGGAATTCTACAAGAGGTGGAGTTGGAAACTCTCCGAGATCATGGAGCCACTCTCCAAAGAGGAACAGATGCGGATCTTCAGGTCCTGCTTAAGACCGTCCATCAGAACTCTCATAAGTCATCATTTCTTCCCAGATCTCCGAGCCATGGTCAATGCCGGCTCACAGTTCAAGAAGGATCTCAAGGAAAAGATGGCTACTGCACAAACATACGTATACCGCTCGCGGCTTGCATTCAATCCCGCACCGGCCCCCGGCAAAGGAAAATATACGTCTGTCAACTATATCCATCAGGGACAACATTCGGGCAACAGAAACCCAGTCCCTCAAAGCAACAACTCCACTTCAAAGCAGCCTGCCGTACACTTCGACAAGTTGGACATGCCGCTAAGCAAGATGTTGGAAGGGTTAATCAAGGAAGGTCTCCTTAAACCCGTTGCAAATTACAAACCCAAGAATCCCGAAGCCAATGCGGACAAGAACAAATATCGCGCCTTCCATCGCATCACGGCCATACCACGTACAACCTGTTTGGGGTTACGATACGAAATCCGTAACTTGATAGAAGAAGGCAAATTGGAGCGTCCCCGTGGGCCTAATACGCCGGAAACCCTTTCCGAACAATAACAAAGGTGAATTCCATTTAGTGGGTGCCCAAGAAGATTGTCGCAGAGCGCTTCCTCCGATTCTTCCCGCCGGGTCCTCATCTAATGTCCACATCACCTACGATGTTTGTGATCGCTCCGCCGCTCGAGTACGAGTCCTAAGAGATGGTCCGGAGCAATCCTCCGAGAAAACAGAAGAAGTCCTCTCGCCAGAATGCCGAGAGAAAGATACGAAGCCGGAGACACCAAGGTGGGTACACTCGAAGAGCCATCCGGAGGTTCGACTACTACGTACTCTACTCTAGCCACCCTCCCTTCCTCCGGGCCATGCAGCCTTTAGAGCACAAGGGTGGAAAAGCCGAAACGTCCCGCCGAAACCGCAGTTCAGCCCTGTGGCTCCGGAATACCTCAGTACCTTGGTAACCTTCACGCCGCCGTAGACAAAACCCCCGCGGGATCGCCTAAGATTCAATTTGTCCGGCTTTCCGAGCTCGGACCGGCAAAGGAAGATCAAAGTTAGCTTGGCACTCGCACTCGATCAACGTGCTAACCAAGGGCGGCAACCGCCACAAGCCTCAACGCAATCCCGAGGTTCCTGCAAAGCGCTTTACCTCGCAAAGAAAGATGTGAAACGGGTGGTCGGATGACTCTCCTTCTACGGATAGAGATGAGATCTACGATTCCCGATCGTAGCAGCAAGATGATCACGTTACGTGACGAAGATCTACCGAGAGATGCCTCTCGGGGCACAATGAAGCTCGTACATCACTCTCAAGCTCAACACCATATCACTCCCCGAGTATTGGTAGATAACGGGTTAGCCGTTAATGTTCTCCCTCTCAAAGATGACGCGAGCCCTCCGCATCAACGAAAGCCATCCGATTCCGTCAACCCGACTATCGTGGCCTACCAGGCTGACAACACGTCTCGTCCCCATCCCTGGGACGGTTACTCTGGAACACCGTTCGAGACCCAAATGGTGCCAAGAAAATTCCACGTGATGGACATTCCATCCGAGTTCACAGCTCTCTTGGGACGCCCTTGGCTACATCACATGAAAGCCATAGCCTCCACTCTCCATCGGTGTTAAGTTCATTAACCGGCAAAGGAGATCTTGAAGTCATCCGAGGGGACAGCTTCCTCATAGGAAACGAAGCCGAGACAATAGCCAAGCGTGCCCGCAAATGCACCGGGGTTACCTCCTTCAAATCAACCAAGGGACTATCGGGCAAATCTCATCAATCCCTCGAGTCCTGGAGATGCTAACTATGTAAACGTACTCGAGCAAAAGTGCACTCGGCGCTCCGATACATCAAGTTCAACTGTCGTTTCCAACATTTGGAGGCAGATTGGAACGAAACACTGAGCATCGCCATGATGCGAGCACGTAAACCCCTAGTCTCCAATCGGAGATTCGTCAGCATTCTTCAAACTAACTCTCTCGGCCCCCGCCAAAGCGAAGAGATCTTTGTGATAAAGGTCAACAAGCACCGCCACACTCGTGATGAATGCATGGAAGTCGTATGGGATGTCCTCCACGAGGAACTACCCGCCGCACCCCTCTTCTCCAATAAGGGCATGATGTTTTCCTAGCAGCTCCAAAGAACGCACCCGACGCAATACGTCCCTACGTTGATTGAGCCGTCGATGATGACGAGTCAGACTCTCCTCGGAGTCGAGGATGCGGCAAACCCGCGGCAGACTCTCCGCATTCACATGCTCGCCGAGGACGGCACTCCTTCCGATCGTGTCACCTATGACCAAGGCTCCAATACCATGGAAATTGTCAAGCTTCAACGTCCAAGACAAAATTATCCGACAATTGGAAGTTACCGGTTGACACAACGAAGAATCCCTCTCGATCAAGCGATCGACGACGACTTCGTCAACATCATCTATTCCGTATATCCCGATGATACCAAGGATCCGGTCCTCATCGTCGATTCTCGCAATGCCAAAGTCACCCTCGACGACCGCCCGCTCATGGTAAACGAGGCCCCCGGCCAAGCGAGCTCGTAGCTCATCAAGCATTTCCCGAGTACCAGCCCAGCTGCAACCGGCCCGTGCCGTGGCCGGCTTATACCCTCAAGCACCGCTAAGGCCAAGGGCAACAGTCAAGGAGACCAAGCTCCTCACCCCGTCACGAATCGATCAACCTCGGGAACGCTTCCAGCAGCCACTCCGAAAACATCTCGCGAAGGTCTTCCCGCAAGACAGAGTCAGCCTTCCGACATTGGAAATGACCACCTCAAAGCATCAACATGCTCCAGCCGATTCTACTCCCGCCGTCACGGCCCCGAGTCGACATCCCGCGCAGACCGCTAGCTCGATAGACTTGGCGATCGAGCTAGATCACAAGACTGTCAACATCGCAGAGTTCAACACCCCCGTGGGTTCAATCAAGCAAAATTGGGCAAACTTCTTGGTAATCGAGATCAAGGAAGGCTACATGGAATGTCCCAGTCCGACTTCCTTCGTTAACGTAATCCAAGTGTTCCCGCCATTCGGCGATTTGGATGTGATCACAGTTCTAGACACTAGCCAGACGGCGCGCACCTACGGAGACTGTTTAGCTCTCGCAAGGAAAGCCCTCATGGAACTAGCCGCTCAAGAAAGCCGTCTTTGGGACGAAAACCAAGCTCGAAGGACCTACAGGGACCAAGCCCTTAAAGTGTCACATGCAGCTTCAGACAGAAAGCTAGAGGCCACTCTAGACCAATTCGACGTCAGGGGTTTTGCTCACGGCAACTTCCTTGACTACCGTCTGTTCTCATCCAACCCCCTCTGCCACACGAGGGTGGTCAACGGTCCCGATGACCTAGGAAATGGAACGGCATAGCAGAACGAATCCTAGCGCTTGCCTCCCCGAGGAAAGCAAGTTATCTGTGAAAGCGACGACGAAGACGATGAAACTATTCTTTTCCAAGCCGGGCATGAAGTCAACAAAACCGGACTCCCAAGGGTCCTGGGAGGATGGAAACGGATCATTTCCACACTCAAATTAAAAGGCCAACTCAGGGAGGAAGGTCTATTTAAAAACAAGAGGAGGATGGAAATTCGTTTCGAGCAACTACTCAGGGAGATTCCGCAGTCTACGGCATTCATTTACAGAGACGATCGATTGGGTCAGCAACCAGTTACATGGGCAGATGTTCGGGAAGCCGTGTACTCATCTTCCGACATACCCGCTACTCAGATAAAGCAGAAAATAAAGCTCTCCCCGGTGGAAGTCTATCTAGACTGCCGCATGCAGTTCAAAGAAGCCCTGGCTATTCTCACATGGGAAGAAACGCAGTCATTAACTCTCGACGCAGGCTCTGCTGCAAGAAAGTTAATCTGGGCCAAGAGTGAGGAAGTTTAGCAAACCATGAGTATCGCTGCACCCAACTCTGTAATGCTCTCGAGTATGCTCAGCAAGAAGGAAAGGAGCGCGGTATGCCGTGAAGAGATCAAGGAGACTGTTCGCCTGAACCTAGAACTCTCTAACCTCCCTCGGTGGGTCAACAATGCACAGTTCAGCTCCGACGACCACTGTTGTGCACTGACATTCGAACAGCTGCGTCAAACCGTAGGCTACCTCCCGCAGAGGCACCTAAGCCGCATCCTGGGACAGAATCCGTCAAGCCGCCGAAGCTTCGTGGAATACATCCCACAAGCCAATGAGTTGAGGGAAGACATATGGCCCTATGCTACGAGGAATCCTCCTCTAACTATGGCTCAACTCGAGCGGCCTGTTCGAAGGAACCAAACCCGATGTCATCGTTCTAACCCGATCGGGTCAAATCCATGCATTACCACCCAAGGCCACTAAAAGCTGCGGCAGCGTAATCGCAACTCCGCATTGCCCGAAGACACAAGTTCCGTGAAAGAGGACCCGATCCTCACTCAGTCAAGGCATCAGGCAAACATTTCCTTTGGTCTCTCGCTCACCTCCTCTTATCCTCACAAGCTCAAGCTAGAGGAAAGCCTGGCCCGTACCATGGTCCCCGTGGACGCAACCCAAGAGGAAGTCATTCAAATGATCGGCAACATCCATTATGGCAACATTATCACCTTCACAGATTTGGAACTGCCAAAATTTGGGGCTGATCACAATGAGCCGCTCTACATCACAGCCCACTGGACGAGCGTCGCCTTCCCCGCGTGTTGGTAGACGGAGGTTCCGGAATGAATGTCTTGCCCGCCAAGATGATGGACCCGCTTGACATCAAGCCCACAGATCCGAAGCCTTCACCCACACTGTCAAGGCCTATGACTCTACTTCCCGTACAGCTTCTGAGTTGCTACTCTTAACATCCGGTTCGGCAAGCGGATGATCCCCACCGAATTCCAAGTATTGGACATTCCAATCACTTTCGGCCATCCATGGGGCGTCCCCGGCTGCATCAAATCAATGGCGTGGCATCCACCCTTCATCAATGCCTCAAGTTCATGCAAGGCAACGAGCTAACCTTCACTACGGCGATGTGTCACCACCGAGGGGACCAAGCACCAACGACATTCCGTGTTAGAAATCAAGCATAATGACAACATGGCATTAATTGGATTCACTCACGGAGACCTCCAAGATCCAAATATGCAACGTGGACCTTCCACTATCTCACGACGCATTCCTCCCGCCATGAAGATGATGAAACTCATGAACTTCATCCCGAGATGGGGCTCGGCAAAAGGCTACAAGGCCAACACCAAGTTATTGAAGTCAAGGACCACACCACGGTCCAGGCTTCGCTACGTGCCAACACCGCCGACATCAAGGAAGACAAAAGGCTCGCCCGCACCAAGGCAAGCAGCCTCGCAAAGGGGAACCTCCGACGGCACACCCAACCTCCGCCTTACGGCTTTGACCTCGCTCATTACTTCACCAAGTGGAACCGACAAGAACTGACCGACGAGGGAACCAATGCGAACCGAGGGACCGACAAGGGAACCGACAGAATCGAGGGGACCGGACAAGTGGAACCGGACAGCGTAACCGAGGGGACCGGCAGGAACCCATGAAGATGAGAAAGAAGCAGGGATAGTCGGCACCAAGACTATAGAAAGAATGGAACAAACTAGCACGGGACCTCAAGCGTTTGAGAGGACTCAAGGCTAATCCGATTAGGGGAGCGTTCCTCGACATCACGGCTCTACTGGACCAACCGCCACCACAACCAAAGACGAGTACACATTCAAGGGAATCCCCGACTTGGAAGAGCAACTCAAGGTACTCTCCATGGGAAACAGACTGTTCGGATCAGCCACCGAGGCCACATTCGAGACACTAACTCTAAAGCAGAAGGAACCGAAATTCATAGAAGACGCTCTCAGTGGACCAGCTCTACAGAGTCTCTTTGAAGAGGTCACGGAGGTGCCAAACCTGATTGACCTGGGCTCCGAAAACAGCATGATTGCCATGGTTGGGACAGCCAGGCTGCTTCCTCGATCCCCGTACCCTCATCAAGCATCCAGCAATGCCACTGAAGAACTGGGTAACTTTCACCGGACCAAGGGCAAGCCAGGCAGAACTGGAAGACAAGCTGGGCCCGCACCCACATCTCCCTAAACCCGGTCTCAAACCCTCTAAGTCAGTCCTTGTAAAAGTCCAGTCCTCTGAGTCATCCAATGGCCTTACGTTGGAGGACCATGATAATGTAGCCATCCATGTATTTCCATTCTTGCTTAATGAAAAGTCTGACCTTTCGAAGTATCCTCTCATTGCCACTTTAACAACTGATAAGTTAACAAACAACTTAAAAGACGTTAATAATTCAATTGATAAAGAAGTAGACACATTAAATGAACAATACATTAGAGAAGTTTTGAGCGTGTAGTCGACCAAGAGGACAACCGGGCCCAAGCTGCTGAAGAGGTTATGACCAAAGTGATCTGGATACAACCAGATCAAGATGTCCGAGGAGGATCAAGCCAAGACTGCCTTCACCACTCCGTGGGGGACGTACTGTTACACGGTCATGCCGTTCGGTCTGAAGAACGCTGGGGCTACTTACCAGCGGGCTGCAACAGCCCTCTTCCATGACATGATTCACAAAGAAATCGAAGTATATGTCAACGACATGATCATCCACTCCAGAGGATCAGACAGGAAACACATGACAGATCTGAGAAAGTTCTTCAACAGACTCAGAAAACACTCCATGAGGTTGAACCCTGCGAAGTGCACCTTCGGCGTCAAGCGCGGCAAGGTACTGGGGTACATGGTTACATAAAGAGGTATCGAAGACAATCCCAAGAAAATCAAGGCCATCATCGATATGAAGCCACCACAGACTTTAACAGATGAAAAAGAACGCCGACATCAAATGGGACTCCGAGTGCCAAACAGCTTTTTAGAAGATCAAGACCTACTTGGTGAATCCCCCAATTCTGTGCCCGCCACATGAAGACAAGCCACTACTCCCGTATTCGACAAGAATGTACACGTCAATCGGAGCAATGCTGCACAAGATCGAAAGATTCCAAGGTTGAGCATGCAATCTACTTCTGTAAGCCGGAAGCTTCAAGGAAGTGAACTCAAACTACTCAAAGATTAGAGAAAACTTGTACCGCCTTGGTATGGGTAGTCGGGAAACTCAAACACTACATGCAGCCACATTCGGTGCCTCTGGTCTCCAAAATGGACCCCGTCCGATATCTCTTTGACAAGCCATCCCCTGTCAATGCGACTAGCCAAGTGGTCATTCTTCCCCGCCGAGTTCGACATCAAGTACATGGTCGAGAAAATCAACAAAGGGCGAGTAATGGCGCATCACCGGCCGACTTCCCAAGCAAATGAACCTAAGGGTCCCGATCCGCATTTCCGGGACGACGGAATCTTTTTCACTCGATGCCGCAAACCGCCGGAAACTCTTCTTCGATGGGGCACCAACAAGAAAGGGAATAGTATTGGAATGCTCCTTGTCGATCCCAAGGACGAGCACACTCCCATAGCCATCAAGCCGAATTTTGAAACGACCAACAATGCAGCGGAATACGAAGCTCGTGCAGCCGGTCCGGAAGTCGCCTCGAGCGCAACATCTCGTAACCGGATGTGTATGGAGACTCGGCATTGATCATCAATCAAGTGTCCAACAAATGGAAGACGGTAGATTCTGGCCTTCGAAGTACCACGCGTACATGGAGGAGCTCATTGCTCGCTTCAAGAACATCTCTTTTCACTATTTGCCAAGAGACAGAAACCGCTCGCAGACGCCCACTGGCAACCCTCGCCTCTCTTGTCGAAATTCCCGATGGGAAAGCAAGAAACCCCTCGTAATAGTGCAGACGGGAAACACCCGCCTATTGCCGTGAGATCGAAATAAAAAGGAAATGATCGACGAACCCCGGTACAATCAAATTTACCAAGTACCTCCAAAGCGGAGAAGCTTCCTTCACAAATGAAGATGGAAAATACAAAGAAGGGATCAAAGCCAAAAACAAGATGGCATTAAAACGCCCGGCATCCCATTTCGTCATTCAGGGGGTATGTTGTACAAGAAGCGCCACCAAGGGCCACTCCTTCGGTGTGTAAACAAAGAAAAGGCCGAGCACGAACGAAGTTCATAACGGAACATCGCGGTCCGCACATGAACGCCCGAGCATTGACACAAGATTATTCTCCGTATGGGATACTATTGGATATCAATGGAAACAGATCGCATCCAGCTTCGTCCGAAGCCGCGACAAATGTCAACGGTTCTCCAACCTCAATCACATCCCTCCTCATGAACTCTATTGCATGACTACACCATGGCCTTTCGCCACATGGGAATCGACGTCATCGGCAAGATCACTCCACCGAGGAGCAATGGTCACGAGTTCATTGTAGTCGCAGTCGACTACTTCACCAAATGGGTAGAAGCCGGATCGTACAAAGTACTGACTTCTAAGGAGGTGGCCGAGTTCATTCGAGAGAACATCATGTGCCGATACGGAGTGCCCAACGAGATCATATCCAACAATGGGACTCACTTCGAAGGAGATTGTGACCAACTTCCGACCGATTCGAGTCACACGTCACAAGTCTTCTCCTTACTGCACCACAAACCAATGGTGCGAGAGGCACCAACAAGACTCTCGCCATGATAATCGAAAGATGACAACTGCAGGTCGGGACCGGCCCGAAAAGCTACATTTAGCCCTCTCGGGGATACGTAACATCGCCGAACCGCCACAGGGGAGACTCCGTTCGCGCTTACCTACGGAATGGAAGCAATGTTACCCGTGGAATTGGAAATTCCATCCCTCCGAGTCCTCTTGGAAAACGGTATCAATGAAGTCGAATGGCTACAGAGCCGTCACGAAGAACTTGCTCTACTCGGCGAGCGCAGGTTGAAAGCCATGGAGCACACTCGAGCCTACTGTGAGCGTAATGGCCCAAGCATTCGATAGGAAATTCAAGATCCGAGACATCAGAGAAGGCGACTTGGTGCTAAAGGAAAAGCCTCCTATGCAGACCAATCCCCTCGGAAAGTGGGAGCCTACCTGGATAGGACCGTTCGTGGTACAAAGAATCTTCTCCGGAGGAGCCATGAAGCTAACAGATTTGGACGGAACCCTTTCGTTAACCCCGTGAATGGAAGCAAGCTCCGCAGATACTTCGTTTGAGGAAGAGCACGAGTCAACTCACCTTCCCCATACACCGTCCCCTCAGTAAAATTAAAAGTGCTAAAAGAGTAATACCCAACTGGATACATTCCCGCTAATGATCCAGGTAAAAAACAGGGTCGTACTTCTTTTAGTTTTGCTTTTCTCAAAATTCACCTAAAGTGTCGAACTACGGTGACCTGAGCCCCTTAGTCCAATTGTAAAAGGGGAACGTAGGCAGCCATCATTGGTTCGGTCTAAAAAAAAATGCATTAAGCATCAATTGCTTGTGTTTCGGAAACTCTTTTCATTTAACCTACAAATTCATTATGGTTAAAACATTCTTTGATGAGTTCAAGCACGGTCAACTCTTGACTCGCTACACGCTAGCAAAACTACAATAAAACATTAATCAATTAATGTGTCTGCAATGACAGTGGGTGGATACTCTGGACAGCAAGGTCAACCTAGTTTCCCGTACTAGGTCCTTCATCCTTCTTCCCCTCCCCTTTCCCGCGGCGAGTGTTCTTCACCTTCACAGGAAATATTCCGATAGGCCTTCTACCTGGCTTAGGGACTCTTCCCGATGCCTCCATCAACCCTATGACTGTCAACGCAGCCCCTTCTCTAGCTCTGTCTCGAGCTGCCTCGCTTCGAGCCCTCATAACAGTACAGTGCCCTCTCTTCGGTGAAAGAGAACCCTGGCAGGAAAGGATGTGTACTGCCACCACCGCGTGAGCAGCAATAGCGTCGAAGGAACTTCCATCAGCAAAGATCCCACCTCAAATGTAGCAGCATAACTCAAATCCGTCAGGCACTCGCTTCCACTCGCATCGTCGCAGTAACCAATGATGGAATATAGAAGGACGTCCGAGATGCCCCGGCACTCGACAACCAATAGACCCTCCCGAGCGGTCCAACAAGTCTCAGAACTTCCAATGGGGAACCCACCATCGCAAGTGATGCGTGCGGAGTCCGGCCATCCGTAGCTCCAGCCTCCGATCGCCCCTATCACCAGAGGACGTCGAGAGAAAGACCAAGCGTCACAGACATTGGCACCTCGTGCATCATCTCAGCCTCTCCCTCAACCACATGGTAAGCATAGCGGGACTCCCTCCCCACATGTATCGGCCACGGCCGCCATCCGACTTATGCGCCTGTGAACGTCTCGCCTAAGACCAACGGCACGATGTCTCCCCGCTTCCGGCATCGCTCACCAGTGTCCAAGACATCTGTGATGGCACACACCCGCAGACGTGAATGTGAACAGAGTAGCAATCGCGCACAGAGCAAACGCGTCCCACACAAAGATGCTCCCCTCGGCTCCGGCAAATCTTTTGGGGCAAGCCCCAAATGTCAACATAATCGGTATTCGCACGCATCCCGTATGCCTCTCCACCGAGATACCAAGCAAAGACACTAGCTTCTCAACAGTGGCCATGCCACCAAAGCATACGGAAGAACTAGTCAGCTGTTCCGTCTCGTGTCCTCCTGCATGGCCCGGAAATCTTCGAATGTAGGAGTGATTTCGTTGTACGAAAAGCCGTACACGTTCCTCCGTACGTCCGAATCGAGACGCCGCTCTCAAAAGATCCCAATCTAGCATGAGCTCCTTCAAAGCCCAAACAGATCTCATCCCGTAACAACCTTCAAAATCCCTTGTTTACGCCTCGTGTGGTTCCGTACCCACGACTGAAAGTTTTTCAAGTATCGCTCTTGCATCCGAGACGACAACTTAGGAAAGGGAGCCATGACAGAAAGTGAAGAAAAGCCTTAAGAATTGGAAAGGAATTCAGCCAAATGATCGAAACAAAGGCGTAGTCTTTACAAATTGCAAAGCCGAAACCGCAATTTAAAGGAATCTGGAAATTCAATCCTAGTTCGGCCGGACTCCTTGCAGCTGACCCGGTCAACTCTCGCAGCCAATGCTCCCAAATTGGAAGCAATTCCAAACAATCCCCTATTCACACCTTTATGAAACCAACGTGCTGCCCCCGGTTTCATTCAATCAATATCAATATCCCTTCCGCCCGGCTTGTGTAACAAAGGCAATTAATTAAATATTAGTGCATATAGGCTTAAATTTTGACCCGTTCAATTTTTAATGCATGTTTCATGTTATTTATTTTTTTGATCAACCTACTTGCTTATTTGTCAAAAATAAAGGAAGGTAATCACAGAATAAATGTGCGAAGTACAGGTTCCGCCCCACGGGCGCCTTTTCGAATACAGTTCAAATCAAATTGTTCCTGACAATACATGTATTTTGTCTAAACAAAGCAAAAAAAAAAAAGAGAGAGAGAGAATGGAGGACTACTCCGAGTCCTGCTCGTCATCCGAGCACTCGACGTACTGCTCTGCCGCTGCCGGATCCGTCGCAAACAAGAAGTCGCCAAATTCCTCCAGGCGGGAATATGCAAAAGGCCTCCTCGGCGTATGCGAACTCGAGGACTCTCCCCTCTCGTGCCCCGAGTGCGAAGAAGAAGGAGCTCCAAACCCAGCCGTTCCGCCCGTGAACTGGCCAAATCCCTGTGCAAAGTCCTCCTCACCAGCTGTGGGAGCAGGCAAACCTCTCGGCCTAGACGGCCTCGGCTCACGGACATCCACACTCCTCCGGGAACTGCACCGCATGAACTCCACGAGTCTCCTAGCGTAGGCGGCCCAACCGTCCACCAGTCTTATAGCCTCGTTATACGTACGGCCGGACTCTTGTTGCACCAGAAATTTTTGCCACTTTGGGCCCCTCAGTTTTTCACAGTTTCAATTTTACCACTTTTGGCCCCCAAAAGTGTAAAATTTCCCCCAGTTAGACCTTTCTAACACCCCATCCCCCGAGGATAAAATCTCAGTTAGTTTTCACTAACGCTCGTCTCTAGACGTTAAATTCCCAGTTAGTTTTCACTAACGCTCATCTCCAGACGTTAAATTCCCAGTTAGTTTTCACTAACGCCCATCTCGAGACGTTAAATTCCCAGTTAGTTTTCACTAACGCTCGTCTCCAGACGTTAAATTCCCAGTTAGTTTTCACTAACGCTCATCTCCAGACGTTAAATTCGATTCCCAGTTGACGTTTGACGTTCAAACGCTCAATCATGTCTCCGGACATTCCAGTTACAATCTCATCTCCAGACGTTAAATTCGATTCCCAGTTGACGTTTGACGTTCAAACGCTCAATCATGTCTCCGGACATTCCATTTACAATCCCGTCTCCAGACGTTAAAATTCGATTCTCAGTTGACGTTTGACTTTCAAATGCTCAATCATGTCTCCGGACATTCCAGTTATGATTCCGTCTCCCGACGTTAAATTTTCTAATTATTTTCACCATCATATATTCCCCGGCAGCTGCAATAAGCCCGAACCCCAAGGCACGAACGCCTTGCAACAATCCCTCTTCGGCTATCCTCGTAAGCTCGAATACACCTTTTCACTTCAGCAAGTGAACATTCATCTCCCCGGCCGCCAGTCGTAAGCATGACCGTCCCTCTTCACCGGCAGCAGCAATAAGCCCGAACCCCAAGGCACGAACGCCTTACAACAATCCCTCTTCGACCATCCTCGTAAGCCCGAACATCTTTCAGCAAGTGAACATTTATCTCCCCGACCGCCAGTCGTAAGCCCGACCGTCCTACTTCAGCGGCAGCTGCAATAAGCCCGCACAACAATCCCTCTTCGGCCATCAAGGTAAGCCCGAATGCTCATCCCCAGCAGGATTCTAAAGAAGAAACGTCGATCCTTCCGAGTTGTTAATAACGCCAGTTTAACACAACCGTTCTCATCATTACCGCCCTATCCCCAGCAGGATAAAACTGGCAGCAGCAATAAGCCCAGTACCCAAGGCACGAACGCCTTCATATCAGGATAAACGTATCCTCACAACTCCGGTTTGAGGCGCCACACGCCCTCGTAAGCTCCAACAACTCCGGTTTGAGGCGCCACACGCCCTCGAAGGTTTCAGGGATCCCAGGTCCAGACGCCTCACAATAGTCTCCATTCAGGTTCCGGTACCTCGCAATGGTCTCATTCAGGTCAAGGTCCCCACGCGCGGCCCTTGCACCTACGAACTACGATCGGCTTGATTCCCGCTCGGGATACGTAGGAATCCTTTCGCTAAGGGTCCAGCCAGCTGACCGCCCAGGTCTTTCAAAGTAAGGCATCCCGATTTGGATCCTTATCTTTTTCAACGACCCCACCTCCTTCGGAGGAGACGTCGCTGAGGGGCTAACTGTAAGTACCCAAATCCGGATCGTCAAAATCCGTCAGAAAGTTAACCGAAATTCGTTAACTGGCCCGCTCCAGGTTAATCGGAACTCGTTAAACTCCCCGTTGCCATGCCAACGAGACATCCCGGGACTGCCCCGTGCATCCCGATGTCGAAGCGTACTTAACACGTGTCATCTCACGTAAAAGTACGGCTTTCCCTGAAAAATGCACTTTCCGACACTTTCCGGGGGCGTTTCGGACATTTTCCGGACTGTTATTTTAAAAAAGGGACAAAACCGGGACCGGGGAACGAACTCCCACGCATTTGGTGAGTCATGGGACACGTGGCAGCCATGCCACAGCCCACACATCACCTTTCAATCAGAAATCAAAGGGAAAAGACTAAAATACCCCTGGTATACAGTCAAAGTCCGGCCGGACTCCCTGTGCACATTTTTTGAAATTGCCAGCAAGCCCCTCAAAATTCCAAAATACCAAAAACCCCGGAAAAATCCCTAAGTCCGGCCGGACTCTTACTGCATTTTTCACCTATAAATAGGAGGGCTGTCAAAGCCATTTCATAACAACAAATTACCCCAAAAAACTCACCTCTCATACGGCCCTTACCAGTTTCACCCCTCCTGAGCTCCCATTTTGCTACGATTCGCGTGAAACCTCCATATTTCGATCAAATACGTCCCTCACCACTACAAAACAACGTTTCAAACCTCTTTCCGTGTCTCGTACACACCTTCCGAGCCAAAGGAGTCGACCCTAGCCATAGGTATAACTCCCTCTCTCTAATCTCTCGTCTCGTCTCGGTTTACGCGCCAGTCGCTATAACCGTTTCGAACACCGTTACTGAAATGTAGACGCCTCCGTCTAACGGGGTCCGATACGTTTTAGCCCCTCGATCCTCTTCTCTTTCCGTAAGAGAAGTAATCACGGGTAAAAACGGCGTTCCGACCCCGTTCCGTTTACTTTTTCTGTCATTTACCATTCCGGATCGATCAATCCGTTGATCGTCACTTACTTTTTGTCATTTACAATTCCGAGCCGTTTTGGCTCGTTGATCATCATTTACAACTCCGAGCCGTTTGGCTCGTCGATCGTCATTTACGATTCTGGATCGTTTGATTCCGTTGATACTGCTTTAAATACTGTCATTTACAAAGTCCGACCTGTTTGGATCGTGATAGTATTTACTTTTCAAAGTCCTAGTCGCAACCCGATTCGTTGATTGCATGTCATTTAATACGTATTTTTCCCGTAAAAATCGTTAACAATGTAATGCCCGGTTCAAAACCGGAGTTTGTCCTTCGAACTCTCTTTCAAAACGCGTGAAATGACGTTTGGCCTCCGAACGCTCATCTTTCAAACCAAAAGCCGCTATTTGACATTCAAAATCATTTAATACGTATTTTTCCCGTAAAAATCGTTAACAATGAATCGCCCGGTTCAAAACCGGAGTTCGTCATTCGAACTCCTTTTCAAAAAGCTCAAAATCGACGTTTGCCACGCAAACGCTCATTTCAAACTCAAATCGACGTTTGCCACGCAAACGCTCATTTCCGTCTCAAAACTGACGTTTGTCATTCGAACGATCGCTTTTTCAAAAAGTCACCTAATCAACGTTTGACATTCAAACCAAGATTAAGCTTGTCATTCAAGCCCCCTTTTCAAAAACACACACACACACACACGATTTCGAGAAAGGTAGAAAGACTCGTCATACGAGGCATTTCGAGTGATCTCAATATACTCTTCCCGAAACGTAACGTGACCTCCGAACCTAACAATCTCTGGTACTAAAAAGCTTTTTACTCATTTTTCCTACCAATAAAAATGACCCCCGTTTTCAAAGCCTTTTCCTAAGTTATTGCTACCAATAAAAACGACACCATTTTCACAAAAGCCGTTTCTCAACGTTTGGGCTCAAAATACAAAAACCGCGTGGCGACTCCTCATTTTTTTCCTTCCCATGAAGCGAGGTCTCAGACACCAACCCTCCGTGAAAGACAACCGCGTTTCGCGCCGCTCGCGCGAAATCCCGGGTAATTTCAGTCTCCGCTGCGGTTGTCTCACTGGCTTCGCACCCTCCTCTAGGTTGATCCGGTGCATACACAAAGATGGACTAATGCCCTTGAGATCGGCAATAGTCCAACCAATCGCATATTTTCTCTCCCGGATCACCTCAATCAACCTCTTCTCTTGATCCTCAGTCAAACTGCTAGAAATCAATACCGGAAGCGTCTCTCCCTCACCTAGATAAACATACTTAAGGTGCTCATGGAGAACCTTCAGCTCAAGCTCCGGTGCCTTCTTGTAAGTACGCCAATCCAATTCGCGATCCTTTTTTAGGTGCATTTTAAATGATAAAATTGCACTAAGGGGCGTTTTGGTAAATTTCCGGTCCGTTCCGAGACTTCGGGGAACTTTTTATAAGTTTTCCGCGAAGGAAGTATATTTTAGTATTTTTCCCGGACAAAAGGACCTAAACAGAATTAATCAATTTGGACCTGTTGGGTATTAACCCGGAATGTTCCCGAATCTGGTTTTGGTGCCAGAATCGGTTATTGACTCCTCCAGTCGTGCGACAGCTTGAGGCATGGAAATTGGATACGTTGGGTCGTGCGACCAATTAATCCAATTTCCCAATTTACGTATAAATATCCAATTGCTTCATTTATTCAAGGGAGCTCTTAACAACGACACACATAGAACACACACAACCTCACCCTTTCTCTCTCTATCCATAAATCACCCTTCTCTCTCTCCTCTCTCCTCTCTCTCTCTATACGCAGGAACCAGAAGACCCCCAAGCTCCTCCCTCCGGCCGGCGACCTCACCTAACCAATTCCTTCTCCCTAAACTTCCTTCCTCTCCCAATTCCTCTCTCAAACCAACAACAATCGACCTCCCCAAATCCCCCGGCGTCTTCCTCATCAACCAAATCAATCGGCAACTCCCTCACCATCTTCTCCGGCCGAATCTCCACCTGGTTCCTCTCCCTAAATTAACCGGCGACTTTTCCCTACCGAAGCCTCACCCAAGCCAGAACAATCCAATTCCCCTTAACCTGGCTCATCGATCTAACCTCTCTTCGTCACTTCTCAACCAAACAACGGCCATTTTCTCTCCCTACCTCGATTGAACTCACCGGCAGCAACCCCAAACTCCCTTGCCATTACCTGTTCTCTACCCCTAAGCCGTTCACACCATTTTCCCTTGTTCCAGAGTCCTGCCTGTTCAACACATCCGCACGTACTGGGAACAACAAAATCAATTGGTCTGGAATTCGAATCTGTTCCGGAGCTGATTGAAGACTCTCTATACCGACTTGGTATAGAGAGTGTGGATCTACGAGGGTAACGAATTTCTTCCCTCAACCTCTATCTCGCATTTACTTTTTACTTTTTTCATTGCAAATTATTCCCCGGACTTGATAATTAGACTCTATCCGTCCCCAATTATCAAGTCCCAACTGTCGATCTCTCTGTTTAATTAGCTTTGCTTGGTATTGTTGGTATTTGTGATGTGATCTCGTGGTATTTGTTGTTTATTGGCCAAGGGAGTGTGGATCTCCCTATATCCACATCCCCTTGGTCAATCCATTATAAATTCGTCTGTTTCTGAGTTGTTTCGCTATTATGTTGGGATTTGATTTGCTCTCTGTTGGATCGGTGCTCACATTGTAAGGTTCCTGCAGATGGTCAACTCGTGTCACGAGACACAATTGGTTAGTTGGAGTCCTGTGTCACGCGACACAAGTGGCTCTCTGCAGAGACCACATTTCAGTTGTAATCTGTATTCAGTCCTCGATGTAAAGTGGGACGTGGCCTCCCAGAGTCAATGGCTTACAAATTGTATTTCCCCTTGTTGAGCAATAAAACATAGCATTGATTTTCATTTTAATACATATCTTGTCATGCACATTTTGCACACACATTTGGAAGTTTTGAATGTTGAACATAGAAAGACTCGTCTACGGACGAGGCGTGTTGGGTGAACTCTCGGTTCTTCCCAACACGTAACCTGACCCCCGAACCCATTTTCTCTCTCAAAAAGGTTTTTAATGTTTCCTCTAAAAACGGCGTGGCGACTCCTTATTTCATTTTTTTCGGCGAGCGCGCATTCAGTGGCGACTCCGCTGGGGAAAATTGACTTTGAAAACTTGTTTGTCAAATGTTGAGTGGGTCAAGCTTTCATTAAATTAGACATCCAATACATCCATTCTTGTGTGCATCTTTGACAATCATTTGTGGTTCATGCATTTTGTTGATTATGAAACTTGTGAGCCTTATATGCTTTGTGGCCACTGTGTTGTGCATTAGATATTCTTGTTTTATCCTTGCCATGGAGAGGCAGGGGCTGATTTGATGATTGCAGAGTTCCTGGTTCAGTGACCACCCAGGTCGTGCGACATCTTTTGTCTCTTGATGTCCTGTGTCACGCGACAAGGAGTGGCCACTGAACAGATTTTCAGAAGGTTTGGTCTGGGGGCAGTCCCTTGGATCAAATGTGGCTCAGTTGATTATTGTTCCCTGTATCTCCTGAGAGGGTGTGTGTGTTTTCTTTCCTTTTCAAAAATAATAAAAAAAAACCTTGTTTTTTGTAAATAAAAGAATATAGTCATCCGCACACTACATCACTTAGACTTAGAACCCTCGGGTGCGATTGACGGCATCGCGGACGGTGATGTATGTCGCCTACGCTTGAGCGCCTGAAATCAAACCTAACCCCCTAGTGCGTTATAGGTGGCACCACACTTAAACCTTACCCACGGTTGGTTTTTGATACAATGTTTTCATTACAACAAAATGAATTGTTTTGAAACATATCATAGGTCATTATACCTTCCCCCGAAACCTCGCATCTTGTGGGCATGTTGCCAAATGCAACACGATTTCACGTAAGGACATGTCACTCCCGTGGCGTGTTCTAAATGAGAGATCATGTCGCATTGTCAACGTGCACCGACGAGAGGTCATGCCGGATTTTTCTTCGAAATTCTTCGAAAAGACCCGTTATGCTGCCCAAATTTCCCTAGAAATTTGGACAACCTCTCCATTCCATAACGATGATAGGATTTGGTTAGGTATCATTACCTATTATATATTTCAAAACAAGGTATTTAGTGTAATTTGAACGTTGCGTCCCTAAGCTTCCCCGAGGCATAGTTAGCATGAATAAAGGCTTCTCCTTTCCCAACCGTACTTAGGATTTAAAATACTAATTTCTACTTGAAGATAAATAAGATTGTTTGTGCGAGTCTGTCCCGTTCCTTTCCCTCTCCCCTCCTTCAAAATTTCCCTTCAATACCTTATAAACTCGTCTCTACCCCTGCAGCTACGGCGAGTTGGACCCGCTCATCTGTCCCAGGAGCTCGTTTGGTTCGTGTTCAAGTAGTTTCAGTTGGTGTAGAATCAGAGATGGCCGGGAACGGAGATGTATTTTCTGCTCAGTCCGCTGGAGGCTCAGTGACAATAGGTCTGCCAAGTTTGAATTACATGACCACAGAGGAATTGAGGGTGACGTTGGAAGCTGCTCTAGCCCGAGAACGTGAGGCCTGTCTATTGGCTCAGAATGCCAAGGCCCGTGAGGAAGAAGCTCATAACCGCTTTGTGGAGGCAATGAGAGCCAAAGGGATTGCATTACTTCATCGGGAGGACGGTTCTTATGAGGAGATCACAGAAGACAGCGAAAATGAGATCGGATCCGCTTCACCTGCTCAGCCTACCCAGCCCAGTTACAATGCGATGCCTCCTCCAGTAAGCTATGCCCCGCGCCCCAATCAGATGTCATCTCCGGGAATGTTTGTGGGTGACCAAGGAAGGTTCATTCCCCCATCTTCTCAAGAGTATAGCCAGGTTATTCAGCAAGGTGCTATCAAGAACGGCGGGCAAGCGGCAAATTTCTTCGATCTTACTGCCTCCCCAACTCCCAATGTCCCAGCATCACAATTTCAGTATGGATCTCAGTTTCAAGCAGGTTATCCCCAACCCCAGTCCAGAGTATATCCCGACAGTTTCCAGAATGGTCAATATCGGCTTTCAGGGAATCAAATTTGTCAAGACAGTGTTTCAAGATACCAGCAGTTTTAGACCCAAGGCAGTATCCCTCAGCCCACAGTGTGTTCTCCCCTCACTCAGCATTTATATGGTTCCACTCCGTATTCCGCCCCATGCAGCAGTACATGACTCTCTGCTCTTGGTCAATTCAGAGGTCAGTCAACGCAGTACAGTTCCCAGAACCCCGGTGTGCAGTTTAACGGTTATGATATGTATGGGAATAGGATCCCTAGCTCGGTCAGCTTGTTGGACAGTAATATTGGAATTCCCAGTACTTTTGGTCTCCCACCGGCCGCTTTGCCCATTGGACCTAATTCAGATTTCCCAGTGCCTTCATCAACAGTGGCTCCCGCTATCCCTCAGATTCCAGGATTGGCGCCAGAAGTGACAGCCTTGTTGAAGCAGATGCAGCAACAGATCGACAAATTAACCGTGGGTTCTAGTGGTCTTAAGGTTGTGGATCCAGCCCAAGTAACGCCTTTGCCACACAAGTTCAAAATTCCCAAAATGGACTTCGATGGTACTGCTTGCCCGAAAACTCATATAGATACTTATGTTATGACAATGGGAGCAATGGGCTGTACACCCGAGTTTATGGCATCCCACTTCCACCTGACTTTGAAGGGATCAGCGCTCACATGGTTTTTGGCTTTGAAACAAGAGTGTCGCTCCACCTGGAACCAGATAACAGAAACCTTTTTGGAGAAGTATAAAGGCAATTTGGAGTGGCGTACCACTTGGGACGATTTAGTGGGGACTATCCAGAAGGCCTATGAATCAATTACAGAATTCTACAAACGGTGGAACGCCAAGCTTAATGAGTTATCAGAGCCGATACCCCTCCAGGACCAAAAGTACATCTTCCTGTCATGTGTTAAGCCAGTGCTCAGGGAAGCCATCGAAAAAGGTTGGTACCCAGATCTGCGAGAGATGGTCGGAATGGGAGCTAGAAGTGAAAACAGATTGTTCAATCAAACCGTGAATGCAAATGCCAGTGGTGGCAGCAGTAGTGGAGGATATCGATACCGAGCACCCAACCCTGTTTCAGCAATGGCGCCAAGAGGAAGAGGTGGCCAAAGACAACAGTATCAACAATCTACAGAGAGGAGGTAATAATGTGCAGAATGCAGTGAGATTCCAGCCTAAGCCGCAGCCAAGATTTGATGATTTGGGCATGTCTACAGAAGAAGTTTTCAACGGATTGCTTCGTACCGGTATGATCAAGCCATTAGAGAATTATAGTCCTGCTCGTCCTAATCCCCATATGGATGCTAGCAAGTACTGTCGATTTCACCAGTTCCCAGGGCACACCACAAATTCCTGCGTAACCCTCAAAAAGATAATTCAAGGTTTGGTAGATGACAAGAAGATTGAGAAATCTCCTCGCCCGAATGTGGTCAGCAATCCTCTCCCGAGTAACAACGTGAATCTTATCGACTTCGGGCAAGACTATTTTGTTAATGTAATAGAGTTTGGGAAGTCAATAGATGAAAGTGATAGTGTTGGTTGTAACGAGATTGTGACTGATGTAATCCCATTTTCTGATGAAATGAAAGATAATTTCTGATATTTTTTGTATCTTGATGACTTACATGACTTGAATAATACTGCTGATTATGACGATTATGAAGAGCGTGTGGTTGCCAACACTATATCCTCCATAATTCCTAGAAATTCCCCAATATCCTTGGAGGAACTCAGGATAGCGGCTAATGTAGAGGCGCCATTATCCATAAATAAAATAAGGCAGGCGGCGTGGCCGTACAGCACTCGTCCTGTTCCGATTACGCTAGCAGAGCTCAAAGAGGCCAGTAAAGATTTTGTGGTTGAGAAAGATCAAGAGGTTAATTTATTGACTCGTTCAGGGAGAATTTTGGGAGTAAATAATTCAGATCTGTCCGGGAAAGGTAAGGCAGTTGCGGTCTCTAACCCTCAGTCCTCTCAAAACCCCTACAGACTGGCAGGAAACGAAGAAGCCCAGGAAGACCCGATCCTAACGCAATTAAAGAGAACACAAGCCGATATCTTCCTATGGTCTCTACTCACATCCTCCTACCCTCACAAATTAAAGTTGGAAGAGGCCTTATCCAAAACGAAAGTGTCTGTCAACGCCACCCTGCACGAAGCCAGCCGATTGGAACCGCGCGCAGTATGGGAACATCATTACTTTTACAGATCTTGACCTGCCTGCTTATGGTGTGAAGCATAATGAGTCTCTACATATCACGGTGCCCTTGGAAGGACGGCGGATTCCCCATGTATTGGTAGATAATGGGTCAGCTATGAAGTGCTCCCTGCTAAAATGATGAGTATGTTGGACATTAATGCGCAGAATCTTAAACCATCCAACCAAACCATAAAAGCCTACGATTCGACATCTAGGGCGGTGTTGGGGATAGTCTCTCTGAATTTGACGTTTGGAGGCAAGGAGATGATGGTAGAATTTCAAGTTATCGACATTCCGGTCACATTCTCAGCATTACTGGGCAGACCCTGGATTCATGAAATTGGAGCGGTAGCCTCCACTCTTCACCAGTGTTTAAAATTTGTGCAAGAAGGAGTGCTGACGACCATTTATGGTGATAGCGTTACGATTGGGGAAACCAGCACCAACACCTTACCAGTAATGGAAATCAAGCTCGATCAGGAAAATCCGATGCTCAGTGGATTCACAATAGAGAAACCTAAAGGACAGGTCTGCACCATAGATCTGACGACATCTTCAGAAAAGATTCCTCCTGTGTTGAAAATGCTAAGAGGTATGAGCTATATTCCTGGTCTGGGGCTGGGAAAACGCCAACAGGGACCGTGTAGACTTGTGTTGCCCGAAGCCAAGAGAAACAAGCAAGGCCTGGGATATGCCGTGACTAGAGAAGATAAGGCGTATGACAAAACTGAAGCTTTTAAAGAAAAGATGACCTCAGCGGCTGGTAAGAGGTACAAGAGGCCTGAAATGCGCCCATACAGTTGGTCTTTGAACAAGCATTTTGTCAGAGAAGATGGAGATATGCTTGTGTGTCCAGAACCAAGACTAAGCCAAATGAGAGAAAGAATGAGAACAATCCGGAGGTTTGCTAGCAGCCGAAGTCCGGTGAAGGAAATGTTTGATAGCTTGCCCAAAAGGCCAGGTGTGACCGCCACTTACGAGAACAGCTACCATTTCTGGGGGCCTGATCACGTGAACCAGTTCGAAAAGCTTGCTTTGGATGAACCCACAATATGCAAAATCTGCGGTGCTGACCCTGTGGATATTGATGGTGATTTGGCAGATTTGTTTAAAGAGCAGGGACTGTCAGAGCCTGGGGATGGTATGCTTTTAACAGAAGTACCTACAAAAGAGGTGTTTGTGGCTAAGGAGCCGAGTGATTTGATTGATTTTTCCTCTGACAGCGAGGTGGTGGCTATGTTAGAATTCGAGAAGGAGCCATTTATGGAGCTAAACAGGTTGGAGACTGTTGCAAAGAGACCGCTACAGAATTGGACTTCGTTTCGAGGACAGGTCGTCGATAGGGAGACTATGATTGAAAAGCTTGGGCTCAAACCTCGTCCTTGTCCCTCCAAGTCTAAATTTGTTCCCCGTGTCTTGGGTCGGTCTCTTGAATCTCTTGTCATTGAATTCGAGTCTTCTGATCGGTCTGATGTCCTCACAACAGAAGACCGTCTTCGAGTTGTAAACACTGTCTTTCCCGATGCTTTGAATAAAATGGTTGACCTTTCTGAGTATCCCGTGATCGCAAATCTAACAATTGAACGCTTAACAAAAAATAATCATCAAGATTTAAAAATAATTAAGCCTAATTCAATTGAAGATAATGCAGACTTAATCGATGAGCAAATTTTAGAAAATGATTCAAAGCAGGTTTGCGATCAAAAGGAAAGTCGGGCCCAAGCTGCCGATGAGGTATTAACAGCGGTAAACCTGGGAACAGCCGAAGAACCCAAAGAAATGCAGATTAGTAGCTTCTTCTCCGGAGATGAACGGGTTACCCTGGTTGAATTGCTTAAAGAATTTATGGACGTCTTTGCTTGGTCCTACAAAGATATGCCCGGGCTGGATACTTCTATCGTAGAGCACCGGATTCCTCTAGATCCATAAATTAAGCCGATCAAGCAGAAGTTGAGGCGGATAAAACCTGAGTGGTCCTTGCAGGTGAAAGAAGAAATTGAAAAACTCCTACGGGTGGGCTTCATCAAAGTGATTGAATATCTAACATGGTTGGCAAATATTGTAACAGTCACAAAAGCAAACGGAAAGGTTCGGGTCTGCGTAGATTTCCGAGATCTCAATAAGGCTAGTCCCAAAGATGACTTCCCTTTGCCCAACATTGATATGCTAGTAGATGCAACCGCAAACTTCGAGGTCAAGTCCTTCGTTGATGGTTTCGCAGGTTACAATCAGATCAAAATGGCTAAGGAAGATCAGGACAAGACAGCATTTACAACTCCATGGGGTACTTATTGTTACACAGTAATGCCGTTTGGTCTGAAGAATGCTGGGGCTACCTATCAGAGAGCTGTCACTACCCTGTTTCAGGACATGATCAACAAGGAGATTGAAGTGTGTGTAGATGATATGATTATTCACTCGAAAGGGTCAGATGGACAACATTTCATTGACTTGAGGAAATTCTTCAACAGACTCCGAGAACACTCCATGAGACTAAATCCGGCCAAGTGCACCTTTGGGGTTATTCGAGGTAAAGTCCTGGGGTATATGGTCACAGAACGCGGCATCGAAGTAGACCCCAGAAAGGTTAAGGCAATCGTTGAAATGAAGCCGCCCAAAACTGTCTCCGAGGTGAAAGGATTCATGGGTCGATTACAGTACATCAGCAGATTTGTCAACCAACTGACCTCCATGTGTGAGCCGATCTTCAAGCTACTAAAGAAGAATCAGGAAGTGGTTTGGAACGAGGAATATCAACTGGCCTTCGAGAGGATCAAAGCTTACCTTGTCAACCCTCCCATTCTTTGTCTGCCTCACGTAAGCAAGCCTTTGCTTCTATATTTGACGGTCACAGACACAGCCACTGGGCTATGCTAGCACAAGAGAAGAAGGATTCAAAGATTGAGAATGCCATATACTTTGTTAGCCGCAAATTCCAAGGTAGCGAGTTGAACCACTCTGCCCTCGAGAAGACATGCGCAGCTTTGGTCTGGGTGGTCGGAAAGCTAAAGCACTATATGCTATCCCACACTGTACATTTGGTTTCCAAGATGGACCCGATCAGATACCTATTCCAGTGTTCTAAAAGACCCCGCCTAAGGGCGCCTAGGCCCCGCCTAGGCGCTAGGCCCCTCTCCAACGCCTACTTCTAAGCCCCGCCTAGGTCCCAACTAATCCCGACTAATCCCGAATAGTCCCCGATTAGTCCTCGCATAGGCGCTAGGCCCGGCTCCGTCGCCTAGCATCCGCCTAGCGCTTTTTAGAACCTTGACCTATTCCAAGGTGACAGAGGTAACATCTCCACCAGATTGGCGAAATGGACTTTCTTCTTGGCTGAATTTGATATCAAATATGTGATCCGAAAATCAATCAAAGGATAGGCTTTGGCGGATCAGTTGGCTGACTTCCCCAGTACAGAAGCCCGAGGACCAGATCTCCAATTTCCAGACGAGGGGATTCTTGCTAAAGAAAGCGGCAACCGGTCGCAGTTATTCTTCGATGGAGCAGCGAACAAAAGAGGCAATGGCATCGGGATGGTACTAGTAGACCCGAACGACATGCATACTCCCATAGCTATCAAGTTGAACTTCTCGGTTACCAACAATGCCGCCAAGTACGAAGCTTGCATAGCCGGTCTAGAGGCTGCCCTCGAGCGACATGTGGAAGAGTTAGAAGTATTTGGTGATTCCCAATTGATAATCAACCAGGCCGCCAACAAATGGAAAATTATAGATCCATGTGTCCAGAAGTACCATGCTTACATCGTGGAACTCGTCGATCAGTTCAAGGAAGTGTCATTCCAGTTGCAGAAGGGAAATCGATCAAACCGTTCAGGGTCGGTAGGCGAGAAAGTCCTGCATATTGTTGCGAAATTGAGATCGAAACCGTCAGTGAGCCGTGGTACAACCAGATCTTTCAATATCTCAAGCATAGTGAAGCATCCTTCCCTGTTGACAAAGAAGGAGACTTAAAAGGTGTCCATGCCAAAAGCCTGCAAGCTCTAAAGAGACTATCAGCACAGTATGTCATACTTGGCAATGAGCTATGAAAGAAAAGGGAAGGTTGCCCACTCCTACTCTGTATCAGCAAAGAAAAGGCCCAAAGAGTAATGAAAGATGTTCATAACGGTGCCTGCAGGACCTCATATGAACGCTCGATCTCTCATGCATAGCATCATCAGACTGGGTTACTTCTGGATTACTATGGAGACTGATTGCATCCAGTTTGTGCGGACTTGTGATGAATGCCAGCGGTTATCCAACCTGAACCACATCCCTCCTCATGACCTATATTGTATGACAACTCCGTGGCCTTTCGCAACATGGGGGATTGATGTCATTGGGAAAATAACTCCGTCCGGGAGCAATGGATACTCATTTGTATTGGTTGCAGTAGATTACTTCACAAAGTGGGTAGAAGCTATGTCTTACAAAGTGCTCACAGCTAAGAAAGTGGCTCGATTCATAAAGGAACAAATTTTCTGCCGCTACGGAGTCCCAAATGAGATTATTTCTGACAATGGAACCCATTTCGAAGGAGAAACTGATCGGTTACTCACTGAATACAGGGTCAAGCGCCATAAATCTTTACCTTATAGACCGCAGACGAACGATGCTGTTGAGGCTGCCAATAAGAACTTGGAAAGAATCATAAAGAAGATGGCCGAACGAGGACGAGACTGGCCGGAGAAGCTGAATTTAGCATTATGGGGCTACCGCATTTCAATTCGAAATGCCACTGGTGCAACTCCATACGCTCTGACTTACGGTATGGAGGCTATCATGCCCATTGAATTAGAGATTCCATCCCTCAAGGTTTTGCTCGAAAATGAGGTGAACGAGATTGAATGGGTCCAAAGTCGATACAATGAATTGGCTCTGTTAGACGAACGCAGACTAAAAGCCATGGAGCATAACAGGGCGTACCAGAGAAGAATGGCCCGTGCTTTTGAAAAGAAAGTGAAACCCAGGTACATCAAGGTTGGTGATCTGGTCCTTAAGATGAAGCCCTCGAATCAGAACAGTGCATTGGGCAAATGGGCACCTGTTTGGGTTGGACCGTTTCTAGTGAAGAAAATATTCTCCGGAGGAGCTATGCAGCTGACAGACTTGGATGGCAACCCATTTCTGCACCCCGTCAACGGCGACAAGTTGCGGAGGTGTTATGTATGATTGAGTCTTTTCCCCCTCTGTAAATAAAAATAAATAAATAAAAAAAGAAAGAAATAAAATGAGAAATAAAGGCGCAACAAAATTGTCCCAGATGAGACTGAAAACCTCACAAAAGGCAGTCCATGCAAAAATAAGGGACGCGCCCGGTGCTAAAGAATATACCCAGCTAGACCGAAAACCCTAAAAGGGCAGTCTAGGTAAAAAACAGGGTTGCACCATGTCCCCCTTCTATCTTCCCCTTTCTTAAACACAAAATTGATTGAGTCGAACTACGGAGACCTGAGCCCCTTAGTTCTCTTACAAAAGGGGAACGTAGGCAACCACTTGTGGTTCGGTCTAAGCTCTTTGCCAAAAATCTCTCATCCCGCCAAAATGTGTTACGATTACAATTCAGAAAGCTTTTCAAAGGCTCATTACGAGTTAATATTCTTTTTGATGAGTTCAAGCACGGCCTACTTTTGACTCAAATAATTTGCTGCGAAATAAAAAGAATGCATTGCTAACATCTATTTCGTCTGCATTAAGTGATCAAAGGATACTCAGTTTTCATACAGATAATTCCTACTCTCAAAACACAAAGCAAAATAGTCTCCTATCTCTCAAAAAAGTGTCTAGAAATTCATCCCCGCTCCCGAACTCGCTCCTCTGTCCTTCCTCTTCCTCGGTCCCCGGGAGGTCTTTAGCTTAGGAATGTCGAATAAATTGGTTTGAGCCCGTCCCAATTCAGGAATAACACGCGCCGGCGGTTCAATCAGACCAGTCTCCCTCAAAGCGGCCCTAGCAACCCTCTCTTGTCTTAAGGCCTCTCTGCGAGCCATCACCTCTGGATCGTCCCTCAAAGCAGCCCTCCGGATCTCTTGTCTTCTGTAGTCCTCCGCAGCATCACCGGTAATATTGTCTGGGTTTCCCCGTGCCTCCGTGTCCCTGAAAGACCGACTGGATGAATAATCTGCTCCCAAGTATTCCCGGCGGCGAGCCTCTATAGCTAGCTGTGCAGGACCCTGATGCTCCTCATACCAAATCAGATACTCTGTGGTCAGAAATTTAAACCCTACGGGTAGAAGAAGCACACGAGTGGGAAGAAAACCCTCCAGAAAGGATCTGCTGAAAAACTGTATAACCTGGGGCTCGGTCATAGACATCGAAACAGCATCGATCACCAGTCTCTCCCTCAAAGCTCGGACAATCTGCTGAGGGTACCTATATTGTCTGCTCACCAATGATGGGACACAGAAAGAAGATACATGCAAGCCTAGCAGTCGGACTACTACTGATCCATCCTGAATGTCTCTCATGGTCTGTAAATTCCAGGCAGGAATCCAAAAGCTAAGATCAGTAGTCCCGTACCGTGACAACCTCATCTACCAACTGTCAGCAACCTCGGCCCTCAGCACTCTGCGTTGCCCCTTCACCCAAGTCATAGCAATTTGACCCACTGGAAGTGGCATGATCAAGCGTAGCCTCTCAGAAAACCACAAAGACAACAAGCTAGGGCTGCCTGCTCCCATGAAATCTGATCCCCCTGCTAGCCTGTCAATGCCATGGTAAGTCTCAGCCAGCAATAGTGGTATGATATTCATCTCCCCTTGGCCAGATTGAATTTGACGAAGTAGTGAGCCGACAAGCTAAACAGCAGTAGTGAGCCGACAAGCTAAACAGCATGAACATATCCAGAGACGTAGAAAAATCGAACAGCTCAGGACGGGACAGGCGTAACCTAGCAATTCGAGTCAAGTCTATGGACCCATCACCCAGAATCATAAACAACACCTGATCCGGTGGCAAACACAAGAAGTCCGATAACTGCTCCACGACCGATCGGCCATCCCGTGGGAATGCTACAATTGCCGCCTCGCCCAAGCCTGTCAATGCCCTAAAGTCTTCTATGGTGGGGGTCAAATCATTGTACGACAGAGTAAAAACATGACGCTCCGAGTCCCAGAAGCAGGATGCAGCTCGAAGCAAATCCCAGTCGACCCTCCAGTCTTTTAAGGACCAGAGACAGGGCATACTGTACCTCTTGTCAATAAGATCCCTATGATGCCTCCGATGATAATGTGAAATTTCAAGAAAGTCTTGATGGAATTGATGCTCTCGAGAAGCTATTTCCCTGTTATAATGCTCCATTGCAGCCGAAAGTATCAGTCTTGGCCAAAGAATTCGCTTATCTGCCAAACAGGGGCTGCTGGTTTCCTCTACTAAGAAGACAGTGTTTGCAAATGAAGCCTGAACCGAATTTAAAAAGGACCTGTTACGAGCTCCTCTCAGTCGTGCGACATAATAGGCCAAGCAGACATGGCATGTCGGGCGACACATTTGATTGACATCAGATAGTATGGAAATGCCTGCAGTGGTTACCCCGGAGCACTTTCCGACCCGCCGTCGCTGTAATACACCTCCCATCCCCGCATACATGCCCATGAAAATACACGGGAGAGGACCCCTACTATACACATTTATCCGAGACAACCCCAAAACCCCATACACAAACCTGACAAAGCCGACCTTTAAAAAAATGGTCGCATTTCCTTCCCATAACAGACAGACTCATGCAAACAAGCTAACATAGGTTAATCTTTGCTAACGAGATAGCTTAGTTAGATGCAGCGCTTGGAGTTGTTGTTTCTCCCTCGCAGATACAATGATCAACTGAGTCTCACAGAACCTCGAAGACTGGCCCTCATGCCAAACCGAAAAAAAGAAGAAGAAGAAGAGAAAAAAACACAAAAGCCCGTATCTGTGATAGTCTCCCAAGCAGAGCAAAATAACAGAATCAACGGCCCAAAGCACCAAAAGAAGCCAACTCCCCAGAAAGCAGAGTTTCCGGCCTCCCAAGCAAAAAGCAACAGAATCAACGGCCCCAAAGCACCGAAAGAAGCCGACTCCCCAGAAAGCAGAGTCTCCGGCCTCCCAAGCAAAAAGCAACAGAATCAACGACCCCAAAGCACCGAAAGAAGCCGACTCCCCAGAAAGCAGAGTCTCCGGCCTCCCAAGCAGAAAGCAACAGAATCAATGGCCCCAAAGCACCGAAAGAAGCCGACTCCCCAGAAAAGCAGAGTCCCTAGCTTACCAGACAAAAATCCCAAAAAGAAGCCGACTCCCCAGAAATGCAGAATCCCCGGCTTACCAAGCAAAACGAAAGAAGTCGACTCCCTAGAAATGCAGAGTCCCCGGCTTACCAAGCAAAAAAAAGAAGCCAACTCCCCAGAAATGCAGAGTCCCCGGCTTCCCAAGCGAGAAGATCAGTAACCTCGAGGCACAGACAAAAGCAGAGTCCCCGGCTTCCCAAGCAAAGCTCAGGACACAAAAGAAAAGCAAACAATCAACAAAGACCTTCCAACAACAAAACCGGCAAAAGAACAACAAAAGGGCGGGAAAGAAGTAGTGTGAGACCCCTGGCAGCTACACTTATCCCCGGCAGAGCAAAAGAGGTGGTATAAGTCCCTCCGGCATCCACAAAGAGCAGAAAGAAGTAGCGTGAGACCCCTGGCAGCTACACTGATCCCCAGCAAAGCAGTAGTAGTGTGAGACCCTCCGGCAACTACCCTGCACCAACAAAGTGGTATGAGACCCTTCGGCATCCACGAAGAGAAGCAGTAGTAGTGTGAGACCCTCCGGCAACTACCCTGCACCAACAAAGTGGTATGAGTTCCTCCGGCATCCACAAAAGACCCGTTGCAGCATGAGACCCTCCGGCAGCTACAACTCGTCAACAGCGATAGTAAGAGACCCTCCGGTAGCTACTCGCAAATACCAGTTGCAGCATGAGACCCTCCGGCAGCTACAACCTGGCACCAAAGGCAGCTACTAGCCAACCGCAGTAGTACCGACCCCTCAAGAAGTCACAGGTAAGCACATCAAAGGTATGAAAACACATCTCTACCCCTTTCTTGCTTATGAATTGGTAATTCCGAACTACGATTTGGCTTGATTCCCTTCTTAAGGGATACATAGGAATACTTTCTCCAAAGGTCCAGCCATGCGATTCCCCAGATCACCGTTTAGCCCTCAGCCTTATCCCTTGATGCTCATTGGGATTGGGTCTTATTTTATCGACAACCTTTCTTTTTTCCAAAAGTGACGTTGCCGAGGGGCTCTGTAAGTACGCCAATCCAATTCGCAACCTTCTAGATGCATTTTAATATAATAAAATTGCATTAAAGGGCATTTTGGTAAATTCCCGGCCTGTCCCGAGACTTTCGGAAACATTTCATAAGTTTGCCGCGAAGGAAGTACCTTTTGGTACCTTACTCATGCCAAGGGACCTGTTGGGAAACTTTTTGGGTATTTAGGCCTGAATAGTCCAGAAACTGGTTTTGGCGCCAAAAGCGGTTGAGGCCACCTTGTGTCACGCGACAAGTCGAGGCATGGAAAGTGGTTACGTATATTCGTGCGACACAAGGTGACCACTAACTGCAGCCTATAAATAAGACCCTCCCCCTCTCAGAAAAGGATCCCAACTTTAGCCTACTGTTACTCTGCAAAAATTGCACTGTAATGAAGCCCCCAAACACAATTCTCTCTCTCTCCTACCTCCAATCTAACCAATTCCCTCCAACCCAAACCCATCTCTCAAACCAAGCTACTTGAACCCCTTTGCACCAATTCTCTCAGGATCTCAAGACCAGGAGCAGTGAATTGAAGGGTTCTGTATCTAACTTGATACAGAATTCGTGGAAGCAACAAGGGTAACGAAATTCAAACTCCCTATCCTCTCTTCCTTCTTATTCAATTCTTCATAATTTCATTGTCTACTTCTGTTAGGATTCAGTAATCAGACTCTATCTGTTTAGATTACTGAATCCCAATCGCAATCTCTCTGTTTAAGTCGTTTGATCTGTGTAATTGAATTGCTATTGTTGAATACTTGCTTGAATTTGGTGTTTAAACCCCAAGGGGGTATGGATCTATCCATATCCACACTCCCGGGGTCGATTTGTTGATATTTCTGTATTTAGCATCTAATCTAGTCAAATTAATTAGATCTGTATTAGTTGTTGTTGATTCTGGTGTTCATGGTGTAAGTTTCTGCAGATGGACTCCTTATGTCACGCGACACATTGTTCCAAGGTGGTCCTGTGTCACACGACATATGTGGTCACATGTATCATGTGTCATGCGACATATCGTGACCTATCTGCAGAAACCTTTTCCCTTTGTAATCTGTTTTAGATTTGTTGTAGCAGGGATGTGGCCTCCCTAAATAATGGGCTCACGAGTTGTAAATCTCGATTTATATTAATAAAATGCATGTTTACCACATTTGCTCATTGTCAACACTTGCACACACTTTTGGATTTGCTTGGATGTTTAATTGAAAGACTCGTCTACGGACGAGGCGTGTTGGGTGAACTCTCGGTTCTTCCCAACACGTAACCTAACCCCCGAACTCGTGTTTCTCTCTAAAAAAGGTTCTCAATGTTTCCTCTCAAAAATGGCGTGGCGACTCCTTCACTTTTCATTTTTCAAAAATTCCAAAATTTTCGGGCGAGCGCGCATTCACTTCTCGATAGATGGAACAAGCTTCTCCACCGGAACCTCTAACTTCATGTGACCATGACCCGGTTCTATAGCGAACATGGCACTCTCTGTAAGACCCATAACTGCTTCCTTCATCGAATCTGAGATGTCAAACTCCAAACTAGCATACCCCAAAGCGTTCTCTATTGCGGTCTTCAGATCATCATCTCCACTAGACACCTCAAATACCTCCTCTACCAATGGCTCGACCACATCGATGAAACATAGTGACTCCGTATCCTTAGGGTATCTCATAGAGTCAAAAATATTGAACTCCATTACTTTCCCATCAAATTCCATTGTCAACGAACCATTAGCCACATCGAGTTTTGTTCGCGCAGTCGACATAAAAGGCCTCCCCAACAATATAGGAGCCTTTGGATCCGACTCCATCTCTAGCACATAGAAATCTGCGGGAAATATCATCTTCCCCACTCTAACAAGAACATCTTCTACCAATCCTTTCGGGTAGGCATTCGACCTATCTGCTAGCTGTATCACAACTCTGGTGTCCTGCAGTGGTCCCAACTTAAGAGTTTCAAACATCGAGTAGGGCATGACGTTGATTGAAGCCCCCAATTCTAACAATGCCTTATGCTCAGAAGCATCCCCCAACGTAACTGGA
Source organism: Adenophora triphylla var. japonica (assembly GCA_022495995.1). Taxonomy (NCBI): domain Eukaryota; kingdom Viridiplantae; phylum Streptophyta; class Magnoliopsida; order Asterales; family Campanulaceae; genus Adenophora; species Adenophora triphylla. The sequence goes on from JAFEMH010001443.1 coordinate 39,495, forward strand.
ATCATGAACATCCCTGGGTAACTGCATTTCTTAGGCAATTTCCGCTGATACACTGCAGACACATGCTCGCTAACCTTACCCTTCTTCATACTCCTCTCCTTCTGATTTCTCTTCAGAGTACACAACTCCTTCAAGAACTTCGCATACCTTGGGACAGTCTGAAGATGATCCAAGAAAGGAATATTAACCTCTAACCTCTTGAAAGTATCGTAGATAGCCTTGTCAGGCTCTGGCTTTCGATGCTCTTTCAAGGCCTCAGGGAATGGAACCTCAGGCTCATATACAGGAGCCTTAACCTCTGGTGCAACTTCTGTCTGATATGGTGCTTTCTGTAATGGCTCTGAAATCTCAACCTCAATCTCCGGTTCCTCTGCTACAATCCTATTATGCAGCTCCTTACCACTTCGAAGAGTGATCGCACATGCATTCTGCTTGGGATTCGGTTCAGTCTGTGATGGCAACTTCTCCTCTGCTGATACTGTTGCAAACCGCTGGATAAGGTGGTCATACTCTGAGCCAGCGTACGGAACATATCTTCTTACGTAGGCAGTCCTGTGCCGGCTGGCTGTCTTCTTCTGCTGAAACTGTTGTGGCTGCATAGGTGGCCTAAACTGCATGGACTGCTGAACCGCCAGAAAACCCCGCGAATTATCAGACTGATTCCCGAACTGCGGTTGTTGTGCCCCACTCGGATTAGACCAACTGAACCCTGGGTGATTCTTCCAGTTCGGGTTGTAAGTGTTCTGTCTCTGGCCCGCGAATCCGACTGCATTCACATCTTCATACTCACCCGTTTGCAATGTTGGACACGAATCCGTCGGATGAGTCACATCGTAACAAATACCACACTGCTTCGGCGGCTGTCCCAACATCATTGCATTCATCATACTTTTGATGTCCTCGACATCAGTTTTAAGTTGATCCGCCACCCCACTCTTTGGACCCACCGCATTGACACATCGACACTTGACCTCATACCATGTGTCCGGGTACTCTTCGCTAGCTCCTCCAATAATTTATGAGCTTCCGTAGTGGTCTTGTTCAGTATGCTACCCCCATACGAAGAGTCAACCATCCTCTTGTCCTGATCAGTAAGCCCTCCGTGAAAATACATAATCAGCTGATCCGCATCATACTCGTGGTAGGGACAACTCCGAGTAAGAGTGTAAAACATGTTGTAGTAGTCATAATATGACTCATCCCCCTTCTGCTACATATTGCTTATGTCCCGTTTCATAACATTAATTTGATTCATCGGGAAGAATTCATCCAAGAACGCCTCTTTCAACATCTACCAGGTGGTAATGCTGTTCGGGGCCAGGTGATTATACCACACATTGGCCCTGTCCTTCAATGTGAAAGAGAAAGTTCGGAGCAGAAGCTGCTCAAGTGGGAGATCCGAAGGCTTCATACTGCTACAAACTTGCACGAATTGGGAGACGTGCTGATTCGGGTTTTCACCGGGTAGCCCACTGAAGCTAGGCAATTGATTTAGCGGCCCTGGTTTCAACTCAAACGTTACTCCCACCGACAATGCAGGAAAAGTAACTGCCTGCGGTTGCTCCGTCTAGTTTGGAGCAGTTTTCTCCCTAAGTGTCTGCGCTGCTCTATCCCCCATCTCTGTCTCCCAACAATTATGATTCACACTCCTCTTTGCTTTACGTCCTTTCCTGAAAGAACGTTCAATTTCTGTATCAAGGGGCACAAGTAAATTGTTAGTAGAACGGGTGTGCACCATGCACGGTTACACACCACAGGGGAGCAGGGTAAAACACTTAGCAGATAACACAAATACTAAAATAAAAAGAAATAAAATGAAAAAGAAATAGATTAAGAAAAGAATAAGATCGTAAACAATTACAACGTTCCCCGGCAACGGCGCCAAAATTTGGTAGGCTTAGTCGCACACCTACTAAATTAAACCGGGACTCGGCCACAAGAATGTAGCAAAGGTAAGTCCAGGGTCGAACCACTGAAGAACGGTTATTGATTACGAACTAGTCACGGACAAATGGGGGGATTTGTTTGTTGATGAATTAATTCCTAAAAACATAAATTAAACTAATTAAAAGCAAAAATAATGATTTAGAAACACTTTAGATTTTATTCCGTCCCCACCTAATTAGCCAATTATCATTAATATCTCTTTTCACTGTCACCCTATTCACCTGATCACAAGATCTGTTTCAATCTCTGTTTCTTCTTTCAGAATAGTTACTAGCAGTGGCACACTCACTAGAAACACTAATTAATAAATTAATCTAACTGGCACAGTCTAGATCGCAGAATTAATTGATGAACGGTTTAAGAAACTAAGATCAAGAATGCTTTCTATGATTATTTCACACAGATAATCATCTAATTTTACCCACTTCACAATTTACCATGGCACATGCATAAATTGCAAAGATGCTACTCATGAATTTCCTACACTGGCACAGTCATAGAAAACTCTAGCTAAGATTCATAAAAAGAACAAGTGAATTGATCGGGTTCACAAACCCTAGTTATAAATCTAAAATAAACACAAGTAAAATTATGAATAGGGATAAACAGATTGAAAAGAAAAATACCTCAAATTGATAAATAGGGGTTCAAGAAATCAAATCCAAAGCAATGAGTTTAAGCTTCCATGAAAAAACTCAAGCTTTCTAGGTCAAAATAAAACTAAAGATAACCCTAAAAAATAATGTTAAAGGAGTTTATATACTCCTTCCTCCAAAATAAACCTAAAAACTAATTACTAATAAAAAGAAAAAGGAAAAAGAAAAGAAATCAAAATAACATTTAAAATCCTTTCCATGTATGGTCCCAGATTTTCTGCCTCGGTCAATGCGTTCTCTCGGTCAACACGCCTCACACCTTGGATTCCACGTGCAGAAGGCTTCATTTAATTAAGTTTCTTTATTTTCAATTTCAATTTGGTCCTCCAACCTACCGACAATTTCCTTCTAGCCGCCGAACTTTGTTGCTTTGCAGTTTGGTCCCTGCACTTCTGATAAACTTCGAGGAACCTCATAAAATTACAAAAACATGTCTCAAAAATACCATGATCTACCTACTACTTACCAATCCAACATATACTCAAAATTACATCAAAATTAGTCTAAAATACATTAAAATAAGGATAAAATGTCTAGAAAATTAGAGAATTACGTATAGTGAAATCCGCCATATCAAATTCCCCCACGCTTAAACCATTACTCGTCCCTGAGTAATATCCTATCCCCACTCTAAGCACCGGTCTAAACAGATAGCATGGGAGGAAAATGACCCCTAATCTCCTCTACTCCACCAATCCATGTCAGTCAAAAACAATACTGAATGTAAATGCTTCCGTCTCCTTATCACTCCTCAAAATCAATGAATACACGGCCCTAGCTTGATACCAACTCCAACATGTAAATGGTCATTCGAACTAGGGCCCACACATAAAAGCCAAGGGAAACTAAATATGTCCTATGTTTCCCCCACGCTTGGTTCACACTGCATACACCCTCATAAAAAGAAATAATTGCTAAGGTAGTGATCATTAAGCAAAAATTTACCTCGTGAAAGCACGAACGCCCCCTTATTACTCCAAGAAAGAACGAGGGTTTCTATCCTAATCACCTCTAACCGAGCCTCCTACATCAAATATGAAAAACCTAAGCCGAGACTCCAAACCACCCTTATGACTCCAACACCGGTGAATTAACAGATAGAAAGTATTTCACTCACTCACCTTTTGCCTAGGTGCCATTTCCGGTTTTCACCTAACCTCTCATTTTTTTCATTTTTTTTAACACACTCTCTCCTTTTGCCTAAGTGCCCTCTCGAGTTTTCACTTAGCCTCTCATATTTTTTTTATTTTTTTATTTTTTTTTTATTATTTTTTTTTATTTTTTAAGACGAAAACAAAACTGCATATACAACAACAACCATGCACCCCACCCCCTCACTAAATCATGCATAGTCCCATATGCATCACAAAAGTATAAAATAAGTAAGACAGGGGTAGGGATACCTCTCGGAACTACTGCGGCAGCCTGAAATGATAGTCCCATGGACCATGTTGACTGGAGCTGCTCTCTGGAAATGGCCACCTCTGCCATCTCCCATCGTCATGCTGTGGTGCCATGCGCACCAAATAATCATGGAGCTGCTCCTGACGATCCATAGAAATAACAAACTGCATATCCATACGAGCAATCAAACGATCCATGTCTCCACCACCCTGACTAGCCGATCCAGACCTATCGCCCTCAGCCTCCACCATATAGTCATCATCATCCTCATCCTCGTCCTCCTCCTCCTCATACTCGGCCTCTTCCTCAACCTGTTCCTCAACAATTTTAACATTCATCCCCCTTACTTCCCTCTTATTGCTTTCAAGGGAAGCTCGAGAGATGGGCCTAATCATCTTCACCTTGTCGCCCCCAAAGCTCCAATGAACCCCCGCAGCCTTGACTAAAGCAGTAATCAGTGATGGGTACGGAAATCCATTCCGTTTACTTTCCCCCGCATCTTGCATATGATCTGAAATTATATGCCCTAATGAAATGTTTCCTCCGTTAATAATCAAGTGAATCAACACTGCATGATTCCAAGGAACTCTCAAATGCTGAGACGTAGGAAAGATTCTCGAACACACAAACTTGTTTACTCCTTTCGCCACTATGTTGAACTGAGTCTCACGCACGTGCTTAGGGGAACCATCCGGGTTGTTAGTCCATTGGAGTTGGTTACCCTCCAACGTCCTCACAACATCATTAAAATACACTCGCCAATCCCCATTCATTGCTTGCACATACTCACATTCCTCCTGTTTCACTCTTGGGAGCCCGTAAAATTTATTAATGTCCTCACTCCTGAATTTTATCATCTTTCCCCTCACATAGGAATACCCACGGTCCTTGGGGATTATATTCATATTCGAATAGAATTCCTTCACCGCCAAACTATTACCCTCCTCCGTAGGCTCGTCACAGAACCGCTGCCACTTTCGAGTCCCAAATTTAGAAGTAAGCCCGAATGATCCAATGTTACATTGCCTCTCGGCAATCATGGCCCTGTCCGTATGGAAATAAAAGTAATTTTGGGACTTATAGTAATTGAATCTCGAGGAATCATGGGGGTCATCACAATGCAAAAGTGTTCCGAGGGGAGGGGGAGGCACACTAGACGTACTCTCATCAACCCTTTGCTTTTTCCGGGAGTCCTTGGATTTACCTCCTCCCTTTTTCGATTGTTCATTTTTTTACCCATTATCACAAAATATCACAAAATAATCCAAGAACAAATCCCAAGTGCTCGACAAAAATTCAAATCCGAATAGAAAGAGAGGAAGAGAGTAACTTCGAACCTTTCAAAAATTTATGGAAAGTCCCACCGGAAAATTCAAAATCTAGCTGGAAGATCCAAACCTCGCCGGAATCTGGAACAGTTCGCCGGAAATCTCAAGGGTTGGAGAAGAAACAACCCGGAATGGAACGAAACTTGGTGAGTCTGAAAGCTTAGGGTGAGGGGATGATGTTTTGTGGAGGGAGGGTGGCCGGAATATGTGGGGAAGGTGAATGACTCGCCGAATATAATGGGGGGGATTTGGCCGGATTTTGAGAGGATTTAGAGAGAGGAGAGAGAAACAGGTGAGCTGTGTGTTTGTTATGAGGGAATTCGGACCCAATTTCATTAAATACCCTTGAACCGATCCAACTACCCGAACCGTTTATCTTTAATGGGCCGGAGCTACTGCTGAATTACCGACGCGAGGCGGCCGCCCATCAAGGATCGAGGCGCACGCCTGGATTACAGAGACTTGGCATTAGCGAGGTAATACTGAGGCGGGCGCATGCGTGGAAACGAGGCGGCCGCATCAAATGCCGAAACTTGATGCTGGTTTAGGGCGAAATGGGGTGGCCGCATGGTTTACAACGAGGTGGGCGCCTCAATAGCAGTTTGTTGGCCTCCGTAATTTCCAGCTTGAGGCAGGCGCATGATAAGCTTGGAGCGGGCGCCTCAGATTGATGGAATTTGGCCCCTCCCTTCTGCCCTTGAGGCGGCCGCATGGCCTTTAATGGGGCGGGCGCCTGAAAATGTTTTTTTTTTTTTCAGAAAGAACAGGCCCCAGAATTGATGATTTTTTTTTTCAGGGCACCCGTTTTGCTCCTTTCTCCTTTGTTTCCCTGCACAACACCACAAAACAAATACCTTTAGCAGCACCGATTCTAGATATGAAAGAAAACACAAAAATTAAAAACATAATGTACAGAATAATAAATAAGCAATTAAATCCCGGGTTGCCTCCCGGTTAGCCGCCCTTCTTTACCGTCTTTAGCTAGACCAAACGCCGGGTAAACCCCCGGCTGGCATCAACGTTTAAAGTCTTTGACAATACTCGAACCCAAAGTTATCAAACATATACCGGGTCTTGGAGATCTATCTCCTCCAAACTCGCGGTATTCACCACTTCATTTTCAAAATATTGTTTTAACCGTTGACCATTAACTTTAAATCCTTTGTCCTCATTAGGACTTGAGATTACCACTGTCCCAAGCGGGGATACCTCCCTCACCACATAAGGACCGGTCCACCGGGACCTCAACTTGCCCGGAAACAAACGAAGACGGGAATTGAACAGAAGGACCTTTTGACCCACCTTAAAGTCCTTTCTAATGATCATTTTATCATGCCAAATCTTCGCTCGCTCCTTATAAAGGAGGTTATTCTCATACGCATCTCTCCTAATCTCATCCAACTCACTCAAGTGCAATTTTCGCTCCTCACCGAAACCCTCCAAGTTCAAGTTGAACTTTTTGATCGCCCAATAGGCTTTGTGTTCAAGCTCAACCGGCAAATGGCAAGGTTTACCAAACACCAACCTATATGGTGATATACCAATCGGTGTCTTATATGCAGTCCGGTAAGCCCACAACACATCATCAAGCCTTTGACTCCAATCCTTTTTATTCGGGTTCACAGTTTTTTCAAGGATGGATTTTATCTCCCTATTGGATACCTCGGCTTGGCCATTTGTTTGGGGGTGATAAACAGTCGACACCTTATGGGTGATGTGATATCTCTTGACTAGAGCTTCGACTGTCTTATTGCAAAAATGTGTCCCCCTATCACTAATAATGGTCCTTGGCATCCCAAACCGTCACAGAATGTTGCTCCTAAGGAAGTTGACCACTACTTTTGAATCATCAGTGCGGGTAGGGATGGCTTCCACCCATTTGGACACATAGTCAACCGCAAGTAAAATGTACACAAACCCACAAGAATTAGGGAACGGACCCATAAAGTATATCCCCCAAACATCAAAGATTTCACAATTCATAATGAGGGTTTGTGTCATTTCATCACGGCGCCCAATATTACCAACCCTTTGGCACCTATCACACGACTGACAAAAACTGGCTGCATCCCGGAACAAAGTTGGCCAAAAGAAGCCACACTCCAAGACTTTCCTAGCGGTCTTTTTCACACCAAAATGACCACCACACGCATGCTCATGACAGAATTTAAGAACAGAGGACACCTCACTATCGGGAATACACCTCCGAATAACTTGGTCTGCACAATGCCTCCACAAGTTGGGCTCATCCCACACATAATATTTGGCATCACTACGGACTTTGTCTCTTTTAGATTTTGACATTCCCGAAGGAAATCTATTAGAGACAAGAAATTGACCAAGTCCGCATACCAAGGAGCCATTGAATTAACTGTCCAAAGAACCTCATCATGAAACTCACCCCGGATTGGGGCTTGTTTATAAGGCTTGTCTTCCTCCATAACAAGACGACTCAAATGATCGGCAACTAAATTTTCAGCCCCCTTCTTGTCCTTCACCTCTATATCAAACTCACTCAACAAGAGAATCCACCGAATGAGTCTCGGTTTAGCCTCTTTTTTAGACATCAAGTACTTAAGAGAAGCGTGGTCGATGTAAACAATGATTTTAGTGCCCAACAAGTAAGACCTAAATTTCTCTAGTGCAAAGACTACTGCCAACATCTCTTTTTACATAGTGGAGTAATTTCTTTGTGCCCCATTCAAGGTCATAGACGCATAATAGATCACATGTGAGGCATGCTCCACTTTTTGACCCAAAACCGCCCCCACAGCATAATCACTAGCATCACACATGATCTCAAAGGGACGAGACCAATCGGGTACTTGAATAATGGGGGTGTTTGTCAACCTAGACTTCAACTCATTAAAAGATTGCTTGCAATTATCATCAAAATTAAAATCAACCTCTTTCTGCAACAGAGTGCATAGAGGTGAAGCATTCTTTGAAAAGTCCTTTATAAACCTTCGGTAAAACCCGGCATGACCAAGAAAAGACCGGACTTCACGCACGTTGGTAGGGTAAGGAAGTGAAGAAATGACATCAATCTTTGCTTTGTCAACTTCAATACCCTTTTTTGACACAACATGACCTAACACAATGCCTTGCTCAACCATAAAATGACATTTTTCAAAATTTAGGACCAAATTCGTTTCAATGCACCTATCCAACACTAGTCCTAAATGAGCAAGGCATTCATCAAACGAGTCTCCATGGACAGTGAAGTCATCCATGAAAACTTCCATAAACTTTTCCACAAAATCGGAGAATATACTCAACATGCACCGTTGAAAAGTTCCAGGTGCATTACATAATCCAAACGGCATTCTCCGATAGGCAAAAGTGCCGAAAGGGCAAGTAAATATAATTTTCTCTTGGTCTTCTGGGGCAATAGGTATTTGAAAATACCCAGAAAAACCATCAAGAAAACAAAAGTACGCCCTTCCGACTAACCTTTCCAACATCTGATCAATAAAGGGGAGGGGAAAATGATCTTTAAGAGTTACCTCATTCAACCGTCGGAGATCAATACACACGCGAATCCCCATTTGCTCCCGGGTTGGAACCATCTCTCCGTTTTGATTACGGGAGACTGTGATCCCGCCCCTCTTGGGCACACACTGTGTGGGGCTCACCCACTTACTGTCGGAGATGGGATAGATGATCCCCATCTGTAATAGCTTCAGGACCTCCTTTTTCACCGCCTCCATCATTGGCGGGTTAAGTCTCCGCTGCGGTTGTCTCACTGGCTTCGCACCCTCCTCTAGGTTGATCCGGTGCATACAAAAAGATGGACTAATGCCCTTGAGATCGGCAATAGTCCAACCAATCACAGATTTTCGCTCCCGGATCACCTCAATCAACCTTTTCTCTTGATCCTCAGTCAAACTGCTAGAAATCACTACCGGAAGTGTCTCTCCCTCACCTATATAAACATACTTAAGGTGCTCAGGGAGAACCTTCAGCTCAAGCTCCGGTGCCTTCTCGATAGATGGAACAAGCTTCTCCACCGGAACCTCTAACTTCATGTGACCATGACCCGGTTCTGTAGCGAACATGGCACTCTCTATAAGACCCATAACTGCTTCCTTCATCGAATCTGAGATGTCAAACTCCAAACTAGCATACCCCAAAGCATTCTCTATTGCGGTCTTCAGATCATCATCTCCACTAGACACCTCAAATACCTCCTCTACCAATGGCTCAACCACATCGATGAAACACAGTGACTCCGTATCCTTAGAGTATCTCATAGAGTCAAAAATATTGAACTACATTACTTTCCCATCAAATTCCATTGTCAACGAACCATTAGCCACATCGAGTTTTATCCGCGCAGTCGACATAAAAGGCCTCCCCAACAATATGGGAGCCTTTGGATCCGAATCCATCTCTAGCACATAGAAATCTGCGGGAAATATCATCTTCCCCACTCTAACAAGAACATCTTCTACCAATCCTTTCGGGTAGGCATTCGACCTATCCGCTAGCTGTATCACAACTCTGGTGTCCTGCAGTGGTCCCAACATAAGAGTTTCAAACATTGAGTAGGGCATGACGTTGATTGAAGCCCCCAAGTCTAACATTGCCTTACGCTCAGAAGCATCCCCCAACGTAACTGGAATCACGAACATCCCTGGGTCACTGCATTTCTTAGGCAATTTCTGCTGATACACTGCCGACACATGCTCGCTAACCTTACCCTTCTTCATACTCCTCTCCTTCTGATTTCTCTTCAGAGTACACAAATCCTTCAAGAACTTCGCATACCTCGGGACAGTCTGAAGAAGATCCAAGAAAGGAATATTAACCTCTAACCTCTTGAAAGTATCGTAGATAGCCTTGTCAGGCTCTGGCTTTTGATGCTCTTTCAAGGCCTCGGGGAATGGAACCTCAGGCTCATATATAGGAGCCTTAACCTCTGGTGCAACTTTTGTCTGATCTGGTGCTTTCTGTAATGGCTCTGAAATCTCAACCTCAATCTCAGGTTCCTCTGCTACAACCCTATCATGCAGCTCCTTACCACTTCGAAGAGTGATCGCACATGCATTCTGCTTGGGATTCGGTTCAGTCTGTGATGGCAACTTCTCCTCTGCTGATACTGTTGCAAACCGCTGGATAAGGTGGTCATACTCTGAGCCAGCATACGGAACATATCTTCTGTAGACTGTCCCCTTACTGCGCGCGCGCCGCTGCCGAAATTGTGGCTGCATAGGTGGCCTAAACTGCATGGACTGCTGAACCGGCAGAAAACCCCGCGGATTACCGAACTGATTCCCGAACTGCGGTTGTTATGCCCCACTCGGATTAGACCAACTGAACCCTGGGTGATTCTTCCAGTTTGGGTTGTAAGTGTTCTGTCTTTAGCCCGCGAATCCGACTGCATTCACATCTTCATACTCACCCATTTGCAATGTTGGACACGAATCCGTCGGATGAGTCACATCGTAACAAATACCACACTGCTTCGGCGGCTGTCCCAACATCATTGCCTTCATCATACTTTTGATGTCCTCGACATCAGTTTTAAGTTGATCCGCCACCCCACTACTGGACCCAACTGCATTGACCTGTCTGACACTTGACCTCATACCATGTGTCCGGGTACTCTTCGCTAGCTCCTCCAATAATTTATGAGCTTCCGTAGTGGTCTTGTTCATTATGCTACCCCCACATGAAGAGTCAACCATCCTCTTGTCCTGATCAGTAAGCCCTCCATGAAAATACATAATCAGCTGATTCGCATCATACTCGTGGTAGGGACAACTCCGAGTAAGAGTGTGAAACCTGTTGTAGTAGTCATAATATGACTCATCCCCCTTCTGCTACATATTGCTTATGTCCCGTTTCATAACATTTATTTGATTCACCGGGAAGAATTCATCCAAGAATGCTTCTTTCAACATCTGCCAGGTGGTAATGCTGTTCGGGGCCAGGTGATAATACCACACATTGGCCCTGTCCTTCAATGTGAAAGAGAAAGCTCAGAGCAAAAGCTGCTTAAGTGGGAGATCCGAAGGCTTCATACTGCTACAAACTTGCACGAATTGGGAGACGTGCTGATTCGGGTTTTCACCGGGTAGCCCACTGAAGCTAGGCAATTGATTTAGCAGCCCCGGTTTCAACTCAAACGTGACTCCCGCCGACAATGCAGGAAAAGTAACTGCCTGCGGTTGCTCCGTCCAGTTTGGAGCAGTTTTCTCCCTAAGTGTCTGCGCTGCTCTATCCCCCATCTCTGTCTCCCAACAATTATGATTCACACTCCTGTTTGCTTTACGTCCTTTCCTGAAAGAACGTTCAATTTCTGTATCAAGGGGCACAAGTAAATTGTTAGTAGAACGGGTGTGCACCATGCACGGTTACACACCACAGGGGAGCAGGGTAAAACACTTAGCAGATAACACAAATACTAAAATAAAAAGAAATAAAATGAAAAAGAAATAGATTAAGAAAAGAATAAGATCGTAGACAATTACACCGTTCCCCGGCAACGGCGCCAAAATTTGGTAGGCTTAGTCGCACACCTACTAAATTAAACCGGGACTCGGCCACAAGAATGTAGCAAAGGTAAGTCCAGGCTCGAACCACTGAAGAACGGTTATTGATTACGAACTAGTCACGGACAAATGGGGGGATTTGTTTGTTGATGAATTAATTCCTAAAAACATAAATTAAACTAATTAAAAGCAAAAACAATGATTTAGAAACACTTTAGATTTGATTCCGTCCCCACCTAATTAGTCAATTATCATTAATATCTCTTTTCACTGTCACCCTATTCACCTGATCACAAGATCTGTTTCAATCTCTGTTTCTTCTTTCAGAATAGTGACTAGCAGTGGCACACTCACTAGAAACCCTAATTAATAAATTAATCTAACTGGCACAGTCTAGATCGCAGAATTAATTGATGAACGGTTTAAGAAACTAAGATCAAGAATGCTTTCTATGATTATTTGACACAGAGAATCATCTAATTTTACCCACTTCACAATTTACCATGGCACATGCATAAATCGCAAAGATGCTACTCATGAATTTTCTATACTGGCACAGTCATAGAAAACTCTAGCTAAGATTCATAAAAAGAATAAGTGAATTGATCAGGTTCACAAACCCTAGTTATAAATCTAAAATAAACACAAGTAAAATTATGAATAGGGATAATAGATTGAAAAGAAAAATATCTCAAATTGATAAATAGGTGTTCAAGAAATCAAATCCAAAGCAATGAGTTTAAGATTCCATGGAAAAACTCAAGTTTTCTAGGTCAAAATAAAACTAAAGATAACCCTAAAAAATAGGGTTAATTACCGTTTAGGGCCTAAGGTCGTATAGCAGTCTTCGCGGGGGGGCCTGTGGTGGTTTCCTTGTCAATTTAGGGCCTCACATTAAAAAAGTTAGCCAGTTAGGGGAATTTTAACGAAAACTGTTGGAAAACTTGTTAAAGTGTCATGTGCCTCGCACATGCTTGACGGATTGGTCCAAACTGAAGTTAAATTTCATATTCAGGGAGTTAATTGTAATTTCATAAAATAAAAGGACTAAAAATAATTTTTTTAAACAATATTAAATAATCACATTTTAAAACATAATGAATAAAAAATTATGAAAAATATTTTAAATTTATATTTTTATATTCTAATAGAGGTTACCATATTGCAATTTGTCCAAAATATAAATATTACTCACATTTAAAAAATAATTTTTTATTTTTATATTCTAAAATTTGAAGTAAACTTTTTGATAATTATATATATATATATATATATATATATATATATATATATATATATATATATATATATATATATATATATATATATATATATATATATATATATATATATATATATAGATATATAGATATATAGATATATTTATTTTTAAAATATGTTAACCACACATAATGAATAAAAATTATAAAAAAAATTAAATTAAAAATATCTTCAATCCAAGAATTAAAAAAAAAAAAAAAAAAAAACACATTCCCCGACCCCTCTCTCTCTCTCTCTCTCTCTCTCTCTCTCTCTCTCCATCTCCCCAAACCCACACCCACCACCACCACCATCTTCTCTACTATCTCCTACCATTTTCGGTCACAGCCTTTTCCGCCTCCTACCACCCTAACCAATACTATGCAACCACTTCCTTCCGCCGCCACCATCTGCACAACCACTTCCGCCGCCACCATCTCACCACCCCCAATCATCACCATCATCCTTCAATTAAAAAAACCAAATCTACAATTTCTCCTTCATCACACCACGAAAAAAAATTAAAAAAAAAATCAGATCTTCAATTTCTCCTTCAATTTCATTTCATCACTGAATTTCCCCACCCCAACCGAACCAATCAAAGTGTCGTCGTTTCATTCTCGTCAATACATCCCCAAACTCTATCTTCAACACAACGCTGATCGCCGGAAATGGTAGGAGACGTAGAGAAGATGGTGGCGGTAGGCCTCGTTTGGGGCGCAACAAACGCCCTCATGCGCCGTGGAGCAATTTTCTTGCTTTTTGCCACTATTTTTGGTGTTGATTTGGAGGCAGTGGAGGAAGGGGAGGCGCTGAAGTGTGGGAAATGGAAGGAGGCAGTGGGGGAAGCGGTGGGTGACCGGAGACGGTGGCGTGGTGTGGCGTTGGAGGTGGTGAATGGTGGTAGCTGAAGGATGGAAAGGGGCTGTGAAAAATGAAGAGATCTGGGAAAATGTGGGTTTGGGGAGATGAAGAGAGAGAGAGAGAGAGAGGGGGGGAATGTTTTTTTTTTTTTAATTCTTGGATTGAAGATAGTTTTAATTTATATTTTTTTTTGATAATTTTTTATTCATTAAGTGTGGTTAACATATTTTAAAAATAAATTCCATCCAATTACAAAATTATTAACTTCCAATTTTTTTTATAAAAATTGAAACAAAAAATTATAAAGGGGGTGTTAAAAAAATATAAAAATATAAATTTAAAATATTTTTTATAATTTTTTATTCATTATGTTTTCAAATGTGATTATTTAATATTTTTAATAAAAAAATTATTTTTAGTCATTTTATTTTATGAAATTACAATTAACTCCCTGAATATGAAATTTAACTTCAATTTGGACCAATCCGTCAAGCATGTGCGAGGCACATGACACTTTAACAAGTTTTTCAACGATTTCCGTTAAAATTCCCCTAACTGGCTAACTTTATTAATGTGAGACCCTAAATTGACAAGGAAACCATCACAGGCCCCCCCCCCTCGCGAAGACTACTATACGACCTTAGGCCCTAAATGGTAATTAACCCTAAAAAATAATGTTAAAGAAGTTTATATAATCCTTCCTCCAAAATAAACCTAAAAACTAATTACTAATAAAAAGAAAAAGGAAAAAGCAAAGAAATCAAAATAACATTTAAAATTCTTTCCATGCATGGTCCCAGATTTTCTGCTCGGTCAATGCGTTCTCTCGGTCAACACGCCTCACACCTTGGATTTCACGTGCAGAAGGCTTCATTTAATTAAGTTTCTTTATTTCCAACTTCAATTTGGTCCTCCAACCTACCCACAATTTCCTTCTAGCCACCAAACTTTGTTGCTTTGCAGTTTGGTCCCTGCACTTCTGATAAACTTCGAGGAACCTCATAAAATTACAAAAACATGTCTCAAAAATACCATGATCTACCTACTACTTACCAATCCAACATATGCTCAAAATTACATCAAAACTAGTCTAAAATACATTAAAATAAGGATAAAATGTCTAGAAAATTAGGGAATTACATATAGTGAAATCCGCCAGATCACCAGGCGGACGCCCCAATTGGATTCAACGGAGGTGGAGTTTCTGGTGTCGAGGCGGGCGCTTCAACAACACCCAAGCGGGCTCCTCAAACTGATCCAAGCAGGGCCAATGTTGCGGAGTTCCAGGCGGACGCATGAGGAACTGCCAAGCGGCCGCCTCAAGGAGGAATGGGATCGGCCATGGCTACTGGTCTTTAGGCGGGCGCCTGGCCCTAGCCCAGGCGGGCGCCTCGCGTCGTTCCTGTGTTCCCTATTTACGTTTTTTATGTCCGATTACTGAGTATTTGGTAGTTAGACTTGGGATATTTTAGTCATTTGACTTATTATTTGTTTCTTAGGGTTTGGGAAGTATTTAAACAATAAGGAGGCATGTTTTAACTTAGCTTTTGATGAATTAAAATTGAAGAGTTTTCTCTCTTTTCTGGTAGAATCCAGTTCGTGTGTTTGAGGATTCTTCGCTTGAAGAGTTCTTGTGATTAGTGCGCTAATCAGGAAATCTATCGTGCTTCCGTGCAGCGTCAATTTGCTTGTTTGATATTAACAGGAATGATGATATTAGTTCCATTGTTTTTGTGTTAAAATTGTATTAGCTCTTCATTTCAATCCTAACTCTTTTAATTCAAACTAGCGCTCCCCTTGTGTGTATGCATCCCTCTTGATTTTTAAGAGTTAGTAAAATTTGTCTTTCCTTTGTAAAAGGGTTAGAAAAAAGTTTCAAAACAACTATTCACCCATCCCTCACTATGTATTTTTCATAGCCTTGTTGCCCCTTTGGGACCAACACCCTGTCATGTACCACAAAATTTTGGGAAATGTGTTTTTCCGGTTTGTAAAAAAAAATGTGTTTTTGAATCGGATCTAAATCGGACTGAACTGTGCGATAGTGATATTTTTGTAAATAATTGCCATTTTTTTTTTAAAAAAATACAATAACATTTTTGTAAATAACTGAAACTTCGTGCACACTACTTCCAGTGTTATTTACACGAATTACCAGTGCATGCATGTGCTTGTACCTGCACTCAAAAACATTACTCCCTCCGTCCCAGCCCAAAAGGCTTAAAACCAATCTCGCACGCAAATTAAGGAAAGTGATGTAGGAAAGAGAAAAAGTTTAAATGTTGTGAGTATGAAAAATTAAATAGGAGAGAGAATGAGTGGGAGAAATAGTTAGGAGAGAGAATGTTGTGAGTGTAAAAGTAAAGTAGGAGAGAGAATGAGTGGGTGGATTAGTAATAAAAATTTTCCTTTTTGGGACTGTCTTTTTAAATGGGACACCCAAAAAAAAAATTTGTGTCTTTTCGATCGGGATGGAGGGAGTATTAAACTGGTACAGTGGTGATAATTATAAGGATTGTAATTGCTATATTTATAAAAATTGTCGGTGCACGTACAATATTGCACTCAAAAACATTATCTTTGGTTATACCAATATAATGTTATTGATCCGGTTCAAACATGATTAAATAATCCGTTTTTTCTAAAAAATTTAAAAACCTATTTTTTCTTAACACCAACTCTACTCTAGTCATAGTCTTTTAACAAAATATTCCAGAGCCTAGCTATCCAACCCCCCCCCTTCCCCCTAAAATTTATGAGTATATAGCTCCTGATCGCGCAGGAAAGTGTCTTGGACTCAGTTATCGTGTCCAGCAGAGATTGAGTTAGCTTTGTGATCTGCACAACACCACAAAACAACCGTGAAACTGCGCCGGGGGTCTTCCGGCAAGCCCCTCCAGCGTGAGAGTAAGATGATGGACTGAAAATATGGTGATAATAGTATGGAGAGTGCAAGAATACGTAAATATGCAGTAAAGCATTACCTTTGTTCATGTTTTGCTCCCATATTTATAGTGGATAGAATGATATTAGGGTTTTTATCTGAACCGTTGGATGGGATTGATATCAACCGTTGGATCAGCGTTGTACCCTAGATGTACACGTGTCACGCCGGGGTTGGTCCGCCCGAATAAGGACTCTGCAACACCTGACACTGATAAGTAGCTTAGCTTATAAAGGAAAGTCAACATGTACACCTTTTGGTATTATTACTGGTTAGATGACTGCACGTGTAACAAGGCACTGTAGCAGGTCTGACATTATCCCAAATTAGCTAAGTAATCAAGCTTGCTGAAGAAGCTTAATAGAAGGGACGACCTGGAGCTGTACGTCCAATTAGGTCGTCTCTTTGAGAGGTGACTCGACGAGTGAACGGTATTTGAGAATTGGTCGTCCAACAACGACGCTCACTGGTGAAAAGGACAAGTTTGGCGCGACTGGAAGGCTCGTCGTTAAGTGGGTCATGGCTCACTGACGACGATCTCTTCTAGACACATCGACGGGCTAAGGTCCAAACTTCTGCTCAAGGGTATATTGGCTCGTCGCTTGTATGGGCTTGGTCGCTCAGTGGCGACGACCGCCATCCATTGTTGGACGGGCTATTACCCAGATCTTGATCTGACATCTCGTAGTGGATCCTTTGGTGGGCCTGTTGGGCCCATAACTCGTAGAAAATTATTGGGCTCGACCCATCACAGATTATTCCGTTCAGTGGCCCCCAACTCATGGATCGTCTTGACGGGCCAGGAGTTGTCGTTTTCTCTCTGAGGCTATCCGTACGACCGTCAATTTGAATTTTGAATTATGGTGACGTCAGCATTAATGACGTGGGCGGCTGAGATCCCTCCATTAATTGACACATGCCCCGCAATGGGACATTCTCCTCGGAAGTTGCAGAGGGTATTTAATGCCTATCGTTTCGCCATTTGGGTTTCCTAGGCATAAACCCTTCGTCTTCCCCAAATATAAAAAACCTCCTCCCTCCTCCATTTCAAATTTTCCGCATCAGATTTCTTGGAGAGCAAAGGGCAAGGGCGATTTCCGGCAACCGTCAACAAAGAACTCCGGCAACCGTGCGAACATTTTCCGGCGATATTGACTGCTCTGGCTTCACCACCTTTGGACAATCCGGTCGCTTGAATTAGGAACTTCTTTGATTTACCACCGGCAAACTCATCAGAAAAACCATCTTCGAACCCAGAAGCATGTAACTTTTTTCGTCATTCTTCATTTTCTGGGTTTTTGTTTGGGGTTTAAGGATTTATTCAATGGGACCCAGAACGATGAGCTTTGAGAGAGGGGTAAAGTTTGGCTTTGGGTTGAATCAGAGGGTATACAAGTGTGCCAAGGGTATTTGGAGGGAGATTCCATTGGCTGAATGTTCATCTATTTTGGCAAAGTTCGATTTTGAAAATGAACCTCTAGGGTTTCCAGTTGGTGAAGTTCTTGGGGATTTTGCGGAAGATGACCCAAGAATAACGTCTTTTAGGTCAATGAACGACCTTCCAAATCACATACGAGCCAATTACTCTTTGTCCCGTCGTGATTCACTTAGGAACTCGGTTGTAGGGGAATCTAGGTTGCCCATAGTTAGGTCGTCGTCTACAAATGCTAGGACTGATTCCCCTTCTGTCTTTCCTTGTTTTGTAGACATGGATCACGACGGCCGCCCTGACCAGCCGGCTCAAGAAACGAATGAAGTTAGCACAAGTTCGGGAGGCACTAGGATCGTCGACGCCTTCCATACCAGTGTACGGGTTGGAGGGAATGAGCTAGACTTCGGAGGCGGGGCACGAGGTGATTGGGCCATCACCAAGGTCAGTACAAAGAAGAAGGGAGATAATGCGAAGCTGTTCATAGATTCCCTCCGAAGTTCGTTCAGAGTTCATGCCAGCAATTACAAGCTTGAGTATCTTAGCTTGAAAGAGTACGAGCCTCGTAGGCAGTCGCTCCTCACCAACAAGAAGAAAGTTGCTTTCTTCTATAAACAGTTCGAGCTTGGACTGAGGTTGCCCTTGGACCCCTTTATCAACAAGTTTCTGGAAGACTCAGGTTGTGTGCCGATGGAGTTGAGTGGCAACACTGTTAGGGTCTTATCATGCTTCATAATCGTCTGCAGATTTCTTGGCTACGAGCCATGTAATAAAGTGTTTCATCAATACTATCGGACGAAACGATCTATTAAGAACGGGAAGTCCGTAGTAAGCGTGTCGTCCATTAGGAATGTTCAAGGCTTGATCCTTGATACACAAAATAAAGTGTACGGATGGGACAATCATATGATTCTGGTGGAGAGCCGGGTAGGATGGCAGTTTCCTTGGCCTGAGAGTCATGATTTTGTTACCGACGACCATGTGTTTCAAGCTCCGTGGGCCGGCGAGCTAAAGAAGAAGATTGATAGTTTGTTAAGTCTCGGATGGGTGTCGTTCACGGACATTGAAGCCTCTCACTGGAGGTATATAAGGGTCGGCATTATGTCTAGGCCGTCGAAGGGCCCCGATCCTTTAGTGAAGATAAACCTTGACACTCGCTATCCAGTCTGGGTCGTTCACGACGACTTGACTTGGGAAGACAACTGCATTAATTGTGCCGGCGCCCGCTTTGACCATCCCGAAGAGCGTTGCGAAAACCTTGAGATGTTTGGAGGTTGGGCTCTCTTAACACTTGTCTATTTACTTTGATAATTTGTCTTTTTGTCTCGTCGTGATTGACTTAACCTTTTTCATTCTTATTTGGCAGTTCTTTCCGAAAAGGATATCCACCTTATTGAAAAGGAAGTCATGAGTATGAACGAGGCAATCAGACCCAATGCGCGAACCAAGGCAAAGAAGGATAGAGCGGCGACTAATGCCATCTACGACCGCCAAGAGAATCAATCGAAGAGGAACGATCAGCTTCCCAAGGACAATCCTGCTGGTGCAATCCCCCTGATTGAGAGGGAGGTCATCGCTGAAGGCTTGAACACTGGAGGCCGTCAAATCGTGGTGGACGAACTGGAGAAAGAGGTTGGAGTTGAGTCAAGTGTGGCTGGTGATGCTGAAAACCAACTGATCGTCATTGAGGGTGAGCATGTTAACCCTGAGGACGTTGGAAGTTCAGACTCCAATCATGAGGTCGTCGGGGAAGGGAGCCACGTCTCCAAGAAGAGGAAAAACCATCCTTCTGGCTCAGGGAGAGATTAGGAAAAGAGAAAGAGAGCCGACAACGACCCTATCAGCTCATCCGACCCTTCAACCCCTCGAGCTGAAACTCCTGGCTCGTCTTCCGGAGTACTTACCAGGGCAAAGGCTCTGGAAATGGCCACCAAGTTTGGTAAGGTTCCTCAGATAACTGGGGTTCCTTGTTTGGCAAGAAGTGGTCCTGCCCTCCTCTTGGGGACGACCTTGACCAAATGGGGCAAGGATGCTGATCTTGTCCGCCAAATGAGGGGGGCTAAGATGAGTCCGACGACCTATCATGCTCGCTTCGGGCTAATGCAAACTGAGGTAATTCAATCATGTATTTTCCGCACGTCTTTCTCGTCGTTTCATACTTGTACTAATAATAATAATTTGGTTGTAGATGACGTCGCTGATGGAGGCTATGACGGCGGACTTCAAGGAATGTTATGACGCCGAGCAAAAAGAGAATGAGCAGCTGATCCAGTCGGTGGCGGCCAAGGAAGAAGCTGAGAGGAAGTTGAAGGAGGCGGAAGCCAACGTCGTCCAATTGACCATAGCCTACGAGTCATTAATGGCCCAGAAAAATGACATTTTGAAGGAGGCAGAAATCTTGAGAGCTGATAGGGCCAAACTTGAGAAGGATGGAAAGATCTTGGCGACTGGTCTCAAGGCCGCCGAGAATAAGGTTGATAAAATGAAGACTGACTATGAGGCTGCTCGGACTCAGATCGAGGAGATGAGGGCTGTTCATCAGGTCGCCTTGGACGATGCAAAACTGGATGCTGTGGAGCAATTCAAAAGGGGTGGTGAGTTCCTCAAGGTCGTCACCGACAAAGCCAACAGCTTTTTTCAGGACGGGACCAGGCACTTGGCGCGGCGGATCTTGGCTGACCCAGAAACCAAAGACTTAATGTCTGTAAGGAAATTGGCCGACCTTTGTTCAGAGCCATCTCATGACCAGGAGGCTCGTCTCATCCACCCTCTCGTTCCCTTCAATGACAACGATTTGCTCATTATCAAGGAAGACGACGAGAAGGCAGGAAGGGACGAGTGGCCAGTTCCAGCCGTTGATCCCAAGAACTTCGATGCTTATTATGCCAACTTCCTTGGAGACGGCCCTGATCCTGATGCATCTCCATCCAATATCGGCGTTGATCCCCAGTAACTATTTGATTTTTCTGAGATCGTCTGTAATGTGGTTTTAAACAATGTTCCTCCTTTTGGTGGTGGTCCCAAACATTGTCTCAAAACAATTTTTAATTTTTGTAATGTAGCCGATCTATTTCCTCGTTGTTTAGAGGGGGTCGTACAATGTTTACTCATTTTATTGATGTTTAAGTTATTCAATGCCTTTGCTTTATGTTTGCTAATCTTTTGTTAACGTAGATAGCATGTGATAACTTTATTTTGGTGAGTAAGTTTGAGGACAAGTGCGAATGGTCTTCGTGAGTGACGACCAGAACTTAGGTCGTCCTAATGTGGCCGACTCTTGTTCGCCCTTGTATTTTCTCAACTTCTCAAAGGCTCGTAGGAATAGTATGAAGGTCCGTAGGTCTTTGCTCGTAGGCAACGTTCTATGGACGAGTCATCTTATTCCGTTATAGCAATCGACGAGGTCTGGCCTCGCCTAGCCTTTATACTTGGCTGAAGTAAATGTGAGCGTCGAAGTCTTGGCTTCGACTGATCTTTATACTTGGATCAAAGTGGTTGTAAGGGTCGGAGTCAGGCTTCAACCGTTCTAAATTTCTGAGTTTGCGACGGGCGAAGTTCAGTGAAGTGACGAGTTTCCATTGATAACTTTTCGAACAATAATCTTACATCGTTGACAACTCGACCACTTTTAAGACTTCCGGGATTTATAGATTATCCCTTACAAACTTCCAAAATTTACAAAAAAAAAACATCCATGAAAAAGTTACATCAGAACCACAAATATGATGCCCTGAGGGCGCTGAATGTTGACGACGATCTTCAGAAGTAATACTTCGTGAGATGATTAGCGTGCCATGGATGTTTCAGTTGTTCACCGTTTGGCTTAGCTAGGCGGTAGGTTCCTTCTCTGACTACACTTGTGACGATGTATGGTCCTTCCCAGTTGGGAGAGAGTTTGTTTTGACGGGCTTTGAGTCCCGTCGCTTCAATCTTTCTAAGAACATGATCACCGACTTTAAAGAACCTTTTCTTCACCTTCTTATCATGGTAAGCCTTGGTTTTCTTCTTGTAATTTTCCATCCTTAGCTGGGCGTCCAATCTTCGCTCGTCTACAAGGTCCAGATCGACCTGTCGGTTATGGATATTCTTTTCCACATCGTAGAGAGCAACTCGGTCTGTTGGTAGCTGAAGCTCGGCGGGAGCCATGACCTTAGAGCCATAAGCCAAAGCAAATGGAGTTTCCCCCGTAGGCCCCCGGGTGGTTGTGCGAACTGCCCAGAGAG
Organism: Adenophora triphylla var. japonica; assembly: GCA_022495995.1. Taxonomy (NCBI): domain Eukaryota; kingdom Viridiplantae; phylum Streptophyta; class Magnoliopsida; order Asterales; family Campanulaceae; genus Adenophora; species Adenophora triphylla. The sequence goes on from JAFEMH010001443.1 coordinate 62,047, forward strand.
CCGAAGGTAGTTCGTCCAACCATCTTGTACTGCGTCCCTCAAGATTTTTACACAAGGCAGACAAGACGAGCTTGTTTGCCGCTTCAGCTTGCCCGTTGCCTTGGGGATAGGCAACAGACGACTTAGAGTGTTTGACGCCCATTCTGTTCAATTCTTGCTCAAATTTCCTCAGCTGCGAGCCGTTGTCTGAAACGATTACCCTTGGGATTCCAAAGCGACACCATATTGAGTCATGGATGAAGCTTAGGGCATTGTTCTCAGTGATTTTGTTTAAGGCTTTGGCCTCCACCCATTTTGAAAAATAGTCAACTGCCACGATCACATATTTAACTCCTCCCTTGGCCTGTGGAAAAGGCCCAATCAAATCGATGCCCCACATGTCGAATGGCCATGCTGCTGTGACCGGGGTCTGCTCAGTCGTCGGGAGTTTTGGAAGATCGGCGAAACGCTGGCAAGTGTCACATTTTCTTACGAACTGTTTGGCATCTTCACGGAGGTGGGGCCAGTAATACCCCATGGTAATCAACTTATCAGCCAACGTACGAGCCCCAGGATGGCCCCCACATTCTCCTTGATGTACCTCAAAAAGCAATTGGACTACCTTATCAGGATGGACGCATTTTAGCAACGGTCTGGTGATAGATCGTCTATATAATTCACCTTCTACGACCGAGAATCTGGCCGCCTTTCTCTTGACTTGTCATGCCAAAACCTCATCATTTGGTAACTCATTCTTCTTAATGAACGCTTTTAGCTCGTCTATCCAGCACCTCGGTCCGTCTCCCATACACATGACCTTTACTCGTTCATAGGCCGGCTGGTCGAGGTAGGCCAAATGGTGGCCATGCCCGTCTTCAGGGAGTTGATCTGTTGCAAGCTTTGATAGTAGGTCGACGTGTTCGTTGTCTTCTCTGGCTATTCTTTGGATGGCCCAAAATTCCAGCCCCTGAACTAACTCGCCGACCAAAGCATGATATTTCTGGAGGGTTGAGTCGACGACCTGATAATCGCCGCAGACCTGGTTCACGATCAATTGTGAGTCACAAAAATCCACTATCTTAGTGGCTCCAAAGCACTTTGCATATTCGATTGCCGCTATCAGCGCCTCATACTCTGCTTGATTGTTCGACGCTTGAAACTTGAATCTTAAAACTTCTTCAAAAACTGTGTTGCTTTCTGGTTCTACTAGCACGATTCCTGCTCCACTGAGGTCCTTTGTCGCCGACCCATCTGAATAGATTTTCCTCATCCCAGAGGCAAAACTAACTCCACTGGCTGGTTGCTAACCTCTTTGCCCTTGCTCATTTTTGGTGGCGGCCGTTGATTATCGTCGATGGTGAATGACGTTTCAACTAGGAAGTCCGCCAAGGCATGTGCTTGTAAAGTCTTTCTTGCCATATAACGGATGTCAAATTCTGTCAGCTCAATGCTCCAATTCAGTAGGCGGCCAGAGCTCTCAGGACGATGTAAAATTTTCCGGAGTGGGGCATTGGTGTAAACGACGATTGGGTGGGCGGAGAAGTAGGCTCGTAGCTTTCGTGCTGTGATGACGAGAGCATAAGCAATCTTTTCCGCATTGAAGTAGCGGGTTTCTACATCCGACAAGGCTTTTCTAACATATTAGACGGGCCTCTGTGTCCCATCTTCTTCCCTAACCAATACGGCAGCGACAGCTTTGTCACTATCCGAGAGGTAAACATATAGATCTTCTCCTGCTACGGGGCTTTGGAGGAGTGGTGGGGAGCCAAGATACTCTTTTAGCTGTTTGAATGACTGGGAACACTCTTCCGTCCATTTGAAATCCTTAGCACCTCGGAGAGCCTTGAAAAACGGAAGCGACCTTTCGGCAGACTTGGCAATGAAACGACCTAAGGCCGCTACTCGTCCATTCAGGCGTTGAACCTCCTTGATGCTCGTAGGCTCTGCCATGTCAATCAAAGCCTTGATTTTTTCGGGGTTGGCTTCGATTCCCCGTAGTGAGAGCATAAACCCCAGAAATTTTCCTGCTGCAACTCCAAAAACGCACTTAGCTGGGTTGAGAACCATGTTATTAGCTCGTAGATTGGTGAAAGTCTGCTGGAGGTCGTCGACGTGCTTCCTCTTCTTGGACTTGACAACCATGTCGTCAACGTATGCCTCCAGGTTGTCGCCGATCTGATCCTTGAACACCTTGTTTATCATTCTTTGATACGTTGCTCCGGCATTCTTGAGCCCAAAAGGCATCTTCGTATAACAATAAGTTCCCCCTGCGGCCTGAAAGGCCGTCTTCGGAATATCCTCTTCGGCCATCTTTATTTGGTGATAGCCAGAGTATGCGTCGAGGAAGCTCAGAGTTGTATGTCCGGCCACAGAGTCGACGAGCTTGTCGATTCTGGGCAAGGGGTAACTATCTTTGGGGCATGCCAAGTTTAAGTCGGTGAAATCTACACAGAGTCTCCACTTCCCATTTGGTTTTTTCACTAGAACCACATTAGCCAACCAAGTCTTGAACCCAGCGTTCACAATAATTCCAGCGCTCAGTAACTTCTCAATCTCCTGCTTGATGGCGATCTCTTTCTCCGCCGAAAAAATTCTGCACCTTTGTTCTTTGAACTTCATGGTAGGGTTCACTCCAAGCCTGTGAACCGCCACGTCTTCTCTGATACCCTTCATATCTTCCACTCTCCAGGCAAAAACATCGAGGTTCTGTTTGAGTAGGGAGATTATCTCTTCCCTCTCCTCAGTGGATAACTGAGACCCCATTTTGATTTTCTTCTCTGGATAGCTTGGGTAAATGATCAGTTCCGTTAACTCGTCGGCTGGCTTCATCTCAGGGGAGTCGTCCCTAAAGTCCATGGATTTAATGAAAATTTCTTTGATTTTTCTTCTTGCCTCAGGAGTTAGTTCTGGAACCTCGTCCTCAATGAGCTTGTCCAGCTCGGCCCCCGATTCATGGGCGGTCAAAAGTTGTGGTTCAGCGGCTTGCTCGTCCATGAATATCTCCACAAAGTCTCGTGGGTCGTCGACACATTTGATTGTCGAGACACTGGCGTAAGAGGTCGTCGTTTGTTTAACAGACTTGGAGAGCTTCACCGTGTGATCTGGGTCGTCTATTTCAATGGGACGCTTTGCCTTCAGTACATGCTCTAGGAATTCTGGAGCCGTCCCCAACACGCATCCAACTCCAGCGAGCGTGGGAAACTTGACTCGTTGATGAGGGACCTAAGCGACGATCCCCAAAGCGGCTTGGCCAGGTTGGCCAAGAATTGCGTGGTAGTCACTGACGACGTCAATCACAATAAAAGTCACAGTTTTGATGGTTCTCAACGGGTGTTCTCCAATGTCGACCGGAAGGTCAATCTGGCCCTTTGCGTTAACTCGGTGATTGGTGAATCCTTCTAGACGACCTAAGTAAGGACTTAGGCGGCTATCGGGTAGACCCATCCATTGGTAGACGTTGTAAAACAAAATGTCCTTGGCCGCTCCAGTATCGACTAAAATTCTCCTCGATTCACAGTTGTTAATGAAGCCGGGGATGACCAGCGTCTGTTGACGAGCCAATGGGTTAGCTGCTAGCTCGTAGGGGAAAAAGCTTATTACGTCGTTTGGAACCTCCGACTTGTGGGGGACATGAGGGGCTTTCTTGAGATGGTAGATGGCGCTTTTGATTTGATTTTTGCTCGTCTCTTCAGAAATAACCAAGACCATCCTTGGCTGCCTCTCCGGATGGCCGTCGTTAGCAACTCGAGCGTTGGCTGCTTGACGATCCTTCCTCACGTACTCCTGGAGACGACCATCATCGATCCATCTCTGGATGATTTTCTTCAAACTGAAACATTCCTCAGTGTCATGTCCCTTATCTCTGTGGTATTCACAATACTTGTTCATATTCTTTTTCCCCTTTCCATTGGGGTTCATTTTCGGCGCCGGGCCTAAATCAACGTTGCTCAGAATTTCAGCTCGTGATACGGTCAGAGGAGTGTACGACTCTGGGACCTTCTCACCCTTGACTTGCTTGTTCTTTCCTTTTTCCCCAGCCTTGTCCTTCTTAGATTTTGCCGTTTCAACCTCGTCAACAGCCTTTCCTTCTCTTTGTAACTTCCTCTCCTCAGCCTCGGCGACAGCGTATGCTTTGGCGTAGAGATCTTTTCGAGATTTGGTCGGGTGGACTTGCAACTCGTAGTCCAAAGTGGAGGAAACAACACCGTGTCTGAAACAATTGATAATTTCCCTGTCGGTCAGGTCTTTATCAATTTGGTCAACCAATTTCTTAAATCTTTTGAAATAGCTCATAGAGCTTTCACTGGCTCCTTGCGAAATGTTACTGAGATCGTTGACTGTTTTACGACGCTCTCCCGCTGTTGCAAACCTTCCCAAAAACTTTTTTCGCATTTGTTTCCACGACTCAATACTTCCCTTTGGTAGGCTTCTGAACCATCTTAAAGCAGCATATGTCGATCGCGGTGGCCACTTGTGGTAAGGGCCTTACACATGACGTCGTCGTGACCTGAAGCTCTTGCCACTACGTACATCTGTGCCTCAAGGTGTTGTATGTGGTCAATGGCGCTGGCAGAGCCGTCGTATTGCTTCAGGTCGGGAAGCTTAAAGCCTGGCTCGGGGGGTCCCGTTTCTAACATCCAGGGTGCCAAGGGATTCATAGTGCCGCCATCATCTTCTGAGTCGTCGCTATCCATCTTATTTCTTTTGTTCGTCAACTCCTCCACCTGACGCTTCAGCCTTAAGAACTCTCTCATATCCACCTCTCCTGCTGGGCCGGCTGGGGGGATCCTATCTTGACGAGGCCCCCGGGCAACGATATTGGATCGTTGCCTCTCTGGGGGAGCGAGTCGTCGTGAGATGGATCTCTCCCCTCCGAAGCTCGGTGACGGAGATGGTCTGTGTAATGACCCTAACCCTAGGCACAATTTTAGTATAATATTATATGCTTTTAATATCATTGTTAATATTATGTGTTCATTTTTATATACTTGATTCCTTATATTAGGATAAAATGATAGGGAAATAAAATAATGCTCTAGGAAAATATAAAAATAGGAAATAGATAAAGAGTAAGAGGAGGTTAAATTGGGTAAAATAAATAATGGGAAATAAGAAGGGGCTTTCATTTTTTTTTTTTTAATGGTTGAAAGCCTTGGCAAATAATTGGGAGGGGAACAAAATCCCCTAAAACCCTCCCCTCTTATCTCCTAGGACAAGGACCCCCCATACCTCCCACACCTTTCCAATACTTCCTCCTTACTCCTTCATCATTCTTCTCCATCTTCTTCTCTTACCATTCTCCATGGAAGATCCATGGTGAAAGCCTCTCCTTCCAAGACTTCTACCAAGTTCATTCCTTTGCCATTTTCAAATCAAGTTGTCCTTTTGTGCTTGGAGCATTTAGAGGAGTCCATCAACCCAAGAAAATCATCATTTTATCTTGTATCGGCTAAGGTGAGTTATTATGACCCTTCCCTTCTTTAAATGTTCATGAGATATTAAATGTTGATATTGTTATTATCTTGTTGGTTGAAGGCTTTGGAATCTTTATTTGAGTAGAGAAAGGTGTAATGATCTAGATGTAAGGTTTGAGTCATGAAGGTTTATAAAGAGGAAAGAACATGGTTGGAAAGGGAGTAGAAGGGTTAAACTAGAAATGGGTGGAGTTAGATTAAAAGGTTAAAAGGTTAAACTTGAATGAGGAAGTGAAATTTGTGGAGTTAGATTAAAAGGTTAAGCTTGAATGAGGTAGTGAAATTGGTGGAAGATTTATTGGTAAATAATCTAGGTTTATATTATTTTGGGTTTACATGATTTATGATGAACTTTGTAAAGCTAGAGAATCCTTTGGTGTTCATGGAAATAATGGTAGTTAAAAAAGGAAAAGAAAATAGGTAAAGAGGGGTTTGAAAATTGGGAATTGCTGGAAGGGGACTTGGGCGGTTGCCCATGGGGGCTTGAGCGGCCGCCCATGATGCCAGAAATTAATGCCTTGGAATTTCCTCTTGGGCGGTTGCCCAAGAGGTGGTGAGCGGTCGCCCAAGAGGGCAGTAGCTTGGGGTCCTTTGAAAACCACTTGGGCGGTCGCCCAAGTGGCATGGGCGGTCGCCCATGGGCCAGAACTTCTTAAGTCTTCTTTCTTGCTGATTTTACTAGTAATCACTTGGAATGATCCCTAACCATGACAAGGTAGTGGAAGCTAATCTCAACCGGATAGGAATTAGTCCTTTTAACTTAAGTTATAATTAGAACATTTAATGGCACCTTAATTTGGTTTAAATGGAAATACGGAAGCATTCTATCTCCGACTTAGAAATCATTTGGCAGTTTATTAAATGTGACTCTAACTTGGTAGAGTTAACATGGATCCTTATTGAGATCATATATTGTGGTATAATGACTAAGTAAGATGGGCTGATGATATCTCATTGTCTTATTTGAGTACATACTCATGGATTGTATTATGCTTAGTGTAGTACCTAAATGTTGCACTATGATTATTGGTTGAACATGAGTATATTTTACCATGTGGCTATATTGCTTATTTATGCATAGTGTGTTAATTAAATGTTGCACTATGAGATTTGTTGAACATGAGTATAATTTACCATGTGGCTATATTGCTTATCACGTTTGTGGATTATGTTTCAAGTATCTATTATGTGCTTGAACGTGTTTATATTTTATGTGATTTGGGGGGTATAATGGAATTCAATCAGTTATTGATTTGTTCTCTAAGTGATTGAAGGTTCATCATACTCGTGACCTCTCCCCTCTGCGGCCACAGGCTGGGGGTTATAGCATCCGTATTGAGCCGAAAGCCTTACAGAGTTGCTACTATCTTATTTGGTTCCCTGAAAACGGGTCTTATAAGATGTGAATATGCCTAAGCGATTCACGGGAGATGAGTTATAATCATAATCTGTCTCGATTATATGATATTGGTTCTGGTGGATATGCATTCACAAAAATAGTGGAGTATTATGCCCACAGTGATACGACTTATGATTCAGACGGGAAAGGTAAACAAAGGTAACGGAAGGTGTTTACTGTTTTACCAATATGTGAGATGTACCTTGTTATGTGTTGCATCTTACCTGGCATATTGCTGCATTCATAATAGCTTGCTGAGATTTATTCTCACCCCTCTCCCTTTAATGTTTTTAGATCCTGAGATAGGCGGACCGGCCAAGTGAGGACGGAAAGGAGTTTGGATATGGTATTTTGGGATTTGTCGGGGTATGTATAGGTTGGCATAGAAAATATATTTTGTATAATTCTTTTATGGAGTTGTGTGTATAAAACTTGGTTTCTACGTTATAACCAAAGTCTTTTGTAATTAAAACAGGTTGTTACTTTTAAAGTTATTCAACTCTTCCTCCCATGTAGAGAGGAATGAAGTTATTTTGAAATGGTTATGTTCAGTAGGTTTAAGTTGTAAGTTAAATCAAAATTTTAAAAAGTTTAGGTGGCTTGAGTTCTTTTGGGGACGCTCTAGCTCGGGACACGGGTTAGGTTCCGGGTTGGGGTCCTCACAGTTGGTATCAGAGCTCGATTAGAATTCTTGGGTAGAGTCTAGCTGAGTGAGAGTGTGTGATAATTTACGCCGAGTGTTTAATGCAGGAGTTTATTCAATAGCTGGAAATGAGGATGATCAGCATCCGGTTCTGGGCAATGTTGGTAATGCCGGGGATGATGGAAATTCGAATGTTGAGACGATGAACATGTTCCGAGGATTTTTGCAAAATATGGCAGCACAAGGACAAGTACAGCAGCATCAAGAAGGCAGACATGGGCATGGTTTGGAAAAGTTCGTCAAGATGACACCTCCAAGCTTTATTGGAGACACAGATCCGGTGAAGGCGGAGAGATGGCTTGAAGCTATGAATAAGATTTTCGCAGCAATGGAAAGTACAGATGCAGAAAAGGTGAGATGCGCAGTCTTCAAGTTAGAAGGACCTGCAGAGCATTGGTGGCAAGTAGTAAAGGACGGCTGGGATCGGGACCTTATACCGCGGACTTGGGAGAACTTCACACGCAAGTTCCGAGATCATTTTATTCCAATGGTTACAAGAGATAAGAAGGAAGTTGAGTTTTTGAGATTAGAGCAAGGATCAATGACCGTGGCGCAGTACTCAGCAAGGTTTACTGAGCTAGCTCGCTATTGTCCACATTTGGTGCCGGAAGAAGAGAGACGGGTATATCGGTTTGTAAAGGGATTAAGACTAGAGTTCAGAAACGCTTATTGACTCACGACTTCACGAGATTTTCGAGCAGGCGGTAGAATAAAGCCTATCGGATAGAGAATGATATTGACGAGCACCAGGGTAAATCTGAGGGTGGAAGTGGAAGTAAACAGAGATTTCAAGGCCAAGGTTCTGGATATAGTAGAAGGCGACAGAGAGGATCAGCATCGGGATTAGCAAGAGGAGAAGAAGCGGCGACTACAACAACTCGTTCGACTTCAAATCAGGTAAGGATTGTATGTGGTTATTGCAAGAAGATGGGTCATTCTGAAGACAAGTGTTGGAGTAAGCAAGGGAAATGCATGAATTGTGGAGAAATGGGGCACTACAAGAAAAATTGTCCTGTATTTCATCAGAGGTTAGCTTCGGGTGCCGATCATAGGGGGCATAGAGGTGGAATGAAAAGGGACAATGAAGGGAATCCAAAAAGGTAATGTTTAAAGTTGAATCCTTGTTTTGAGTCTTGGAGGGATAGATCCCTCAGCGGTCTTTAGAGGTACAATACCTGTCTCAGAAGTAGGGGTCATACTTTTATAGATCCCGGTTCATTTCATGCATGTTTGGCATTGCATTTTACTTTAACGTGGCATATATTGCATAAGATTTGTTTATGTGTTAGAGGTTTCTGCTCTTATGAGAGAATACCTCGAATCTTCTTTGGTTTACTACTAGCGTGATGTGGTCATAACTGAGCATGTATTGTCAGTTGATTTGGTATGATTACCAATTTGTGATTTTGATGTATACTTGGCCTAGATTGGTTAAGTAGTGGTTGTTCATTGATAGACTGTCGTATGAAGCGAGTCTTCTTTTCTATGCCTAATTGGTTTATATGGTATTAGATATAGATAAGCCTTTATGTGGTATCCTTGCTATGTATGCATTAAGGATTGAAAAATTTTGGTTAAAGAGCGGGAAGATTAATTGGTATGTTATAGACTTGGGTAAGAAATCTTCGAAAAATGTTATGTGCTAATTAGAAAAAAAAAAACTTTAGATGTGCTTTATCAGAATATTCCATGGCGGCAGTTGAAGAAGTGAAATTATATATTGAGTTAATGTTAAAGCCTAATACCTATATCAAAAGCCTCTTATAGAAAGGAACTAGATATGATGTGGAGTTAATGAAAAGGATTTTATTTTAAAACCTTATCTTGATAGCTTTGTTGAATGCTTAATTGAAGTTGAGTAGAACATAAAAATAAATTGTGAATTTTGTTATCTACTCTTCAAGAAAAGAATTTATGTGTGAAGTGTAATAATGGTGAGTTGACTTGGGAATATTCCCGTCATGAGTCCGTAGTTTTAGGATTGAAAGGGGTGCTACCAAGGGAGTATCATTAGATTCTTGAGAATTGTCTTATTGTTGATTTAGTTAACCTGGAAAGAGGTATCCATGATGTAAGATGGCCACAAGGTTGAATTGTATAGGTAGAGATGAAGAATAGGTTGACTGCTGATCTGATCCTTAACTGACTAATGGATGTGAGAACTTGACGATTTTAATTGCGTATCAATGGAAGGTTAAAATTGTGATATTGTGAAATGGGAAAGTGATAATTTATGTTTAGAGGAAGTGAAACAGAAGGAGCAGAATTTTCTTATTTTCAACTTGGGAGTGACTGAGATTATATTGCGTTTTACAAGTGGAAATTTTAACTATGTGCAACTAAATCTGAGATGTGTTACCGATCATAAAAGTTTAACGTATTTGTTGGTTCGGAAGGAATTTAACAACAGGCAGAGTTGAGGGTGGGAATTATTAGAAAGACTTAAATTGTGTTATATTTTGGGAAAGTTATTGTGATTGCAAATGCGATTAGCCGAAAGGCTTATGTGTCAACAAGTATATCCTTTGAGTTGCATGGTGAGGTATTATTACGAATATTCAAGTTATACATATAGTGTGGAGACCTTAGAAGAAGTTCAACCATTATTCAGAATTTAAGAGGATTATCGATTAATTTCATGTGGAAAGACCAAGGATGTTTTATTGAGTCAAGATGAAAAATTTAACCTCAACTAGAATGTGTGTATCATTTCTGCAAGAGATTAGAGGATCAGTTTTAGAGGAAGACCATAGATCTACAATTGCGATTCATCAGGAAAGTTCGAGGAAGTATCAAGATTTGAAGAAGATTTAGAAGATTCGAATGGGAAAGCATTGCGATGGAATTTTGTAACTGGGCTACCTTCAACGTCGATGAAGATGGGTGTGTTGGGGTAATAGTGGATAGATAGATCAAGTCGGTTTACTTTCTACCTATATCAACTGAAAATTTGAGGGAGAAATTAAAACATTGTGCATGCGAAAGATTGATTGATTTCGTGGAACACCAATCAGCATTTTATCAGATCGGGATCGAGGATTCATTGTGCTTCAGGGAAGCTGGGTGCAAGGTTTTGAGTTCCAAGTCGAGTTTCAGTGATGTGTTTCTTTCTCAGGAGAGGGGCAGACAGGGAAGACTATCCAGATTCTTGAGAATAAGGTGTGTGTTGTGTGATGAATTTCTTTTCAACTTGAGAAGTTTATTTAACCTTAGTGAGCTTGCGTATATTAGTAGATTTCAGTTCAGTATTGAGTTGGTAACGTATGGAACATTGTATGGGAAAAATTATCTTCATGATTCCTCATGTGTATGGAGTTCTTCGACTAATGATGATTAAGCGGATTTGACTTATATAGGGAGGTCACCATCTCTAATTGATCAGTAAGGTAAGCAAGTTTAAAATTTGGGACGAATTTTCTTTAAGGGGGAGTGAGTGTAATGACCCTAACCCTAGGCACAATTTTAGTATAATATTATATGCTTTTAATATCATTGTTAATATTATGTGTTCATTTTTATATACTTGATTCCTTATATTAGGATAAAATGATAGGGAAATAAAATAATGCTCTAGGAAAATATAAAAATAGGAAATAGATAAAGAGTAAGAGGAGGTTAAATTGGGTAAAATAAATAATGGGAAATAAGAAGGGGCTTTCATTTTTTTTTTTTAATGGTTGAAAGCCTTGGCAAATAATTGGGAGGGAAACAAAATCCCCTAAAACCCTCCCCTCTTATCTCCTAGGACAAGGACCCCCCATACCTCCCACACCTTTCCAATACTTCCTCCTTACTCCTTCATCATTCTTCTCCATCTTCTTCTCTTACCATTCTCCATGGAAGATCCATGGTGAAAGCCTCTCCTTCCAAGACTTCTACCAAGTTCATTCCTTTGCCATTTTCAAATCAAGTTGTCCTTTTGTGCTTGGAGCATTTAGAGGAGTCCATCAACCCAAGAAAATCATCATTTTATCTTGTATCGGCTAAGGTGAGTTATTATGACCCTTCCCTTCTTTAAATGTTCATGAGATATTAAATGTTGATATTGTTATTATCTTGTTGGTTGAAGGCTTTGGAATCTTTATTTGAGTAGAGAAAGGTGTAATGATCTAGATGTAAGGTTTGAGTCATGAAGGTTTATAAAGAGGAAAGAACATGGTTGGAAAGGGGGTAGAAGGGTTAAACTAGAAATGGGTGGAGTTAGATTAAAAGGTTAAAAGGTTAAACTTGAATGAGGAAGTGAAATTTGTGGAGTTAGATTAAAAGGTTAAGCTTGAATGAGGTAGTGAAATTGGTGGAAGATTTATTGGTAAATAATCTAGGTTTATATTATTTTGGGTTTACATGATTTATGATGAACTTTGTAAAGCTAGAGAATCCTTTGGTGTTCATGGAAATAATGGTAGTTAAAAAAGGAAAAGAAAATAGGTAAAGAGGGGTTTGAAAATTGGGAATTGCTGGAAGGGGACTTGGGCGGTCGCCCATGGGGGCTTGAGCGGCCGCCCATGATGCCAGAAATTAGTGCCTTGGAATTTCCTCTTGGGCGGTCGCCCAAGAGGTGGTGAGCGGTCGCCCAAGAGGGCAGTAGCTTGGGGTCCTTTGAAAACCACTTGGGCGGCGGTCGCCCATGGGCCATAACTTCTTAAGTCTTCTTTCTTGCTGATTTTACTAGTAATCACTTGGAATGATCCCTAACCATGATAAGGTAGTGGAAGCTAATCCCAACCGGATAGGAATTAGTCCTTTTAACTTAAGTTATAATTAGAACATTTAATGGCACCTTAATTTGGTTTAAATGGAAATACGGAAGCATTCTATCTCCGACTTAGAAATCATTTGGCAGATTATTAAATGTGACTCTAACTTGGTAGAGTTAACGTGGATCCTTATTGAGATCATATATTGTGGTATAATGACTAAGTAAGATGGGCTGATGATATCTCATTGTCTTATTTGAGTACATACTCATGGATTGTATTATGCTTAGTGTAGTACCTAAATGTTGCACTATGATTATTGGTTGAACATGAGTATTGAACATACCAAAAATGTCTAGTTGGGCCAAGCAAGTAAAGCCCAATCACAGGCCGCTTTGACTGTCACATTTTCAATAGGGCTGGCCCAATCAGAACGAGGCCCAAAGCCCATCTCAAGCATCAGTCGACTAAGCCCATGGTCCGACCTACCAGGTCCCGACCTAACTTAGTCCGACCTCATGATTCATACTACAATTCGGGTACGAACCATGCTCTACCCGACAGTCAGGTCGACCATTACATAAGTGGCGACCTCGACCTAGACAACAAGTGACGACCTGACACTTGCCGGCGTATTTGGTTGAACAATTCTCATAACCACATCCCTACAAATCAGGGGCCGTTATAGACACGTTCCCACAATCAAGTAACTGCCGCTACAATCTCGGAGCACATGTCGCCTCCCCAAAAATACACCACTCTTGTCTATAAATACTTCATCACTACCAAACGGTAAAAGGTAACTGCCATTTTGTATTCTGAATTCATTATTCAATACATTTTGAGCTTTATTCAACTGTATTCTTACTCTCACGCCCGAGCGTCTTCGCCGGAGACACATCCGGCTAGTCGTGGGTTCTGATTTCAGGTCAAGGAGCTAGGTGATTAATCTTGCCACGTGGAGGATTATTGATAAGCACAATTCCCGCAAAGATCAGTTTGGTTCCATTGCCGGGAATCGTGCTTTAGCTTGACCTCGAAAAAACTCCCTCAACCTACAACAATGGTGACTTCGGACGGACACGTATCTGAGGCTTCACTTGGGCACGAAGAGGAAAACAACAACAACACGAACGCAAACGCTGAGAACCTTAACTTGCCTCCTCCCCCACCGAATCGTCCCCATGGTAGAGCCACACGCTCTACCAGTGTTGTTGATGGCAGAGGATTGCCTGACACAAGGAGAGGGAAAAGGCATATGGATGGGCAAGGAGTTCCACCTCCTCCAAAACGTCCAACTGCTCAGGTTAATGTTGGAAACAGGGCAGGTCCCTCCACCAACCCCATGAGCAAGAAGGAGATGATGTTGGAGCGAGCCCAAATTCTGGCCGACTTGATAGCCATGGAGGAGGCAGAACAGGCCGACGTACGCTCTGAGAGAGTGGCCCCTACTCAGGTTTCCAATGGGCAACAGGCCAGGAGTGTGAGGCCAAATGAAGGTGTGGGGCAGAATGGTGAAAACAGGATAGTGCAACGAGCTCCTACTATCGTTCATGTGCCGAGTAACGACCTAAGGGCTAGCCTCACCAGAAATAGGGAGCAGGAGGCTCAGTCTGACTTAAGGACGCGCTTAACAGCCAATAGAAACAGACAGGTTTCGCCAGCCAGGACGCAGAGGTCAGGGTCTCATAGAGACAGGAATGGGCGCAGGTCGCCTGTAGGAGGAGAAAGGCGCAGGTCGCCACATGGAGATCACAGGCGCAGGTCGCCATCTGGGAATGAGAGGCGCAGGTCGCCCATAAGGAATGACAGGCATAGGTCCCCAGTTCGATCAGAGAGGACTCATTCTCACAGAGATAGGAGGAGTAGACAAGTAACTCCCCCTAGAAGCGAAGGTCAAAGGTCGAATGCTGTTCCCCCTGCAAGAGATGAAAGACCCGACGCCAGAGAGTGGTTGTTGATGAAAAAGAAGTTCGAACAATGGGAGGAGGAGAAGAAAAAGGAGATTGGAAAGGTCGAACGAATTGACTTTGCTCTTCGACCTTTATCCAAAGAAATCAGAGATAGACGGCCTCCTCCTACTTTTAGGTTACCTCTTCTGGAGAAGTATTCGGGGTCGACCAATGCAAGGAGTCATATAGCACATCTGGAGGCCACAATGTGTTTTGTCGCCAATGAGGACGACAATATGTGCAAAGCTCTCCTAAGTACACTCACTGGGGCAGCCTTAACTTGGTTCAATGGTTTAGCCGCCGGTAGCATCACCACTTGGACATGCTTCAGGACGAAGTTCCTAGATCGCTTTTCGACTGCTGGAGCTCGGAAGGTGACTGTCACTGATCTCAACAACTTGGTACAGGCCAAAAATGAAAGCTCGATGAGCTACTTCACCAAGTTCAAGGAAATGGTTGATAAGATAGAGGAAGACCTCACCGATAGGGAAGTCATCAATTGCTTCCGAAACGGTATTTCCTCGGCGGACATGGATTATGAACTCACAAGCCAGACAAGAACAACTCGACAGGAGTTGTTTGAGAAGGTGTACAATGTCGCTCTTGCTGAGGAAAGGAAAGAGAAGAAGAATGGTAAAAGCCCCAAGGTGGAGGTCGCTGATGACAAGAAAGACTCCAACAAGAACGGAGGAAATAATAGAAATGGGAAGAAAAGGACTAGGGCAACAGAGAAGGTGCCCGAGGCTTTCACTCCCCTTACGGTGAGTCGAACAGAAATTATGAATGCCGTCGAGCTGGCTCCTCCTGTCCCCATGAACCCAGGCAACAAGTTTAGGAGAGACAACAGCAAGTATTGTGATTACCACAAGGACACGGGTCATCTCACAGAAGATTGTTTGGGTTTGAAGCGCATTATTCAAAGAATGGTCGACCAGGGAAGGCTCGACGCTTATGTGAAGAGGCCTCAAGCCGGGGGAGGCGAGCAGCCATCAGGTGGACAGCAAGGACCGAGGCAGCCTAGATTGAACCTGGGAGTCATTACAGAGCAAGCAAGCAACACGGCCATCAAGCACAAGATCTTCCAACTCAATAAGGCTCCACATGTGCCTCCAAGAAGAGAAGTCAGAGATGAAGCGATCAGCTTCTACCCCCATGAATTGGCAACTAATATGGCGGCTAGGGAGCAAGTTCTCGTCATCCCAGGTCTCATAGACGGATGTACGACGAGCAGACTCTTAGTCGACACGGGGGCCTGCAAGGATATTTTGTTCTACAAAACTTTTAAAGAAATGGGTCTTAATGATGAGCAGTTGGAGAGATATGATGGTAGGTTGGAGGGCTTCACCAACCATCGAGTTGACGCAAAAGGCAAGATAGAGCTCGACGTCGACCTAGGCCAACACCCCCTCAGGGTCGTCTCAAAGGTACAATTTATTGTAATTGATGTAAACAGTGACTATGCCGCCATACTTGGTATTCCTGGTCAGGTCGCTCTTGGAATGGTAGCGTCGATCCCTCATCAGCGAGTCAAGTTCCCCACACCTGCTGGAATAGGTTGCGTACAAGGCACAGCTCGAGCCTACCTGGACCATGTTCTTCGAGAAAGGAAGAAGAGAGAACTAGAGATCGAGACAGCTGATGGCTATTTAAAATTGTCTCAATCGGTCACCAAAACTACTCGGCTGTCTACAATCACCAATGTGGAAGAGTCGACCTATCGCTCAGATGACGAGGTCATGCTTAAGTCGACACGTCACTCTAACACCACAGAGGTCGATCCAGATGTAGTTATGGTCGACCAAGTCCTCATAGGCAACCTATGCCTCCAGCTCGACAATAACTCGGGGGCCACCACCACCACCAGCGAGGTTGCAGATAAGTTGGATGACATGATAGCTGAGGAAGCTCCACATTTGGGAGCTGAGGAAAGGCAAAGGGTCAGAGAGATAATAATTGAGACTCTACAATTCAGGGATGGACCAGAGCTAGAAGCTGTAGACGAACTAGAGTCAGTAATCACCAACCTTTCCTACCCCGACCAAAAAATTCAGATTGGAAAGCAGCTATCAGTTGAAGAGCGAGCAGAAATCATCGAGCTACTCAAGGAGAGTAATGATGTCTTCGCATGGAGGGTAGAAGACATGAGGGGAATCAAGGAAGAGGTCGCCGTTCACAGACTTGAAGTCAACCCGACCATAAAGCCCAGACCCCAAAAATTGAGAAGTTTTGCTCGTGACAAGGAAGAGGCTATTAAAATTGAGGTACAAAAACTTTTAAGTGCAGGGATAATCAAGGAGGCCACTCATAAAACGTGGTTGGCCAACGTGGTCATGGTGAAGAAATCAAATGGCAAATGGAGGATGTGCGTCGACTTCACCACTCTAAACCTTGCTTGCCCAAAGGATAGCTATCCTCTTCCTAGAATTGACAAGCTTGTTGATTCCATTGCTGGCCACTCTACTCGGTTTCTGGATGCTTACTCGGGATACCACCGATTAAAGATGCACGAGGATGACATTGTGAAAACGGCATTTCAAGCACTGGAGGCATTTACTGCTATAACATGATGCCCTTTGGATTGAAGAATGCAGGGGCGACTTATCAAAGAATGGTGAACAAAGTCTTTGCTTCTCAAATTGGCCGAAACATGGAGGCTTACGTCGACGATATGGTCATTAAAACAAAGACTGGACGTCACGTGGTCGACCTAAAGGAAACGTTCGCCAATTTAAGAGCAAACGACATGAAGCTCAACCCTAGCAAGTGTGTCTTCGGAGTTGCAGCTGGAAAGTTCCTTGGATTCATGGTGTCCCAGAGAGGTATAGAGGCTAAACCGAAAGATCAAGGCTCTAGTCGAGATGAAGGAGCCTACAAGTATAAAAGAGATGCAGCGACTCAATGGCAGGGTGGCAGCCCTAGGTCGCTTTATATCCAAGTCGGCTGAAAGGTCTCTCCCCTTCTTCAAATCATTAAGGGGGACGAAAAACTTTGAGTGGACGGCCGAATGTCATTCGTCGTTCCAACAACTCAAAGAATACCTTGCTACTCCTCCACTCCTGAGCAGCCCGACCACTGGTGAGACTTTGTTTGTGTATTTATCCGTGGGAGACAAGTCGGTTGCAGCAGTCTTGATCAGAGAGGATGAAGGGCTTCAAAAGCCAGTATACAACATCAGCAAAGCCTTATCAGATGTGGAGAGCCGATACTACAATGCTGAGAAGGTCGCTTATGCTCTAGTCGTGGCTTCAAGGAAGCTACGAGCTTATTTTCTGGCTCACCCAATTGTGGTTCTCACGAATGCCCCCCTAAGGAAAATCCTTCACAAGCTAGAAAGTTCAGGTCGACTTCTCAATTGGTCAATTGCCCTTACTGAATTTGACATTGAGTATCGATCTCGAAAGGCGCTGAAAGCTCAAGCTCTAGCTGACTTCTTGGTCGAGCTTACGTTCACCAAAGAAGACGGCGAGCATCGAGCTCCAAAAGAAAAAGCTAAGGGGAAAGAGCCGAGTTCAGTGTCGCCATCAGTCTACCAGACGATTGTTGGAAGGTCTATTCAGACGGATCAGCGACCAAGAATAGCAGTGGAGCTGGGATAGTGCTAATCGAACCAGAGTCTGGAACTGTGTATGAGGAATCACTAAGGTTCAAGTTTGATGCTTCCAACAACCAAGCCGAATATGAGGCTTTAATTGCAGCTATTGAGTACGCCAAGTGTTTTGGAGCTACTAAGATCATGGCCTACCGTGATTCCCAATCGATAGTCAACCAGGTCAGAGGCGAGTACGAGGTGCTTAGTGCCACGCTGATCAAATACTGCGACCTGGTGAAGGAACTGATAAAGGATTTGGAATTCTGGGAGATCCAAAGGATTGGAAGGGAGGACAACGAGCTAGCCGACCTCCTCTCAAAATTAGCTACTTCAGATGAACCACATGATGAACCTATCTCCTTCCTCGAAAGTCCAGCCTATGAAAGAGTAAAAATTCAATGCATAGATGATCACTCAAGAAATTGGACTCGGAGAAGTGTTGGATCGAGGAAATGAAGGCGTACTTAGAAAGTGGGGAGCTGCCAGACGACGAGAAGAAGGCTCGAGCTATCAAAAAGAAAGCTCCGAGGTATGTCATTCAAGGAGGCGACCTATTCAGAAGATCCTATACTCGACCATTGCTAAAGTGCATCCATCCTCAAGAGGTCGCCCTATTGATACATGAAGTACACAGTGGGATTTGTGGCGGACACCCGGGGGCCAGGACCCTTGCAGACAAGTTAATCACCTTGGGATACTATTGGCCACATATGAGAGTTGATACTCATAACTTTGTCCAGCAATGTGATCAATGCCAAAGGTTTTCCAACCTTCCCCATGTGCCTACAACAGATCAGACTCCTGTGATCGCAGCTTGGCCATTTGACATGTGGGGCGTCGACCTGATTGGACCCTTCCCTCCCGCCCGAGGAAACTGCAAGTATGTGATAGTTGCCATAGACTACTTCACCAAATGGGTAGAGGCCAAACCATTAGCTCGCATCACAGAGGAAAATGCTATCAACTTCATTCACGACTTCATTTGGTGTCGATTTGGTTTTCCTAGAGCTATAGTATCTGACAACGGCCGCAGCTTCTCCGTAGCCTTCGAAGCGTAGATGAATCGAGTAGGAATCAAGCATTGGCAATCATCCATCGCCTATCCTCAAGGAAATGGGCGCCGAGGCACGAATAAACTTGTTTTATCTTCGCTCAAGACGGAGTCTCGTAGGTCGACGCAACAATTGGTTGGACGAACTCCCCTTGCTCTCTGGCATTCGTACAACCACTCGGGGGCCTACTTGGAAACCCCTTTTGCTCTCACTTATGGATCGAGAGGCCATGGCACCTGCTGAGCTCAGATTCCCCACTGCTAGAGTGACTTTCTTCAATCAGGAGCAAAATGATACCAACAGATTGATCGACCTGGATCTGATCGAGGAGAAGCGAGAAACAGCCTACCTCCGAATGGTCAACTACAAACAGCGAACTAAAAGTTACCACGACAAGAAGGTCAAGGCAAGGTCATTCCAAGTTGGAGATTATGTATTAAGAAAGATCGAAGCAACGGGTAGAAGGACCCAGCAGAACAAGCTATCTCCTAACTGGGAAGGTCCATATGTAGTCACTCGAGTCGTCAAGGAAGGAACCTACATGATAGCTCATCCCGGAGGAGAAGAGTTGAAACATCCTTGGCACGCCACTCACCTCATCAAATACTACTTCTAGCTTTTAGTTTCAAAGTTCAAGCTCGTGTTAGTTCTAGTTTCAAGTTGATGTAAGCATGTTCCCTACTTCAATAAAAAGCGCAGTTTATTCGATCAAACATAGTGTTACACTAACCCCAACAAGCTCGACTCTTAGTCAGCTTCGTTTTAACAAGCTCGATTCTTAATCAGCTTTGTTCAGTTAACAGGTCCGACTCTTAGTCGACTTCGTTCTAACAAACTCGACTCTTAGTCAGTTTGTTCTAAATAGCTCGATTCTTAATCAGCTTGGTTCATTTAACAAGTCCGACTCTTAGTCGACTTCGTTCTAACAAACTCGACTCTTAGTCAGTTTGTTCTAATTAGCTCGATTCTTAATCAGCTTTATCCATTTAACGAGTCCGACTCTTAGTCGACTTCGTTCTAACAAACCCGACTCTTAGTCAGTTTGTTCTAATTAGCTAGACCCTAGGTCAGCTTCAATAGTGTGAGCAGGTTCGACTCATAGTCAATCTCATTCACAAAAAAGTTAACCAAGTCTGAGGTCGACTAAATAAATAAAGATCAAGTCACCTCTAGGCTCAAGTTTACTCATTCATCCTATCTATATCTAGCTCGACGCTTACATCAAAAGCATACAACATACAATAAATAAAGTCAGCTATGATAGAGATAAGTCTCCCAAACGGGCTAAGACTTAGACAAAACAAACTTACAAAAGTATCTTGCCTCCCAAAAAATAGGGCCAAGGCATCCAAATATTCAAGAAATCAAAAGAACAAAAGTGTTTTGGGGCTTGTTTCATTACACAGAGTTAATCAAAAAATCAAACAGCTTGATCGGAGATATTGCGGTCGTCGGTAGCAGCTCGCTCTTCATTCATGGGTTCGGTCTGTTGAGGGCTCAAGGGTTTGCCCGACTCCGAGAAGACCTGATGGTTGAACTCACCCTCCGCCTCCATCTCATCCTGCTCCTCCATATCTGCTAGCTCTTGTAAGGCCACATCAAAAGTCCTGGGGGCCAACTCTGGAGCTACCCAAGGCTCACAATGCTCTTCTTGATCTTCTTGAGCAATATGGGCTAGATCATTTTCATTGTAAGGCACCAATGAATGACCCCCTCTAGCCGCCATGTCATATTGAGGGGCATAGGCCCATTGAGCAAGCTGGTCCAAGGAGACTCCAGAATCAGGGTCGACTAAAGCCCGACGGGCCATATGACGCTTACCCAACTCTAAGAAGCCCCTGGCTTTGGCAATAACAGCATCGAAGTACTCATCCCCGTCCTTAAACTTTTCAACGGCGTCCTTAGCTGCAGCAGTAACAGCGGCCTGAAGGTCTTCTTGCCATTTCGCCCGCTCAAGTCGACGTTCTTCATGCTGCTCAACTAGGAAGACGTCCTTCTCCTTCAGAAGCTTGGAAGCTGTTGCCAATTCAATCTTGGTCTTCTCCAGCTCCTTCTCATTAGCTTCCTTCTCTGCCTCCACCTCCTTAAGCTTGGATTCTGCAGCCTCAAGGTCGGACAGAGCCTTGGTCTTTACTGCCTCGTTGGCTTCAAATGAGTTGTCCAAGTCGTTGTACTTCTCCCTCCATTCCGCAAGCTCTTGAGCCTTTTTGGAATAATCCTTGAGGGCCTGCCTCTCCCGCTCAATGGAGGCCCTCCAAGAGCTTTTAGCCTGCTCGATCATGGTAAGATTCTGCATACACGAAAAGTCAGATAAGGATTAGCTCGGAGATCGATCTAACAAATTAAAAGGAACAAGCGACAAAGCAAAAAAGGAAATTGAAGAGTTACCTCGCAGTGTGCCATCCCAGATCGAGCTGAGAACTCCTCAGGGGTCATCCCCTTATCAGCAAAGTGGGCCAGGAGGTCGACGTCAATAGCCCTCCTAACCACGACCTGACCCAGGCTCATGTCGGGGTAGCGACGACTCAAACTGTTCACCCCATCCAGAGGAGGCACATCACTCAACCTGCTGATCTTATCCTCCAAAGACTCTAGACGAGTAGGAGAAGGAATTTGAGGAGGAAGGTGGCTAGAGGGAACAGACTTTCCTTTCTCCGTCCTTGACCTTTTCCTAGTGTTCAGGGCTTGGTCATCCTCCTTGATCATTTCTTCATCTTCATCAATATCAACAATCTCCAGAGGGTTAGCGTCAATTGTTCCCACACCAGAAGTCCCAACATTAGCTTCAGCAATTGGGTCGGAGCTCAAACTGGGCCTATTGGATTTGTTGGATTCATCACCCTCTTCAGTCGCATCCTTGGTATGGCTGCTACTCAACAAAGGATCCTCAGATTCATCCACCTCCATGGGAATCATACCAACATTGTCCTTCGACAGCAGGCCGGTCCTTATCACAGCTTCCCTCTCTCTGTTAGCTCGAGCGTTGGCGGCACCATGAGCTTTCTTGGCTCTCTTCCTGTCTGACACTACCAATATACGGCCCATATTCGCCTCTTGCTCGGGGGTCAGAACTGCACGAAAAGTCAGGGTGACAAGTATGAGGTCGACGTATACGAGCTAGCTCATATATATGCAAGTTGATCAATTAACGAGCTGAAAGTTATATTCACGACTCAAAATGTTCTCTACATATAAGCTACGAGCTAACCAAGAGAAAGCAGAGTATTCTACATGCCATGTTCTACATACGAGCTATGGTTCTATGTACGAGCTAGTCATATACGAATCATAAAATCGAGTGCATGAGTATCACAGCCAAATCAAACTATTCATACAAGGTTAATGGACGGTAGACGAGTAAAGAAAGACAAAACAAGGATATCTTACCACCCGCATGTTCTCCATTCTCTTTGCAATAGTTGGCAGTTTTCTTACACCGTTGGCATGTGTCCTCAAACTTGGCCAATATGTGGGTAACCCAGTCGGGATAAATTGTGCCCCTACCAACGACTACCAAGGGTTGCACTTCACCCTCTCCAGCCATCATCCCAGCCTGGATGAAGTTATACTTAGTTGTAAGTAAACTCTCCCAACTAAAGGCGCCCTTATCTGCTAGCCGACACAACCTCTTATACAATTCAAAGTGCCAGACAGGCTCCCAATAGTTCCTCTCATCTAAGGGCTCAGAATCCTCAGCTGGCAAAGGAAATTCCCACCCAAATCTACTCTCCACTACAACTACATGAGTATTCCAGCCACTATGTTTACTGGGAAGGTTTGTGAAAAGCTTACGCGAATTGGGCTTGGAGGGGTGCGATGGTTTTCTCCTCTCCACTATACTTGATGAAGAAGAATTCCTTAAACACTCTCATGCAAGGTTCATATCCTAAAAACCTACAAACCATAGCAAAACATACAAAACCCTACGGGTGTTAGCTCCGAAGAGGTAAGGCATTGGCACACTCCAAGAACTCATTGATAAAAGGGTCGAGTGGCAACCTAAGGCCGGCCACAAATTGGCCATAGTAAAAAGCTACCCTGGTGGCATCCCCGGCATCGAATTTGGCCCTAAAATCCTGCTTGGTATAAATGGTCACCTTATAATCCTCCTTTTTACCTCACAAAACCCATGGATCACATCGTACCTAGAGGGCAAGTTCTTCCTTCCGCGCAATGGTCTGGGGAACGTAACCTCTTTCATTTTCCCGAGCACAACCGAATCATCGAAGGCGTCCACAATTCGGGGCACAGAAGAGGTCGAAGCTTGACATTCCCTTCTTTGAGTTGTCATATACGTACAAGAAGAAGGAGAAACGGGGAGTCGATCCTAAGATCATACGCGTCAACCTACCTAAGGGCGACCTAAACTCCCCTGGAAAACCTATTCTCGTTCCTAAGGAAAGAGGGTTTGTGGACATCCCTAACATAAAACAAAGTGATATGATCGAGCAATTCATGAAATAGATGAAAAGCGACAACATTTGAGTCGTCAATCACCACATTTTCAATTTCTCCTGGCTGGCAACCCTATTTCACTAAAGTTCAACTCCCACCTGGTCAAGATAGAGGCACACTCGCTCAATGACATCTCTCTCCACCCACCGTTTATGTGCTTACATACTCTACGGTTAACAGTGCAATACCCGTACCAAGCTCCTGGTTCACTACTAAAGGTCCTAGCCGTGGCGGAATTAAACACTGGCGTAAATCAAAGCCCTAAAGAAAATATACAAGGGAAATACCTTAATGGATCGCGAAAGGGAGTTCGTCATTGACGAAGCTGGATTTAAGTTCTCCTTTGCAATTCCGTGATTGTCGCCGGAGAAAAAGAGTTTGGAAACGGTAAGAATTCGAATTTGAGAAGAAGACTGAGTATTTCTATTTTCCTAAATTTGGAAGGGGAAAAGAAAATAGAAATTAATTTGCCAAAATTAAAAGCTAAAGCGGTTTTCGAGAAGGAGTTTCAAGCGTCAGAATTGCAATCATTACTAAAATCGGCGCTCCTTCATCTCCTACCGTCCATCGCCAACGACCAGGATGGTGCCACGTCATCCAAAGTCGACTATACCTCGAAGCAGTATCGACCTTCGAGTAAAATAGTCCTCATCAAAGATCTTCTTAACTTCCAAGTCGACGGAGTCAACTCGAAAGTTGGGGGCCACTGAACATACCAAAAATGTCGAGTTGGGCCAAGCAAGTAAAGCCCAATCACAGGCCGCTTTGACTGTCACATTTTCAATAGGGCTGGCCCAATTAGAACGAGGCCCAAAGCCCATCTCAAGCATCGATCGACTAAGCCCATGGTCCGACCTACCAGGTCCCGACCTAACTTAGTCCGACCTCATGATTCATACTACAATTCGGGTACGAACCATGCTCTACCCGACAGTCAGGTCGACCATTACATAAGTGGCGACCTCAACCTAGACAACAAGTGACGACCTGACACTTGCCGGCGTATTTGGTTGAACAATTCTCATAACCACATCCCTACAAATCAGGGGCCGTTATAGACACGTTCCCACAATCAAGTAACTGCCGCTACAATCTCGGAGCACATGTCGCCTCCCCAAAAATACACCACTCTTGTCTATAAATACTTCATCACTACCAAACGGTAAAAGGTAACTGCCATTTTGTATTCTGAATTCATTATTCAATACATTTTGAGCTTTATTCAACTGTATTCTTACTCTCACGCCCGAGCGTCTTCGCCGGAGACACATCCGGCTAGTCGTGGGTTCTAATTTCAGGTCAAGGAGCTAGGTGATTAATCTTGCCACGTGGAGGATTATTGATAAGCACAATTCCTGCAGCATCAAGTATATTTTACCATGTGGCTATATTGCTTATTTATGCATAGTGTGTTAATTAAATGTTGCACTATGAGATTTGTTGAACATGAGTATAATTTACCATGTGGCTATATTGCTTATCCCGTTTGTGGATTATGTTTCAAGTATCTATTATGTGCTTGAACGTGTTTATATTTTATGTGATTGGGGGGTATAATGGAATTCAATCAGTTATTGATTTGTTCTCTAAGTGATTGAAGGTTCATCATACCTGTGACCTCTCCCCCTCTGCGGCCACAGACTGGGGTTATAGCATCTGTATTGAGCCGAAAGCCTTACAGAGTTGCTACTATCTTATTTGGTTCCCTGAAAAATGGGTCTTATAAGATGTGAATATGCCTAAGCAGTTCACAGGAGATAAGTTATAATCATAACTGTCTAGATTATATGATATTGGTTACGGTGGATATGCATTCACGTAAATAGTGGAGTATTATGCCCACAAAGGATACGACTTATGATTCAGACAGGAAAGGTAAACAAAGGTAACGGAAGGTGTTTACTGTTTTACCAATATGTGAGATGTACCTTGTTATGTGTTGCATCTTAACTGGCATATTGCTGCATTCATAATAGCTTGCTGAGATTTATTCTCACCCCTCTCCCTTTAATGTTTTTAGATCCTGAGACAGGCGGACCGGCCAAGTGAGGACGGAAAGGAGTTTGGACGTGGTATTTTGGGATTTTTCGGGGTATGTATAGGTTGGCATAGAAAATGTATTTTGCATAATTCTTTTATGGAGTTGTGTGTATAAAACTTGGTTTCTACGTTATAACCAAAGTCTTTTGTAATTAAAACATGTTGTTACTTTTAAAGTTATTCAACTCTTCCTCCCATGTAGAGAGGAATGAAGTTATTTTGAAATGGTTATGTTCAGTAGGTTTAAGTTGTAAGTTAAATCAAAATTTTAAAAAGTTTAGGTGGCTTGAGTTCTTTTGGGGACGCTCTAGCTCGGGACACGGGTTAGGTTCCGGGTTGGGGTCCTCACAGTTGGTATCAGAGCTCGGTTAGAATTCTTGGGTAGAGTCTAGCTGAGTGAGAGTGTGTGATAATTTACGCCGAGTGTTTAATGCAGGAGTTTATTCAATGGCTGGAAATGAGGATGATCAGCATCCGGTTCCGGGCAATGTTGGTAATGCCGGGGGTGATGGAAATTCGAATGTTGAGACGATGAACATGTTCCGAGGATTTTTGCAAAATATGGCAAAGACAAGGACAAGTACGGAAGATCAAGAATGCGTATACGGGCATGGTTTGGAAAAGTTCATCAAGATGACACCTCCAAGCTTTAGTGGAGACCCGAGATCCAGGTGAAGGCGGAGAGATGGCTTGAAGCTATGAATAAGATTTTCGCGGCAATGGAAAGTACGAGATGCGAGAAAAGGGTGAGATGCGCGAGTCTTCAAGTTAGAAGGACTGCGAGCATTGGTGTGGCAAGTAGTAAAGGACGGCTGGGATCGGGACCTTATACCGCGAACTTGGGAGAACTTCACACGCAAGTTCCGAGATCATTTTATTCCAATGGTTACAAGAGATAAGAAGGAAGTTGAGTTTTTGAGATTAGAGCATGGATCAATGACCGTGGCGCAGTACTCAGCAAGGTTTACGGAGCTAGCTCGCTATTGTCCACATTTGGTGCCGGAAGAAGAGAGACGGGTATATCGGGTTGTAAAGGGATTAAGACTAGAGTTCAGGAAACAGTTATTGACTCACGACTTCACAGATTTTCAAACAGCAGTGAATAAAGCCTATCGGATAGAGAATGATATTGACGAGCACCGGGGTAAATCTAAGGGTGGAAGTGGAAGTAAACAGAGATTTCAAGGCCAAGGTTCTGGATATAGTAGAAGGCGACAGAGAGGATCAGCATCGGGATTAGCAAGAGGAGAAGAAGCGGCGACTACAACAACTCGTCCGACTTCAAATCAGGTAAGGATTGTATGTGGTTATTGCAAGAAGATGGGTCATTCTGAAGACAAGTGTTGGAGTAAGCAAGGGAAATGCATGAATTGTGGAGAAATAGGGCACTACAAGAAAAATTGTCCTGTATTTCATTAGAGGTTAGCTTCGGGTGCCGATCATAGGGGGCATAGAGGTGGAATGAAAAGGGACAATGAAGGGAATCCAAAAAGGTAATGTTTAAAGTTGAATCCTTGTTTTGAGTCTTGGAGGGATAGATCCCTCAATGTCTTTAGAGGTACAATACCTGCCTCGAGTAGGGGGTCATACTTTTATAGATCCCGGTTCATTTCATGCATGTTTGGCATTGCATTTTACTTTAACGTGGCATATATTGCATAAGATTTGTTTATGTGTTAGAGGTTTCTGCTCTAGATGTACACGTGTCACGCCGGGGTTGGTCCGCCCGAATAAGGACTCTGCAACACCTGACACTGATAAGTAGCTTAGCTTATAAAGGAAAGTCAACATGTACACCTTTTGGTATTATTACTGGTTAGATGATTGCACGTGTAACAAGGCACTGTAGCAGGTCTGACATTATCCCAAATTAGCTAAGTAATCAAGCTTGCTGAAGAAGCTTAATAGAAGGGACGACCTGGAGCTGTACGTCCAATTAGGTCGTCTCTTTGAGAGGTGACTCGACGAGTGAACGATATTTGAGAATTGGTCGTCCAACAACGACGCTCACTGGTGAAAAGGACAAGTTTGGCGCGACTGGAAGGCTCGTCGTTAAGTGGGTCATGGCTCACTGACGACGATCTCTTCTGGACACATCGACGGGCTAAGGTCCAAACTTCTGCTCAAGGGTATATTGGCTCGTCGCTTGTATGGGCTTGGTCGCTCAGTGGCGACGACCGCCATCCGTTGTTGGACGGGCTATTACCCAGATCTTGATCTGACATCTCGTAGTGGATCCTTTGGTGGGCCTGCTGGGCCCATAACTCGTAGAAAATTATTGGGCTCGGCCAATCACAGATTATTCCGTTCAGCTTCCTAATTTTTTTTTATTAATTAAGAGTAAATTTGAAAGTAATAATAATAAAGTAAAGTAATATTCATTCATCTAACATAACCTATACAAGGAATTTGATCATATACGTACATACATTTGCATAATGAAAAATACCCAGAAATAAAAACAGAAGTGGAAAGTGAAGAACTAATGCCAAGCACTAAGAAAGATTAATAGATGCATCTCCTTCTTCAGCCTTCCTCAACTGTGTCCCAACTTCCTTCCCGTCATACTCTTTAGCAGTGTCATATGATGCATGAAGTCCAAAGAAGAAGTAATACAACAACAGAAATCCAGTCCATGCAGCAAACCTTATGTACGAGTTTTTATCGATCGATCCCAACAGAAATATGTTTATGGCAATGGATGCTGATGGCAGCCATGGCACCAATGGCACGCCCCATAGCTTGGGTGGCCGGGCGTGAGGCACAAATGCCCATAACCCTATTGTGGCCAAAGCCCATATGGGCACGGTTATGCAGTAGCCTATCCAACCGTGCTCACTGAGCCCCCAATAGGCCGCAGTTGCAATAGACGACCCGAGTATTAGTACGAGGCATACAATGAGCTTGTTTCTGTCTGCTGACGTGGTAACACCAGTCACGTAGTAACGTCTGACGAGGAGAGCGACAGCTACTAGCATGAAAAGGAAAAGGGTAGAAATGGAAACGAGGTTTGAGAGAATGTCGAGATTGGTGAAAAAGGCGATGATGGCGGTAGCCATCATCATGATTACGGTGGCGTTAACTGGCGTCCCGGTCTTAGCATCCACTATGGCGAACCATGGTGGCATCATGTGGGTCCGGGCAATGTGCGTTAGGTACCTTGCTTGGCCTACTGCACCGACTAGTAGGACCGACGTCATGCCTTTTAAGGCACCAGCGGCCACCATGTACTTAGCCCAACCCCACCCAACTGCCTCAAATGCGACGGAAAACGGGGCGTCGATGTCTATTTGGTCTGACGGTTGCATTAGGCAAAGACATATTGCTAGTAAGCAGTAGACGACGGTGGTGATGACCATGGACCCCACGAGTCCGATCGGGATGTCTCTTGCCGGATTCTTGGTTTCCTCCGCCATGGTGGAGACAGCGTCGAAGCCGACGTAGGCGAAGAAGAGTACCGCAGAGGCTTTGAAGACGCCGCGTGCTTTTTTGGGAGCGAAGGGGGTGTAATTATCGGTGTCAGCGTTGATGAAGCCACATACAATGATGAAGATGATGACCAGTAGGTGGACGACGGAGGCTACATAGTTGAGACGGGAGGAGCCCTTTGTGCTCAGGACGGCGACTAGGCAGATGATGGTAATAATGCCGACGGCAATGGGGTCAAGGCGGTTGTAGTCTTCAGCTAGAGATGTGGCGTGGATACGGAACTCGTTGGGCTTGTGGTTGCAGAGGGTGGCAAAGTATGATGTCCAGGACCGGGCTACGGCTGCACCACTTATTACGTATTCAAGAAGGATGTTGCCGGCGGCTATGAAGGCCATGAAATCGCCTAGCTCCACTCTCAAGTAGGCAAATGAGCCACCTGAGAAATTTTATATAAATTAAATGAACACATCTAATATTTATGCATCTCTAAATATATATTTAATTTTCACTATATATATTTGAGAAAACTAAAATTTGAACATGTTTATAGCATAAGTTCATAATAAACTTATCGTATCATGAATTATACGTTACTAAATTAATGTCAAAATTTTCAAAAATAATATTCCAAAATGTATTCCAAATTTCGAAAAAGTTAATCCTCTCTCATCATATAATAAATTTTAATTCACACTTAGACTTGTGATATAAAATGATGAGATCATTAAGAATTTTTAATGTATTTATATAACTAAACGTGATTAAATTTAACTTTTAGCAAATTAAAATTTTAAAATTTATTTAGTGTTGATCTAAACTTTTAGCGCAACGGTTAAGTTGCTTCTTTAATTTAATGACCATAAAATCTTGAATTCGAATTTTGGCACCGAAATTTAGCCCCTTTTTTTTTCTAAACTCAAAGATAAGAGTAGGTTTACTTTTTGACTAACATAGTCAACCGCCTTTAAATTTGAAAGCAGATGGCTGCCAACCAGACCATTAATTTAGTGGGACCATGACTAATCCAAGGGTTGACTTGGAAAATTGCAAGTCAAGTAAGTAATGTAATGGAGCTACCTTAGACATAAAAATAATACTCCCTGCGTCCCACCTAAAGGTTTCATCTTTTTCTATTGGGTCATCCCACTTTAAGGTTTCTTTTTTTAAATGGAAAGTTTTTCATATATTTATACCCTTTTAATCTCCATATATTTACAAAAAAACTATTCATTATACCCTTATAACATTAACATATTTACAAAAAAATCAATTATTAACTTACTATTTCTCCCACTCATTCTCTCTCCTATTAAATATTTTTAACTTTTACAATCTCTCTCATATTCTCTACCACACATTTAACTTTTATATTCTCTCTCCTCAAATTTTCTACCCACTTTAAAAAAAAATCTTAAAAAGCGTGTAAACCTCAAGGTGGAACCTTGAGGTGGGACGGAGGGAGTACTCCTTATTAAACTTCAACACTTGGACTCCGTTTGTTTCGACGCAAAACGGTTTTCGAAAAATGTTTTTCGTAAAATAACTCGTTTAACGTTGTTTGATTGTTTTTCAGAAAATGTTTTCTCCATTTTTCGGTGTTTAGTTGTTTTCCGGAAAATATTTTCTCCATTTTTCGGTGTTTGGTTATTTTTCGAAAAATAGAGAAAACGTTTTCCGGAAAACATTTTACGTCCTTTCTAGGTAAAATGACTTACAGGTTTTTCCTAAATAAAACATTTTCTGAAAAAATGGTGCCCTTCATGTACAACTCATATTTCACAAGGTACAACATTCTACTTCTTCATTCTATTCTCTTCCATTTTTGCTTTATTCACAAAATGATTTAACATATTATATATATATATATATATATATATATATATATATATATACTCCCTCCGTCTCAAGAAAAGCTTCACCATTTTTAGAAGGGCACGCAAATTAAGAAAAATGTTAGCGGAGAAAGTAATATGAGTATAAAAATAAAATAGGAGAGAGAATGAGTTGAGGAAATAGTAAAGTTGATTGGTGTTGTGAGTATAAAAGTAAAGTAGGAGAGAGAATTAGTGGGTGAAATAGTAAATATTCTTTGCCATTTTAGGAAAGGTGAAACTTTTAACGGGACACTCATTTTGATAATTGGTGAAGTTTTTCTTGGAACTGAGGGAGTATATATAATGATTTTAACAAATTCCCGCCTTACTCCCCACCCCACCCCCGTTGATAAAAAAAAATTAATCATTTTAAATTTATTTTTAACAACTCTTCACCCTATTTCTTTCAATTTATCTTAAATTGTATTTTTATCGAAACATATTTCATTAAACAAATGAAAATATTTTTCGAAAAATATTTTCCTAACAAAACAGTCGAAAACATGTTTATCTCATTTTTCGGAAAACATCTTAATTTTTCGTAAACATCTTCATTTTCCGAAAAACATTTTACAGATATTATTTTCCGTAAAATATTTTACGTCAGCAAACTAACCTTAGTATTATTTTTACAATGAAAGATAATTTTACATAAAAATATATTTTTTATTTACTCTTTATCAAAATTGAATTATTTATTTCGAAAAATAACACTCATGAATTATTAAATTCTTAAAATTAATTAACAAAAAAGCTCAATCAAAAGAGTGTGGTTAAAATAAAATAAACAAACCTGCAACAGGGATTTCAACGGCAAACTCCGTGTAACAAAACACTGACAAAAGCGCAGAGATACCGGAGACAACATAAGAAAGAACAACGGCAGGTCCGGCGACCTCCCGAGCCTCTAGTCCGGTCAGAACAAATATTCCGGCACCAATAACAGAACCCATCCCGAACCACATGAGATCCCACCATGAAAGTGTCTTCTTCATCTGGTTCTGACTCCGAGCCTTGACATCCAACTCGGCTTGATCGCCCGACCGGGTCAAAACCCGGTTTATTAACCGGCTCGGAGTCTGCATCAGTGCGTCCACATAGTTTCCCCAGCTGTTAAAGGATTCCTCCGGCAAGAAATCGCCTTGGGAATATGAACATCCTCTTCTTCTTAATCCTTCTGTTTCAGTTCCCACTCCCATCGAGTTATCTCTGCCTGCTTTTTCATTTTCAACAACCAAATTATTCACATTACTACGATTACAATTAATTTAAAAATAAAAATTATTTATTTCGGGAAGGAGCAAATTACCTTTACGGCGAGAGATTCGGCAATTCTTAAAAATTCTTTTAGCACAAAACTTTCATTTGCCAACGTTACATGAGGGAGTGAACGAGAATGATATATATATATATATATATATATATATATATATATATATATATATATATATATATATATATTTATATATATATTTCTTCCGTCTGTTTTAGGCCACTCACTCAAAATTATAAAATTTTCCAATTGATAATAGAGGCTTTGATCAAATAGTCCCCCAACTAAATAAAATCTATCTTTAAAGACTAACATTATCAAAATTCCCAAAAAATCCCTGAATATTTTTTGAACCAAATTGTCCTTGCACCCACCCACTCAGACGCCCACGGCTCACTCACACGCACACTTCTCTCTCTCTCTCTCGCTCTCTCTCTCTCTCTCTTCTTTTCTTTTTTTTTTACGTTTTCTTCTTATTTATTTTCTCTTTTCCTTTTTTTTTTACTTTACTTTTCTCTCTCTCTCTTCCTTTTTTTTTTCTCTTAAATTTTTAAAATGCAATATCTCAAAATCTAAAATTCGAAAAAATAATTCGAAACCACTGTTTTAATCACATCGCCAAGATGAATCAAACAAGTTTACTCATCATATATTTCAAAATTTATAAATAAAATAATTATTTTTCACTTGTAAAAAACTGAGAAAATCATTTATCATTTGTTCACACATGAGTATAACTGTATAATGATTTTCAAATTTATAAACTAAGAAGTCTATTTCACAGTTTTAATGAAAATAACTGTATAAATAAATGTGAAACTGACCTCACAATGATAACTGAGAAATTGACCTCACAGTTGTGCACAAACAATCATCAAACAACTGATAAATAACGAGTAAACCACAGATACTAAGTAGCAAAATAACTGTGAAATTGACCTCACAGTTCTCAGTTTAGAAAGGTCAAAAACAAACCATTTCACGTTCATAAATAAATGTGAAACTGACCTCACAGTTTTAGAATTGTGAAACTTGTTCTACAGTTGTCCTAAAGGAATGACATAAAAATAACTGTGAAATGAAATTCACAGTTATGCACAATAACTGTGAAAATGATTACACATTTATTTACATTAAACCCAACAACCGTGAAACTTGTTCTACAGTTGTCCTAAAGGAATGACACAAAAATAACACTCATAACTATAACTGAGAAATTGACCTCACAGTTGTGCACAAATATAATTCTCAGCTTGGAAATGTGCAAATCATTACACAGTTATGCACAATAACTGTGAAAATCATTACACAGTTATTTACATCAAACCCAACAACCGTGAAACTTGTTCTACAATTATCCTAAAAAAATGACATAAAAATAACTGTGAAATGGAATTCACAGTTATGCACAATAAGTGTGAAAATCATGACACATTTATTTACATTAAACACAACAACCGTGAATTCCATTTATTTCATTTCACATTTAGGCCATTTATTTCATCAATAATAGCAGCAACACTTTCTTTCTTTGATAAGGCATCAGCATATTCATCTGGTCTTCTAAATGGCTACAGCTTATAATTAAAAAAAATTCTGTTGTCAATGATATCTCCTTGCACAAAAGAGCCATTTTGGTATCCAATAATATTCCCTTTTGATGCTATCTGAATTTGCTGAACTGTCAAAAGGGAACTCAATATTGCAGTGTAACAAGCTATAAGTATAAGCACGAGGAATAACCAAACAATCACGATAAATTTCGTCCAATTATTTGTCAGTCTTTCTCCTGCGATGCCAGAAATGATATGTACAATTAGTTCACTCAATCTTATTATAAGCTAGATGAAGAAGATCCTAACAAGTTGAAATAAGTATTAATCAAATCATAATGTCAAAGGTTGCAGTAAGAGTTTGCTTAAACTTCTAAAGATTTTAAATCAAAGTGATATAAGTACATATGAAGAGAGATAAAGAGAGAGAGATAGAGAGTACTTTGAGTGAAAAAGATGGTCATAAAGGTGAACCAAAAGACAGTGGCGATTTGCTCAGCAGTTGAACCTTGGAAGTCTTGATTTAAGGGGCGTTAAAAAAGCCAAACAAGAAGACCCACAAGGACTAAGGAATAAACTATAGCTAGCGACAAGTAAAGACCAAAGGGTTTGAAGAAGATTCACATGTCTTCGTAGTCAATTCTTGCTAATGTTCCAACACCAAGGTCAGAATAGTAACGACAGGTTGGTGGTTGGTGGTGGAACTGGTTTGTTAATCTCGCGTGCGGATGGGAAAGAGGAGATGTGTCTTTTGTCTTGGGGAAGAAATAGATCAGCTGGGAAATACGAGAAGTTGTCTTGAATGTACAAAAGAGAAAATACAAGAAGTCGACTTAAGTAAAAACTTTATAAATCGTGAAAGCAATTTCAACCGAGACATATTATTGGGATCAATTTCAACCGAGACATATTATTGGGAAATACGATAAAAATCTAGTAGTTCCTTGGGTCACATATATCATTTTAAAAACAGGGTGAAGCCTATTAATGACATTGGTAGCATCCACAAATTTATAATAGGAAAAGCGAAATATATTGTACACAATGTCTTACCTTACAGTTGCAACGTAAAGCGGGAGTGCTTACAATCACCGGTCAGGGGCTAGCCTCAATCAGACATTTTATTAAACCGCAGTGTTTAAGGCTATCATTCTAGAGAACATTACGCACCTTATTACCACTCGTGCTCACTGCTTCGTACTCCCTCCATCCCAAAATGAATGTCTACTTTTGTTCTTGATTAATAACAAAAATAGACAGGACATTCATTTTGTGACTGAGGTACTAACGTACTAGTTTCCGAAAGTTTATCTGAAAAGTGTTGTAAGTACTCATAACTATTCTCTATATATCCTCATTTATAGCCTTATAGTTTCATTTCGTCAATCTAAAAGAAAGAAAGAAAAAGAGGTGCATTTCTTCACAGGATTGATCAGAGAATGTTTCAAATCCAAAATAAATCCTCTGATTGGCATTTCGTCAAATGGGTGGTGACCCCTTCGATCCGATCAAGTCTATCATTAAGTATAGCAGTACTTTGGTGGCTTCCAAACAAATAAAAATCTCAAGCAGTGGGAATGCAATAACAGAGAGAAGGAAGATACTGTACTGAAATTTCATATAAATCGTGAGAGCAAGATGAAATTGAAGTCGAAAACATAGAGTTGGGAGAAATTACCGTCTCGTTTGAGGGTTTTGCAGTGAACGCCGACGAAGAAGGGGAGAATGAGGCACGGTGCTTCTGGCTGTTGTCGTTGACAGGCATGGAACAAGAGAAGATTCCGTTCAACGTTCTTCGTTCGTTGCCCCCGCCGCCGGAATTGCGATTAGAGAGAGAAGGGGAATAGAAAGAGGAGGGGCAGTTTGGCCATTTGAATTATTATAAACAGGTTCAGGGACTCTACGGTAGTTTTGATTTTAACTCTAGGACCCTAAGGTAGAATTTGATATATACTGTTTTTATTGATAAATTCCACCATATCTCAGGGTCTTATCAGTAAAAATCCCTTAATAATATATACTCCATCCGTCCCACTTCAATTGAGTCATGACATTTTTGCACGCTTTTTAAGAATTTTTTTTAAAAAATAATAAATAATTGAAAGTGAGTAGAAGATTAGAGGAGAGAGAATGTAAAAGTTAAAAACATTTAATAGGAGAGAGAATGATTGGGAGGAATAGTAAGGATGAGTTTGGGAGTGCTTTTTTGTGGCTTATAATCACTTTTGAAGCTCAAAATCACTTTTAATAGCGTTTGGATAACAATACTGATTATGATTTTAAACTGTTAAAACGCAAAAAAATGTGTTTTCGTAGAAGCAGCTATGACCCAGCTTTTGCTAAAAGTGATTCTTAGAAGCTGTTATTTGTGTTGTTTTTACAATAATAACCTATATCTCTTTTATATATTTATTATATCGAGATACATATCATAAAGGTTATTTTTGGTATTTATCTTCAATAATCAGTTTTGAACATATACTATCCAAACATACTTATAAATTTTAGTATTTATTACAAATAATCGATTTTTCTAAAATCACTTTTGAAAAATCACTTTCAGAGAATCAGAAGCAATGTCAAACTCACCCTAAGTTAATGATTGATTTTTTTGTAAATATGTTAAAATTATAAGGGTATAATGAATGATTTTTTTTGTAAATATATAAACATTATGAGGGTATAAATGTTTGAAACACTGTTCACTTTTTTTCATTTATGGAATCGCTCATTTGAAGTGAGACGTCCCAAAAAAAAAGTGCCTCAATTGAAGTAGGACGGGGAGAGAATACTACATTATATTTTTTTTCTTAAAAGTTCATGTACAGTACAGAGCATTACCTTAAATTTATAAATCAAACCAAATCTGTGGGATATAAAGATTCGACGGAATTTGTAAATTAAACAAGTGTATCTAACACATAAACAAATCATGACAACATATTTTTTTTCAAAAAATAAAATAAAAGATTATTGAAAAGAAAATAATCATTAACGTGACAATACCTAGATAACGACGGTTTACTGTTATATAATAGTATCTGAGCATATCAAAAATGTCGAGTTGGATCAAGCGAGTAAAAGCCCAGTCTACAATCAATTATGGCCACCACATTCTCAATGGGCTCGGCCCAATGATTACAGGGCTCAAGGCCCACCTTGCTGATCAGTCGACTCAAGTTCATTGTCCGATCCACCAGGTCCTGACCTAACTTAGTCCGTCCTAACGATCCAAGTTCTACTTCGGGTACGACCCAGCTCTACCCGTCAGTCAGGTCGACCAAACCTCAAATGGCAACCTCGACCTGCCAAGCAAGCATCGACCTAACTGTGACGATGTTGAAATTCCAATTTCGCGGAAAAATTCGATTTTGCGTTTCTTTGAAAATCAAATAAAACCGGAAAAAGACGGAGTCGCCACGCCATTTTTGTTTTAAGGGCCAAAACTTTGAAAAATGCCCGAGATTAGAGATTTGGGTTCGGAGGTCACGTTACATGCCGGGAAGGACGTTAGTGTGCACCCGGAAT
This sequence comes from Adenophora triphylla var. japonica, assembly GCA_022495995.1. NCBI lineage: Eukaryota > Viridiplantae > Streptophyta > Magnoliopsida > Asterales > Campanulaceae > Adenophora > Adenophora triphylla. Next base: position 99,044 of record JAFEMH010001443.1, read on the forward strand.
GCCTCGTAAAACGAGTCTTCCAAGCATTAAAAATCATTTGTGTGTGTGTGTGTGTGTGTTTTGGCAAAAATAAGTTGAAACTCAGAAAAGTAAAAATTGGGAATTCTTTATAAGACTTTGGACAGATCCCATGATTTTTTGGATGATTTTTGGGTTGAGATTTGGTACTCAAAAGATTTTTGGAAGTTGAAGAACACTTCTGCCAGAATGAAAAAGGCAGTGGACACTTGATTTTGAAATAGATTTAAGGGCTTCAAAATTTCATAATCTGAGAAAACTCAGAGAATGAAAGTTGTTCCATACACCTCAAATAAGATTTCTGTGAAAGAATTTTTCATTTTGGAGAAGATTTGAGGACTCAAAACCTTCTGGAAATCTCTGATATGAGATCTGGACTCCCAGAGACTGGTGATCTGACCTTCAAAAGAAAATTTGGAAAATGGAGTTTTACTCATGCAAAAAATAAAGTAAAAATATTTATGGAAAGCTCTGGATGTTGTATACAAAAAGTGTTTTGTAGTCAACACCAAATTCCAAGTTTATCTGTATCGAAAAAATTAGACCATGGACTGGGGTCTTAGAAAATTGCTACTGGACAGCAACTTCTCAAGAAGGAAAATGTGATTTTAAAGGGGGTTTGACATCCATGCTTGTCCCCATTTCCCTAGGTTTTGATTAGTGATCACTTGAAATTTTAGTGGTGAATCAACTATATCAAACCATCCTTGGGGTACATTAGGACTAAGCACTTCATTTGCTTGGGAAGGGGAATTTTATCCTTTAAAAATGAGATTTGATGTATGAAAATGAGTTTTAGGGTTTTGAAAATGTGTTTTCTTTGCAAGAAAGTAAGAACAATTTGAAAATAATGTAGATCCTTGTAGAAGATCATCCATGGAGATGAACTTCCATGGTGATCTTCTTGGATCTAAGACAAGAAGATGAATGAACTACATTTTGTAGCTTGAAAATGCATGCATGGATGAGAGATTTAGGGTAAGAAGAGGGAGGTTATACCTATCTTCTTTGTGTTTTGGAGTTTTGGCTTGAATGTAAGAGTGTTTGAGGCTTGAATATGAGAGTGTTTGAGTGAGTGTGGTTTTGGTTGAATAGTTGAGAAAAAGGTGACAATTCTATGAAATTCTCACTGTTTTCTCTCTATTTTCGCCAAAGTGCAGTTGAGGAAATGTGTTTTTTCCCTTTTATTTTTGAGACTGAAGGCCTCAATTTATAGCCCTCTGAAAATGACAAACTCATCCGCGCGGATAGGACCTTGAGCGTGCACTGTTCATTAAATGCTGCTTCAGGCTTTGGACAAGAGGAATATTTTTCAAAAAAAATCAAATTAACAGCCAGTTTTTGTTCCAGCCATTTCTATTTTTGGTTTTTGACCATTTCTTTTGCTTTTTTGATTCCTTTCCTTGGTTTATCCTTAAATAACAATGCCCACTTTGCCCTTGCTTGGTTAGAAATGTTAGGAATGTTAGGAATTGTTAGGAATGTTATAACTTTCGTTAATTTTCTAACGAAAATACTAACAAGCTCAAATTGGAGCACTTACACTAACGGTTACAGGCGCACGTGCTTCTATTCTTTCCATAACAGGTCTCCTACAAATCAGGAGCCATTCAGGACACGTTCCCATAACTTGTAACCGTTCCTCAAATCACAGAGTTCATGTAGCCCCACCAAAAATACCACACTCATCAACTATAAATACATTACCACTACAACGGTTATGAGGTAACTGCAATTTTGTTATTTGATCATCTTTTTTCAATACATTATTTGCTCTCCAAACATACGTACTTGCTCTCACGCCCGAGGGTCTAAGCCGGAGACACATCCGGCTAGTCGTGGGTTCTGATTTCAGGTCAAGGAGTCAGGTGAATAATCCTGCCATGTGGAGGAAGATTGATAAGTACATTTCCTGCGGCATCAGTTTGGTTCCATTGCCGGAAAGCGTGCATAGCTTGACCTCGAAAGCTTTCTCAACCTGCAATCATGGTGACTTCGGATGGACATGTATCTGAGGCTTCACTTGAACACAACGAAGGAAACACTAACGCCAATGCAAATGCTGGAAATGCTAATTTGCCTCCTCCCCCTCCACCGCGTCAGCACGTTAGGGCAACTCGATCTAATAGTGTTGCTGACGGCAGGGGATTGCCAGATGGAAGGAGGGACAAGCGACCTATGGAAGGACTGGGAGCACCACCTCCGCCAAAGCGTCAAACAGGGCAAATGAATGCTGGAAACAGGGCATGTCCCTCATCCAATCCCCTAAGCAGAAAGGAGATGCTGTTGGAGCGAGCTCAAATTCTAGTAGAATTAATAGCAATGGAGGAAGCAGAGCAAGCTGATAGAAGGTCAGAAAGGGTGGCTCCCTCTCAAGTTTCTAATAGGCAGCACGCTAGGAGTACTAGGCCGAATGAGACCATGGGACAGAATGTCGAGCAAAGAATAGTGTAGCGGCCTCAGTCCCCTATTCATGTTCCGAGTGACGATCTGAGGGCCAGCCACAACAGGAATAGAGAGCAGGAAGCCCAGTCGGATCTAAGACGACAACTAGAGGCAAGTCGAAGCTTGCGTGGATCACCGGCCAGGACACAAAGGTCGCAGTCCCACAGGGAAAGAAATGGGCGCAGGTCGCCTATAAGAGAAGGTAGGCGCAGGTCGCCACTCAGAGATGATAGGCGCAGGTCGCCACTAAGAAAGGACAGGCGCAGGTCGCCGCTTAGAGATGATAGGCGCAGGTCGCCAATTCAGTTAGTGAGGTCACCTTCTCACAGGGATAGGAGGGGCAGAGAGATAACTCCCCCTAAAAGCGACAGACACAGAGCCAACTCTGGGAGAGAGCATCACCATGAAGAGAGGCAAAGGTTAAATGATGTCTCCCATGCTAGGGACGACAGGTCAGATGCTAGAGAATGGCTCCTATGGAAGAAGAAGTTTGAGCAGTGGGAAGCTGATAAGAAAGAGGATGTTAGAAAGGATGAGCGAGAAGGTTTCGCTCTTTGACCTTTGGCCAAGGAGTTGCTCGACAGTCGACCTCCGCCAGGTTTTAGATTGCCAGTCCTAGAGAAATATTAGGGTGCGACCAACGCCAAAATCCATATACAACACTTGGAGGCTACCATGTGCTTTGTATCTCACGAGGACGACATGATGTGCAAGGCACTTACAAGCACACTCACTGAGGCAGCCCTCACTTGGTTCAATGGCTTGGCACCAGGTTGCATCTCGACTTGGACCTACATAAGGAAGAAATTTCTGGAGCGCTTCTCGACTACTGGAGCTAGGAAGATGACTGTCACCGATCTAAACAACTTGGTACAAGGGAAAAATGAAAGCTCGATGAGCTACTACACCAAGTTTAAGGAGATGGTCGAAAAAATTGAGGAGGACCTCACAGACAGGGAGGTGATCAATTGTTTCAGGAGTGGAATTACTTCTGCAGATATGGACTACGAGCTAACAGTTCGAACAATTACTACTCGTCAAGAGTTGTTCGAGAAGGCCTACAATGTGGCTTTGGCCGAGGAGAGGAAAGAGAAGAAAAATGGGAAAGGCCCCAAGTCTGAGGTCGCTGACGATAAGAAGGACTCAGCCAGGAATGGGGGAAACAACAAAAATGGCAAGAACAGAACCAGGGAAACTGAGAAAGTGCCCGAAGCTTTCACTCCCCTAACGGTGAGTCAAACTGAAATAATGAATATGGTCGAGCTAGGCCCACCTGCCCCTATGAACCTAGCAAATAAGTTCAGAAGGGACAATAGCAAATACTGCGAGTATCACAAAGATACGGGCCATACTACGGAGGATTGTATGAGCTTGAAGCGTATAATTCAGAAGATGGTCGACCAGGGAAGACTCGATGCATATGTAAAAAGGCCTCAAGCAGGAGGCGGTGAGCGACTTGGGGGTGGACATCCAGAGCCAAGGCAACCTATGATGAATTTGGGCGTTATCACTGAGCAAGCCAGCAACACAGCCATCAAGCATAAGATATTTTCCAGCTCAACAAAGCCCTACATGTGCCGACAAGGAGCTATGTCAGGGACGAGGTGATTAGCTTTTATCCGAACGAGTTAGCGACTAATATGGCAGCTAGAGAGCAAGTCCTGGTCATCACAAGACTAATTGATGGATGTACGACGAGCAGACTCTTAGTTGACATGGGGGCCTGCAAGGATATTCTGTTCTACAAAACGTTCAAGAAGATGGGTCTCTCGAGTGAGCAGCTCGAACGATATGATGGCAGATTGGAAGGCTTCACCAACCACCGGGTCGATGCCAAAGGACAGATCGAACTAGACGTCGACCTAGGTCAGCACCCTTACAGGGTCATTTCCAAGGTAAAATTTATTGTCATTGATGTGAATAGTGATTATGCTGCTATTCTTGGCATCCCTGGCCAGCTCGCACTTGGAATAGTGGCTTCAATCCCCCATTAGCGAGTTAAATTCCCCACGCCAGCTGGAGTCGGCTGTGTACAAGGCGCAGCTCGAGCATACCTTGATCATGTCCTTCGAGAAAGAAAGAAGAGGGAGCTAGAGGTTGAAACTGCGGAGGGATACCTAAAGCTGTCTCAGTCGGTCACCAAAACTACTAGACTATCTACGATCACCTGCGTAGAGGAGGAGACCTATCGCTCGCATGACGAAGTCATGACAGAGTCGACACATCCCTCCACACTCACAACGGTCGATCCAGATACAGTTATGGTCGACCAAGTCTTCATAGGCGAGCAATGTCTCCAAGGCGACAATAACTCGGGGGCCACCACCAATGGGATTGTAGATGAACTGGATGCCATGATAGCTGAAGAATCTCTCCACTTGGGGGCCAAGGAAAGACAGAGGGTTAGGGAGATCATCATTGAGACCCTACAGTTCAAAGATGGTCCAGAGCTAGATGTTGTGGACGAGTTGGAAGCAGTGATCACAAATCCTTCCTATCCGAGCAGAAAATTCAGATTGGAAAGCAATTGTCACCTGAAGAAAGGTTAGAGATTGTTGAGCTACTCAAAGAAAACAACGATGTTTTTGCCTGACGAGTAGAAGATATGAAGGGGATTAAGGAGGATATCGCTGTTCATAGGCTGGAGGCCAACCCGACCATAAAACCTAGACCCCAGAAATTGAGAAGCTTCGCTCATGACAAAGAGGAGGCTATAAAACTCAAAGTACAAAAGCTTTTGAGTGCGAGTATCATAAAGGAGGCTACACATATAACCTGGTTAGCCAATGTGGTCATGGTAAAGAAGTCAAATGGCAAATGGAGAATGTGCGTCGACTTCACCAATCTCAATCTTGCATGCCCAAAAGATAGCTATCCTCTCCCTAGAATTGACAAGCTCGTTGATTCTATTGCTGGCCATTCCACCCTCAGCTTTCTAGATGCCTATTCAGGCTATCATCAGATCAAGATGCATGAGGATGACATCGTGAAGACAACTTTCCAAGCAGTTGGAGGCATCTACTGCTACACCATGATGCCGTTCGGGTTAAAAAATGCAGGAGCGACCTATCAACGTATGGTCAACAAAGTCTTTGCTTCACAGATTGGCCGAAACATGGAGTCCTACGTCGACGATATTGTCATAAAAACAAAGACCGGACGTCACGTGGCCGACCTAAGGGAAATGTTCGCCAATCTACGAGCAAACGACATGAAACTTAACCCAAGCAAATGCATATTCGGAGTAGCAGCGGGCAAATTTCTTGGCTTTATGGTGTCCCAGCGAGGTATTGAAGCCAATCCAGAGAAGATCAAGGCTCTAGTCGACATGAAGGAGCTCACAAGTATAAGGAGATGAAGCGACTTAATGGAAGGGTGGCAGCCCTAGGTCGCTTCATAGCCAAGTCGGCAGAAAGGTCTCTCCCCTTATTCAAATCTTTGAGGGGGACGAAAAATTTTGAGTGGACGGCCGAATGTCATTCGTCGTTCCAACAGCTCAAGGAGTACCTCGCTACTCCTCCTCTACTTGAGCCGGCTTGGGCCTCTTTGGAGATACCTTGTTTGTATATTTGTCTGTGGGTGATCAGTCAGTTGCAGAAGTCTTAGTTCGAGAAGAAGAAGGGCTTCAAAAGCCTGTGTACTATGTTAGCAAAGCTCTATCAGATGTGGAAGGTAGATACTACAATGCAGAGAAGGTCGCATATGCCTTAGTCGTAGCTTCGAGAAAGTTGCAGGCCTACTTTTTAGCTCATCCTATTGTGGTGCTCACGAACGCGCCCTTGAGAAAAATTCTTCATAAGCCAGAAAGCTCAGGCCGTCTACTCAATTGGTCAATTGCTCTCACAGAATTTGACATCGAGTATCGACCTTGAAAGGCATTGAAGGCTCAAGCCTTGGCAGACTTTTTGGTCGAGCTGACGTTCACCAAGGAAGATAGCGAGGTGCGAGCCCGGAAGGAGAAAGTTAAGGGAAAGGAGCTAGAGTCTCAGCTCGTCACTTCTCTACCCGACGATTGCTGGAAGGTCTACTCAGATGGGTCAGCTACGAAGAACGTTAGTGGAGCTGGGATAGTACTGATCGAACTAGAGTCTGGGACAATCTATGAGGAAGCATTGAGGTTCAAGTTTGAGGCCTCCAACAACCAGGCGGAGTATGAAGCGTTGGTCGCAGCCATCGAGTACGCCAAATGCTTTGGGGCGACCAAAATCATAGCTTATTGTGACTCCCAATTAATAGTCAACCAGGTCAGAGGGGAGTATGAGGTGCTAAACTCCACCTTGATCAAATACTGTGACCTGGTGAAGGAATTGATAAAAGACTTAGAGTTTGGGGAAATTCAGAGGATTGTTCGAGAAGACAATGAATTAGCTGACTTACTCTCGAAGCTGGCTACTTCAGACGAGCCACATGAGGAACCTATCTCCTACCTTGAGAGCCCAGCATATGAAAGAGTTCAAATTTAGTGTGTGGAAGACACTTCGAGGAACTGGGTTTATAACAAGTGTTGGATCGAAGAAATGATGGTGTACTTAGAGACATGCGAGCTCCCTGAGGACGAGAAGACAGCTCGAGCTATCAAAAAGAAAGCTCCGAGATACGTTGTGCAAGGGGACATGCTGTTCAGGAGATCTTACACTAGAGCATTGATGAAGTGTATTCACCCCCAGGAGATCACTCAGTTAATGCATGAGGTGCACAATGGAATTTGTGGTGGACACCCGGGGGCCAGAACTTTAGCCGACAAATTGATCACCTTGGGGTACTACTGGCCACACATGAGAGCTGACACTCACGACTTTGTTCAGCAATGTGACCAATGTCAAAGGTTTGCTAACCTACCTCATCTGCCTATAACGGAGCAAACTCCAGTGATCGCTGCTTGGCCATTTGATATGTGGGGCGTCGATTTGATTGGACCCTTCCCTCCCGCCCGTGGAAACTGCAAGTATGTGATCGTAGCAATTGATTATTTCACAAAGTGGGTCAAAGCAAAGCCACTAGCTCGCATCACAGAGGAAAATGCCATCAACTTCATTCATGATTTCATCTGGTGTCGATTTGGGATCCCTCGAGCTATAGTCTCAGACAACGGCTTAAAGTTCTCCAGAGCTTTCGAAGAAGAAATGAATCGAGTAGGGATAAAGCATTGGCAATCATCCGTTGCATACCCTCAAGGCAATGGGCAAGCTGAAGCAGCGAATAAACTTGTTCTCTCCTCACTCAAGACGGGATTAGTGGGTCGACGTAGTAACTGGTTGGACGAACTCCCCCTTGCTCTTTGGGCAGTTCGCACAACCACTCGATGGCCTACGAGGGAAACCCCATTCGCTCTTACATATGGATCGGAGGCCATGGCTCCAGCCGAGCTACAATTTCCTACAGCCAGAGTGGTCTTCTTCGATCAAGAGCACAACGACACCAACAGGTTGATCGACTTGGACTTAATCGACGAGAAGCGAGGCACAGCCTACTTACGAATGGTCAACTACAAACAAAAAACAAAGAGTTACCATGATAAGAAGGTGAAGACAAGATCATTCCAAGTGGGTGACCACGTGTTAAGAAAGATCGAGGCAACATGAAGGAGAACCCAACAGAACAAGCTATCTCCCAACTGGGAAGGTCCCTATATTGTTACTCGAATCATCAAGGAAGGGACTTACATGATTGCGCATCCAGATGGTGAGGAATTGAAGCATCCATGGCACGCTACTCACCTCATCAAATACTACTTCTAGTTCAGTTCCCTAGTTCAGTTCAAAGTTAATGCAGTCTCCAAGTTTGAATTTGTCATAGTTCTAGCTTTCCATTTGATGTAAGCATGTTCGTACTTGTTAGTACCCGGTCCTAAAAAAAGATATTTTAATTATTTTGGACTGATTAGGGTTGACAAAACCCTAATTAATCTTTCAAAAATCTCTCCTTCTCGCACCGCTGACGTAAAAATTACGCTTAGTTAAAAGTGCCGATCGACCCTTCTCGGAAGTGCCGATCGACCCTTCTTTTAAGGTTCGATCAACCCTTCTTGGAAGTGCCGATCGACCCTTTTCTTCAGTCCAGCCCATTTCCCGAGCTCTATAAATACGTGCACTCGGTTCACATTTTGAACACACACATTTTCAACGGAGAAGTCAAGACTAGACTTGAATTTCCGTTCCACACATCTCCCAACATTCTTCGAATATTGCTAGATTCAAACCCCAAAGCCTTGCCACAATTGGTAAGTCTTTTATTCCGTTCTTTATTATTATTATTGCCATATTAGATTAAGGTAGTTTATTTGCATGCTTAATATGTTTTAATAATGCCTATATGCTAGATTTAGGACTGCTTTAATATACTTAAGTATGCATAGCCGAGGATGATCTAAGGTTTCACCCAAGAAACCTGATGGATCTAGGAACTATTTCTTTCCTTCCACCTTAGTAATAATCATCCCATGATCAACAATTCCCCAAGGATGAACATTGATTAGTGCACCTTCCGAGGGCCTAAATCAAAGGTTCTAGGGTGTGATCATCAACTAATTTTTTTTCTCCCCTCCTCCTTATGCATGATCCCGCTTCTTCTATCTATTCCTGTAAACACCACACACAACTAATACCCCACATGCTAGAAAGACCGATCCGTCGGGCAATAGGAGTGATAACATTTCTTCTTATGTTGTAACTTGACCTCCGAACCCAATCAAATGCTTAGCCTTTTTTCAATGCTTTGGGCTATATCAAAGCGGCGTGGCGACTCTCATAAAATAAAACTAATATTTTTAATATGGTTTAAAGTGAGTGTCACTTAATGAATATCCCATTTCGGTCCGACCTTTCCATGATTATTTATTTTAAACCTCCGAATGCGTGTTGCATCGGGATGGGGTATTCACAGTGGCGACTCTGCTGGGGATTATTTTGAACTTTTTCAAACTTAGTGGGTCAGACTTTCGTTTTCTTTTATGGTGTTGTACTTTGCTTTCTTTTTATTCTTAACTGTTGCATTGCATGCATGCATCTCATAAAACAAAAAAAATCTTTCTCTTTTTTCTCTTAAAAAGAATTAGACTTTTTCACCTCACACTACCACTGTCCGTGTCACACTGCACAGACACCCTTAACTCATCGGAGAAGCCAAAGTGCGGGAAGTGTGGTGATCATGTCGCCTCCCTTCCGAGTCTCACTTGGCCATCCACTCATCAGTGCGCCTCGGCTGCACGGTGGGAGCCTGAAATCTAACTCTTGTGTCACCCACTTTGCTAGGAGTACACTCCCTGTGACCGGTTGGTTTGACTAGCTTTTTCATGTAGACAATTAATAAGGTCTTTATGTTAAGTCACTACGAATCAGTGATAAGTCAAGATCTATAGAGAGAAAAGAGCACTAAAAAATTGATTTCCTTTTAAAGGACGTGCCATGTAAGGTTGAGTGCTTGTTAAAAGATCTTGTCCTATCATAAGTTTGTAGTACTTCCCATAAATATCATCTTAAATGTCTATACGAGATGGTTAGTCATTAGGATCCACCACTTTAGGACCTTTAGTTAGTTGCGAAAAAGGGGTATCCCTTCCAACCAAAAATAGGTTCTATAAAAATAGAGGGCCTTTTTGTAAATAAAATGCTTAACTATCCTTCAATCTAGGACCCTTCAAAGTTCTGCCTCTTATCTCTTGAACCATCCATAGTCTTCTCCCTTAGTCTTAAAACCATCCATAGTTCAGATCCCTTATCTCTAGCACCCTTCAGCCAAAAATCCACCTAGATCAAACCTCTCTCGACCAAACCACCATCTAGGGCCTATCTAAGCCAACTTACCAACCAAGGCCAATTCTCATCCAAGTCCAATTAACTCGTCTAGATCACCCTCACTTATATTCAACCAAGGATCGAGTCATCTTCCTCTTCCTTTTTCACCAAACAGACTCTTTTACATTCATCCTCTCTCTTTCTCTAAACTTAACCCTGGTTGTATCATCAATCGGGCCACCCCCCTCGAACTACGGTGACCTGAGACTCGTACCTTAAATGGTAAGGGTTACGTAGGCAACTTCAGCCCGGTCAAACTCTCAAATTGTGGAGATCAACTATTTTCTCAAAGATGCCTTAAGATTAATTATGAGTCTAATTCAACTCATTGGTTTGACTCTGCCATATGTTCTTACAGAATTCTGCATCATGTCTATGGAGAAAAGCATTGAAGCCCTTAAAGAAGTCTCAGACATGAAGTTGGGAAGGATAAACCTCCTCAAAGAGATGCATGAAATTGAGCAACGCCATTTGTCTTACATTCACGAGTAATTGAGAAGAGTTCTTCCTCTTGTTCAATTCCAGAGTCCCTACCATCCACATGCTTGTGGTCCCACTTATGGTCCAACACATCAAAATTTCTCATTCAGGATGCCTGCTATGGCCACCAACCAACGAAGGGCACCAATACCTGAGTTACCCCCAAATAAGAAGATCGAGAAGGAGCATTTTGATGACTTAGGAATGCCTGTGGGTGAGTTCTTCGAAGTTTTGGTGAGAAAGAATTTGATCAAGCCGCTCGAGAATTACAAGCCTATTAATAAGAGAACTAACTTGGATACATCCAAGTTTTGCAGATACCACAAGTATGCTGGGCATACCACTGACAGATGTCTGCAACTGAAACGCTTGATTCAAAGATTGATCAACCAAGGAAAAATCCAGGGCCTCAGTGATGAAGAAGCCCTCGTCCTTCGAGGAAGGTTTTAGATTCATTCAGTCTTGTGGGTTCTAGTGTGTCTTTCTTACGTCCACTTTGGGCATTGGTATGTAATGTCCACTTTAGAATAGTTACTTCAATAAATGAAAGAGTCTTTCTTTCCTTTCTCTCTAGACTTGAGACATAATCTCGCATTACTTTCAAGAAGATTGTTTTATTTATAATTATCAATTGATTGCTAATCTCACTGATAAACTCACCGGCTAATAACTCATAACAAAGTAAACAATAAATGCTTTGATTGGAGCGAACAACTCACTGTCCCTTCCTCATATAAACCATCTCTATGCACCCTTCTCTCATACACTCTCTCCATACTCCACCATATACTTTTTGTACACTATCTCCAGACCCTCTCCTTGTACATGCCCTCTATGCTCTCTCAAGCATACACTTCCCCAAATACACTCTCCCCCACTTGACCTCCTTTTCATATGGCCAAGACAAGCACAAAGACCGTTGTTGCTCATACAAAGAAAATGCAAGGGGCTGTTCTTATCCTTCACAAGTGCTACGTGAATATCAACTCACCAACCCCCCAATCTCGCGTCTCCTCTAATTTTCCATTTTGATCGATAAGCTTTCGTTGAATATGCTCACATGTCTTTCTCATGATCTGAATATATTTTTCCTTACTTAATAAGTCGGTTAAATGAGTTTGCATTTATTTTAAATACTCTTTTGAGAATGCTATCCAGTAGCGATTGAAGTTAAACCTCTCACCATAGGAAGCCATAACCTTATCCTCACTAAATAATACCCTTTCATTTCTAGATCGATAAGTTTTGAAACCCTAAGGAAGAAGCCCATACTAGGGGCTCCCCTGACTCACAAAGGAAGTAATCACCTCCAAGCTCAAGAAAGGCGGAATGCAAAAGAAACTCATACAATGGGCTCCCTCGACTCACAAAAGAAGGGACCACCTCCAAGCCCAAGAGGGAAGAGGTAAACGCATCCTAAGGCATACGCTTAAAAAAAAAAAAAACAAACAAACTTACTCCCTCACTCCGAAGTGAACCTCCCATCTCAAAGGTTGTGAAAATGAGACATCGAGTGAAGGTCCTAACGTGATCAAGTTACCTGCTGAAATCACAACAAACAACAAAGATTCCCTCTTGGACAAATCCCGTAAACCAGTTCCAAGCCCATCCTCTCACTTTTAGAGGATTCCATCACCACCCTTGACCTTGTCAGAATCAAAGTTAACCTCACTCTTAGAGGTTCTGGGGAAGCGACAACAAGAAAATCCCTTCACCTTAGAGATCCCAAACACATCCCTCAAACCAACCTCTCAACAGCCGACCTCTCACTTTAAGAGGTCATGTTAAGCATCACCTAATGATTGATCGCAACCCAAAACCCAGCTACAACCGCTACCGGATGGCATTCTCATTTCCTTAAAAGATTATTTAAAAGAAATGCATATTCAAATTTTTGAGTCACTTGTTATCCTACTTGAGCATATTACATACTCTCTCCAAGTTTGGGAACTCGTCCTATTCATGAAATCGTTCATTCGACTCCTCAAACACTGTCTGCAAAAGTCTCACTGGGGCTTCGCATCCGTGTCTCTCAACGGCACTCCGGTAAAAGCAAGGAGACACGCTGTAAGTACCCAAATCTGGCTCATGCCTTCCGGTTAAATTTCCCGGCAATTTTGGTAAGTTTCCCGGTAATTCCCCGGACCTTCCTAGTGTTAGGAAATGTTAAGAGCAGTCCCAAATTAAATTAAGGGCTGAAGGAGCCTTCCTAATTAAGAAACACGTTTTTCTTAATTAGGAAGAGGGTTCTAGAATTTGCCACCTTGCATGGTTCTAGAAATGCTTTGAGTCACAATGGATAATGCCGCACGAGCTGCATTAGCTTCATTTGTCCCTAGCCGCACGGCTTCATTAGCCTTATCCAGATCGCCTATAAATAGAGCCCTCCTCCACCCATTTCAACACACACAATCCATAGCAAGTCACCCACAAACACTCCAAATACGTGAAGAATCTTGCTTTGGAAGCTCAAGAAGGTGAAGAAGAAGGCCAAGAAGCTCCCTCCCTCCTCCTTGAAGATCCAAGACCAACCTCTCCTCCTAGCTCCGACCAAAGAAGAAGGAAGCTATTGGTAACCTCGCACGCCCTACCTTTGCATCCTAATTGCTTTATAATTTGCTCATTGCATTGTCTTTATATTGCTTGGGACTTGGTAGATTAAAGATCCTATCTTTATATTCCCCCTTCCCCTTTGGCATGCATTAGACATCATTTGTCATAAAAATGTAGTCTTTTCCCATAAAGGTGCATCCTTTGCACCTAAAACCCCCATTTTCAAATAAAAATGTCATCTTCATGCATCCTTTGCATATAAAAATCAAATCTTTTTCAATCAAAATGCATCATTTGCATCCAAAATCCCTTGTTCAAGCATCATTTGCTTTAAAGACCATGTCTTTACCATAAACTAGCATCATATGCTTTTCAAAATGCAATCTTTATGCATCATTTGCATAATGAATGCCAATTTCTTCAACAAAAATGCATCATTTGCATAAAAATCAAATCTTTATGCATCATTTGCAATAAAGATTATTTCTTTAAACTAAGTGCATCATTTGCAACCCAAAAATGTCATCTTTTCATTAAAGATTCATTTTTACATACATTTCCCCATTCCCCCATTAACAACCTATGAATGGACCGGTGTAAAAGATCCTATCTTTACATCGTTCCTTCCATTAAAGGTTCCATATCTCTTTAGAAAGGGACACCTTGAACCCTATATCTCCGATTATCGCTTAAGAAAGAGTATGAAGCATCTATATGAGCTCGGCCGTCTTAAAGCGTAGGATTGATGGGCTAAGGACCCTCCTTTTCTAAAGAACCTCATCTTTGACCAAAAGAGAGTCATTCTCTCGATCACGCAAGTCCCGAGGGTCCCGAGGTTAAAATGCGATGATCACAAGTCATAAGATGAGGACGGGATCATAATCCCAAATATATAAAATTCCAAGGAATCCCGAGCGACAACCAACAAATGGTTTGTACGTCCGGAAGACAACTTGGAACATTCCCCCCCTTTTTCTCAAACACATGCACACAAGAAAGCACGCAAGCAAGCACGATTACTGAAATCTTGGGAGACTTGCTCCGGCAAGGCACTTTGGGTGAACGCCAAACGTTCTTCCCAGGGTAACTTAACCTCCGAACCCAAGTAAAAACCTTTTTCAAAGTTTTGAGGTAATCAAAATGGCGTGGCGACTCCGTTTTTCAAATTAAACCGGATGTCCTCAAACTCGCGTGAATCCAACAAAATTTGGGCACCACATTCCACGGTTTGGCGACTCATTTGGGGAATACCCAAAGGAGAAAAGCTTCTATTTTCAAAACAAAAAAATCGATACTCGGTATATAGGTGGAAACCACTTACCCTTCCTGTACACTCCCTGACGTGGGAGTTGGGATAACCGGTGGTTTAACAATCCACGTACCAGTGTCCCTTTTCGAAAAACAATTTTGAAAAAAAATGAAAGCTTTTCCCTTTGAGCGGGTTAGACTCCCATCGCCGATTTCATTAATCGTGCTTGCTTCCTTTACCATGCATTGCATCATTTGCATCTTGGAATCTGTGCATACTTTGAAACGGGAAACAACCCGAAAAATAGCAAAAGGAGTGGAACACTGGAAAATTGATCCATGCGGTCGTACGGCTCAATCCTCCTTGGATTCGGCCGGGCGACCTCGGTGGCAATTCCACCGGGAAAAATCATGGTTAATCTGGCAGTCCTAGCGGCTTGGGGCTACTCGGCTTCATGGTATTTGGGGCTCCCGAGAAAATTTACGTGCTTACGTGTTGCATTTTCCCCGATCCCGAAAATCATTCCTTTAAAACACATTTATGAAAATCTCTGTTTTAACTCAAAAAGGAACATTTTTAGGAGACCGCACACTACGCGCACTTTGATATATCCTGTACACTTTGCACGCACGTCCTTCAAACCCGAGGGTGGTTCCAGTGCGATCGCGGACGGCTTTACGATGCTCCCGGGCGCGCACGGAATCATCCCAACCTCCCCATGGCGGCCGGTGTCGACCAATGCACGATCCGTGTCACACGTTTCAAAACCGTGACTTTTGGTTGGTTTTTGGTCTAGTCCGTGTCATATAGCCCGATTGCATACCCACGTAAAGGTCAAGCCTTAGCTCATAACGGAAGCCAAGATTTTCGCTCAAGCGAAATTACGCCGAAATTCCGACAAGGAAAAATCGGTGGGATCTTGACTCAGGCATTGACTATTGACCTTGACCCGCACGGAATGCGTAAGAGTCAAGACCGAGTCTTTGCCAAAAATCAAAAGATCTTTCGCTCAAGCGAAGCTGCCAAAATTCCGACAAGGAAAAATTGGCAAGATCTTGACCGGCATTGACTTCGATTCCGACCCACGCACCATGTATGCAACAAAGTTCAATGTGACACCGTGTCATCCGGTTTTTACCGCCCAACCCATGCCTATTATTCTCTCGGACATTACCGAAAGTCAAAAACCGTCATTCGCTCAAGCGAAACTCTGCCAAAGATCCGTCGAGGCGAGAGACGAGACTTTCCCGGTATTGCCTTGACTATAATCCGCATCGCTCGTGCGTTGAAAGGTCCTATGACCCGGGAGACCCGATAGGAGCATTCTTTACTCTCGGTCGGTGGGATCCGCGTGCCCTATAGGACCCTCGCCGGGCTGTCCACCACTGGGAGGTCGAAATACGGGTGGAATACGAGGGCTTATAGACGTAGTGACGGAACCCACGATCCGGGATCTAGAGTAGTTGTGAAAAAGAAGGGCGTAATCCCTTTTCCAACCAAATAGATATTAATAAAAGACAACATTTTAAGTAAACTTGAAGATTCTAATTTGCATATTGCACAGGCCTTCGGCTAAACACCTACCCCGAGTCTAAACCTTTCCTATCCCTTTCCCGTAGCCGAGAAAGAAGTGGGTGAGAACACCGGGTCGGCAACTTGTTAGCACAGAATCCTCGGACGGTTCGCGAGAATCCTCGGTTTTGTCGGCTTTTCGGTGTCAAAATGGCCAACATGGTAATCCACAATGGTAATGACCAAGCGGTTGGAGGGGCTATCCCGGTTCAACCCAAGCCTCACATACGGTATGATGTATGTGATTGTGAAGGCTGCTTAGAGTATGAGTATCAAGAATGGATCAATGAGGACGCTCCTTCAAGGAAGAAGAAGAAGAGAAAGTCCACACGGCGAAGCTTAAGGAAAGATACGAAGGCGGGGACAAGAGCGTAGGAACTTTGGGAGAGCCTTCGGGCAAGTTCGACTACTATGTCGGTTATGCCAAGGAACCTGTCAAGGAACCCGTCACCCCAAGCACAGTCCGGCTGATATCCCTATGATCGGTGATCCTCTTGAAGTAGAAAATTCTGAGTTTGTTGCCATTGTAAGATTCAACAAAAAGCTAGCGAGATCTAGAAGACGAATACGTAAAGCCTATAGAGTATTTGGCCAATCGGGGAAGGATCAAAGTCTCTCCCGAAGAAGACTTTATCGGCATCATTCAAGCCAACCCTCCTATTGGCTATCTTGACAAGGTGGTGGTATCAAAGATTGGCAAGGAAAAGATGACCTATCGGCGGTGCGTCGACAAAATGAGCCGGACACTTCGATCAATGAGTCCGGTCGCTACGGAAGAGCTAGGCGAAAGATTGCAACAAGTTACTTTAGTTCCCCTCACCATCTTTCCACGCTGGCCTATCAATGATTTCCGGCAAGCTTTTGATCGGTTCGAAGTCTCCAACTTTACGAAGAACGGCGGCAAGGCACTACTCCCAGGGCAACAGCAGAAGGAGTGAGATCCCGGTCCAACCCTTGTCAAGCCCCCTCGAGTCAATAAGTAGCGTAGGGTCCAGAGTCGGTAGCGTCTATTCGGTCAAGTCGGGAATCTTTGAATTCCGGTCCTCGAGTCATCCGAAGGCCTCACGCCTTTGAGGATTATGAAAATGTAATCGATGTCATCTTTCCCCTTATTTTGAATGAAATGACAAATCTTTACGATTATCCTCTTATTGCCAACTTAACAAATGATAAATTAACTCAAAACTTAACAACGAGTTAATAATGAATCATTTGAACAAGATGCAAACACACTAAACGAACAATACATTAAAGAAATCTTTAAGCGAGGTTTCGAGAAAAAGAGGAAAACCGGGCCCAAGCTGAGGAGGTTTTGATAAGTGTGAACTTGGGTACTATTGAGGAACCTAAAGAGACACAGATTGGAAGCTTCTTCCGGGGTTGAAAGGGACGGATTGATCGAGCTGCTCGAGAGAATACGTCGACGTGTTTGCATGGTCATACAAGGATATGCCGGGGCTAGACGGTTCGATAGTAGAACACGAGAATCCCTCTAGCACCGAGATGCTAAGCCGGTAAAGCGAGCGAGAAAGATTAAGCGGAATGGTCTCTACGAGGTCAAAGAAGAAATTGAGAAGCTACGCGGGTAGGGTTCATCGAGTCATTGAATACCCGACATGGTTGTCCAACATCGTGACCGTAACCAAGGCCAATGGGAAGGTGCGGCTGCTGTGTGGATTTCCGAGATCTGAATAAGGCCGGCCCAAAGACGACTACCCTACGCCAAACATAGACATCCTGGTGGACTCCACTGCCAACTACGAAGTCAAATCCTTCGTTGATGGTTTTGCGAGGCTACAACCGGATCAAGATGGCCGAGGAAGACCAAGAAAAGACGGCCTTCACCACACCATGGGGAACCTCTTTGTTATACGGTAATGCCATTCGGGCTCAAGAATGCGGGGCTACTTACCAAAGGGCGGCGACCGCGCTTTTTCATGACATGATCCACAAGGAGATTGAGGTCTACGTAGATGATATGATAATCCACTCCAAAGGAGAGGGTGGGCAAGACTTTGTTGACCTACGAAAATTCTTTGAGAGGTTGAGACAGCATTCCATGAGACTAAACCACGCCAAATGCACCTTCGGAGTGACAAGGGGAAAAGTGCTTGGGTATATGGTCACGGAGCGAGGTATAGAAGTTGACCCCCGAAAGATCAAAGCCATCATGGATATGAGGCCACCTCAAACCAGGCAAGTCAAGAACTTCATGGGTAAATTGCGGTACATCGGCCGTTTCGTCAATCGGTTGACTACTATGTGCGAGCCCGTCTTCAAGCTCATGAAGAAGAATGTGGACACAGAATGGACCGAAGAATGCCAAGATGCCTTTGACCGAGATCAAGGCATACTTAGTACATCCCCTGTACTATGCCCCCACATAGACAAAGCCTCTTACGCTCTATCTCCTTTATCATGAACACGGCGGTTGGGGCTATGCTTGCTCGGGAAAAGAAAGACTCTCGGGTAGAAAATGTCATTTACTTTGTCAGGAAGCTACGGGGAGTGAGCTCAATTACTCGGCATGTGAAAAGACACTGTGCGGGGCGAGTGCAGGTAGTCGGCAAATTGAAGCATTATATGCAAGCCCACCCTGTGAATTTGGTCTCGAAAATGGACCCCATCAAGTACATCTTTGACAAGCCTTCCCTCTCGATGCGTTTAGCGAAGTGGTCCTTCTTCTTGGCGGAATACGACATCAACTATGTGACCGGAAAGGCCATCAAGGGTCAAGCATTGTCGAGATCACCTGGCGAACTTCCCCGATAATGAAGACGAGAGGGCTGAACCCCAATTCCCGAGATGAAGGGATCTTTGCGGTTGAGCACGAGAATAGATGGCAATTGTTCTTTGACTGGGCCGCTAACAAAGAGGAAATGGTGTAGGAATGCTATTGGTCGATCCGAAAGATGAGC
The DNA here is from genome assembly GCA_022495995.1 of Adenophora triphylla var. japonica. Classification (NCBI taxonomy): domain Eukaryota; kingdom Viridiplantae; phylum Streptophyta; class Magnoliopsida; order Asterales; family Campanulaceae; genus Adenophora; species Adenophora triphylla. The sequence goes on from JAFEMH010001443.1 coordinate 118,072, forward strand.
ATACCCCCATAGCCCTCAAGTTGAACTTTCTGCCACGAACAATGTCGCCGAGTATGAAGCTTTGCATTCTTTGGTTTGGAGGCTGCCTTAGAAAGAAATGTCAAGGAGCTCGAAGTTTACGGAGACTCGGCCACGATCATCAACCAAGTCTCCAACAAGTGGAAGGCTGTGGACCCTGTCTGCAATGGTATCATGCCCATATGGAGGAGTTATTTGGGACGGTTCGGAGAAGTGACTTTCCACTACTTGCCGAGGGAAAAGAACAGATTCGCGAGATGCCCTAGCTACTCTAGCCTCATTGGTAGAGATCCCAGGGAAAAGCCATAAAGCCCTTCAGAGTGGGTAGAAGAGAAGCCCCGGCCTTCATTTGTGAAGTGGACACAGGACCCGAGCCTATAAAGGAACCTTGGTACAATCAGTTACCAATTCCTCAAAGACGGAGAGTCGGCTTTCGGGAGACGAAGAAGGTAGACCAAAAGAAGGTGTCGAGCCAAAAGCTTGCGAGCCCCGAAAAGGTTGGCCTCCCATTATGTCATCCTAGGAGGCAACCTGTACAAGAAACGCTATCAAGGACCACTCCTCTTATGTGTCACTCAAGAAAGAGCCGGAGAATTGATGACCGAAGTCCACAATGGTCCTTGCGGTCCTCACATGAATGCCGAGCCACGATGCAAGTGATCCTCGAGAATGGGTTACTCTTGGATCTCCATGGAGACAGGCGTCGGCCCAAGACGTCCGAACTGCGACAAGTGCCGGCGGTTTGCCAACCTCAACCATCTCCCACCTCATGACACATGTCTTGCATGACGACTCCTTGGCCGTTTGCAACTTGGGGCATTGACGTGATAGGGAAAATAGCCCCGACAGAAGCAATGGGCACAAGTTCGTGTTGGTAGCCATCGACTACTTCACCAGTGGGTAGAGGCCAAGTCCTACAAGGTCCTCACTTCCGGAAAAGTGGCCCGGTTCATCAAAGAAAACATAATGTGCGAGATATGGGGTGCCCAACGAGATCATTTCGATAATGGGTCACACTTCGAAGGAAGGCTGCGATAGGCTGCTGTCGAGAATTCGAGTTACTCGCCACAAGTCGTCCCCGTACGGACCTCGGACCAATGGAGCGTGGAAGCTGCTAATAAGACACTCGAGCGGATCATCAGGAAGATGGCCACCCGTGGTCGTGATTGGCCCGAAAAGCTGCACCTAGCACTCTGGGGCTACGAACGTCTGTCGGAACGGCCACGGGAGAAACTCCTTTTGCCCTAACTTACGGGATGGAAGCGGTGTTACCGGTGGAGTTGGAAATCCCGTCATTAAGGGTCCTCCTGGAAAACAGTGTCAACGAAGTAGAATGGCTACGAAGCCGGCATGATGAATTGGCCTTGCTCGATGAGAGAAGGCTCAAAGCCATGGAGCACACCCGAGCCTACCAGTAGGCGAATGGCCGGGCGTTTGATAAGAAAGTCAAAGCCGAAACATCAAAGAGGGTGACTTAGTGCTTTGAAAGTAAAGCCCCCTGCGAGAGAGACAAACCCCACAGGAAAATGGGAACCCGTTTGGATCGGCCCTTATGTAGTGCGAGAAGATGCGTCGGGAGGAGCAATGAAGCTTGCGGACTTGGATGGCAATCCCTTTGTCCACCCAGTCAACGGTGATAAACTCCGAAGATACTATGTCTAATAAAAAAAAAAAAATCTTAGTGCAAAAAGAGTAATACCCCGGCTAAGTGAAAAACCCCAAAAATGGCGATCTAGGCAAAAAACAGGGTTGCACGAAAAAAAAAAATATAAAAAGAAAAAAAGTCTTAGTGCAAAAAGAGTAATACCCGGCTAAATTTGAAAAACTCCAAAAAGGGCGGTCTAGGCAAAAAACAGGGTTGCACAAAAAAAAAAAAAAGAGACTTAGTTTTGTTAGTTCACCAGAATGAACTACGAAGACCTGAGCCCCTTAGCCTTTCTTGTAAAAGGGGAACGTAGGCAGCCATATATGGTTCGGTCTAAACAATAAAAAAAGGGCAATAAAGCTTCCATAAAGTGCGTCCTTAGCAATAAATAAAAGGGTATTTCAGTTTTCATAAAACGGGTCCCAAGTAATAAGACATTTGAATTTCCATGAAACATGTCTTGATTAATTTCTAAAATAATATTTCTTGTTCATTACAAGTCAAAAATTTCTTGATGAGTTCAAGCACGGTCTACCTTTTGACTCTGCTAACCTGCTAAAAAGATCTAAAATACAATAAAATGCCTAAATAAACTAATGTGTTTGCAAATGACAATAAGAGGATCTTGAGAAAAGACTTGTCGGTCGTCATTCGCTAAGTCTTCTTCAGTCTTTTTCCCTTTTCCTCGGCCTCGTCGAGTCTTCTTCCTTTTCTTCTCAATAATGTCGGTATCCCTCATCCCGACCTCTGGTATCCTCACTGGAGCCTCTACCAACCCCGTGTCAATAAGCGCTCTCTCTATACGAGCACGAGTCCGTATCTCCTCCCTCTGAGACTCAGTCAAATGAGCAACCTCGGACAACCTCTTGTACCGAGCCTCCATGTCCCACGACCAAGTCACCGATTGGTTATGGCAACTCGCCTTAGCCTCTGTCTCCCTCGAGTCCTACTCGAGTCATGGTCATCCCCCAATAAAACTCGGCGTCTATCCTCCAAGATAACTTTGAGTCGCTCCCATCTCCCTCTCGTACCGGTCCAAGTAGACGGTGGTCAAGATCGTGCTCTTCCTGCTCCTAAAGATAGCCCCAGGTGGGAAAGCGGTGTATGTCCAAGCCCTCGAGAAAAAGTGAAGGCTGGCCGGGTCCCTCATGTCTAGAGACATCACCTCCATGGTCCGGATGTCCTCCCGAGTCACTCAAAGGCTCTGTAAAGCCCCAAACTACACGGATACCAAGCGGGGTATGTAGAAGGATGACCGGCGAGAATCACGGAACCCTCACATAAGACTCCCTGAAATATCCTTCCTGGTCCGCAACCTCCGGTGTGGTATCCACCAACGGATGTCCGAAGTGGATAGCCTAGCCATCATCGGCTCCCGGCTACCCTGTTCCTGCTGCCTAGGTGCACCTCTCGGAGAAATCACCCGAGGGCACCGAGTCGGCAAAGCCCGAGGCAAAGCCCCGAGCCTCTCCTGCCCACAAAGTCAACATAGCCGGACTCCGGATCTCATGAAATGGTCTCCCGAGCCATCCTGTCGATCCCATGCAAAGTCTCCCCAAAACCGGTGGGACGATATCCTTCCCGGCCACTGCAGTCTCGACCATGTCCGAGGAGACCACCATGACAAATCCCCACGGACTCGGCGGTAAACGGAACGAGAAAAGACGCAAAGGATAAATGCGTCCATAGCCACCATGGTAGCAGCCATAGTGGAGATCCAAACCTGCCCGGGATCTCGGAAAGGTCAATCCTGTCCTGAAGCTACCATCATCTCCTCGGCCTCTCCCGAGAGGAATCTGCGAGAAAAGATGCAAGCTTTACCGCCACCGCACGTCTCCGATCAGCGGAATAGATATAGCCTCGGTCTCGGGACCCCAATCAAGGCATGAAGTCTTCGTGCGTTGGGACGATTTCGTTGTAAGAAAAGCGATAAACATGTCTCCGGACGTCCCAGAACTTTCTTTGCGGCTCTCAACGAGTCCCAATCGGGCGGGAGATCCCTCAAATGCCATAAAGACTTGATCTTGAAGGAAGAATCAAGCAGCCCCTTGCGATTTTGGAAGTTATGTCTCGCCCAAGATTGAAGACCGGACAGAAAATGGTCTCTCTTCCCCCTTTGTAGTCTAACGGGCCTCTCCATCGCAAAAGTGATCAAAGTTGGTGCTTTTAGGTCCAAAATATGCTCTGGGAACAATTGGGACAAGTCTAGAGTGAAAATGAAATGAAATGGCCAAGCCTTGCTTTTATTCAGAAAATAACCGGTTCGAGACAGGCGTGAGCCACACGGCTTCATTTGCCCCAGAGACCTATCCGCACGGCTACATTAGCCCTCTGCAGAAAAAAATTCTGCAGCAACCAAAGTTGCTGCCCAAGGGAGTTTTCACCCCACTTTCTCAACCAAAACGTGTACAAAAACATGTCCAGAAGCCACCCAAGCAGTTTTATATCATTATATATTATTTTGGCCCAGTTTCAGCCCCAATTCCAAGCAAAAAAGTCGCCCCGAGGCTCAGATAATATGCAAATTGAAAAAGCATAAATTAGAAAAGCAAATAAAACAAAAGTACAATGTCTTCGCCCCATCGGCGCCCAAATAAAGCAAAAAATAAACAAAGTGTGCATAAAAATTGTTCATTGTTTGTTCTTGTTCCAAATCTACTCTAGAGACTTCCTAGGCCTCCGATTCTTCTTCCTCCTCATCGTTGCTCAGCTCATAGACGCTAGGCTCTCTCATCACGTTCTCCTGGTCGCTCGCATCGGAAAGAGGGATGTTGTCGTGCTCGTACTCCGCCAGCTGCTCCAAGATATCAGCATTAGGACCTCGCCCGAGGCACAGCACTTTGGATGAATACTCCGAAGCCGAGGAAGAGGATCTTTGCGCCCCGACATGCCTCCTTTTGCGCACAGGCTCTGCACGCTTGTTGACGCTTTAGTAGCGCGAGCCGGCTTCTTGACTAAGGATCGGCACACGTCTTTCCAGCCCCGTTCGCCCGACCAACTGTCATAGGTGCGGCTGGAACTTTGAGAAAAGAAAAGAAAATCTCGAAAATCTCGGAAAAATCTCGAGAAAATTGCAAAAAAAACGAGAAAATCGAAAGCTAAAAAGGGAATAAGACCCTAAGAGTATACTCACGGTGCTATCGGGTGGCGGGGTATCTTTGGGGCTCCCTCGTGTCGAGGACAGAATCCTCATCCTCCTCGGTACTCCGTGTACGACGTATGAGAGGTGTGCGGGAGGGATAGGCGGGTCGATGGGCTCATCCTCCCCATATCCACAGTGACCGCCGGCTTTGTCGGCTTACGTGGCGTCCTCGGCGCTCCACAAACACGGCGTAGGGGGTACCCATGTCAAAATACTCCTCCGCGGCTATACCTCCACAGGTACCTCTCAATCTCATCCTTTGCCCAGTCCACAGGCTGCGGCATCCGTCTTTGGAGGATCGTGTGGAGTAATGGCGTCCAATGGAGGGACATGACCATCTTTGCCTCGAGAAAGCGGTCCCCAGATATATGATGTCGCAAGTCAGCCCAGTGAGCCACCTCCTCTGCCTTGTCACCTCAATAGCATCTCCCGGCCAAAATCTCCAGGATACCTACCCCGAGGGTAGAAGTCCACTCCATCCGCTCCATCCTTATTGAGCACAGGCTTCACCATCTTGTAGTCGAACGTGATCCGGGTCTTCCCCGTGAACCTATCCCTCACATCTCCCCTCCAGCGAACCATCGCGGGGAAAATGGTGATATCACTCTGCTGGTTCCAAGGAAAGAACCCGATCACCTCGCAAAACCAGGCTGCATGTTCAAAAATATCAAAAAGGTCATTTTTCTCATAAGAAGTCTCAAGACAGAAAGAGAAAAGAGAAGAGAAAGAGAGACTACCTCAAGGGCAAATGAGAAGCGAGTCCATGGAAGCGGCTTTGTTTCATTTGTACATGTCCGAGAGAGAAGTATAACTCGGCAATTCGGCCTCTCCCCAAGAGACCGTCCCTATCCCATCCACATCAACCAAAGAGTCAAGGAGGCAAGTCATGGCTAGCGTCCCGAATTAGCAAAGATAGTGATCGACATCAACCACACGAAAGCTCTAACCGGGTGGTGGGCGATCACGTCACTACCAAAGCAAAGTCCCGCATGCGGTTACGGGATCGCCACCTCTACATTCCTCGTCTCCATACCCAATCCCTTGGGAATCGGCTCAAATCCAACCAAAGCTCGGAACTCCTCACCGTAATGTGGTCTCTCCAAGTCACGGGCCTCCCGGTGAACTGCGAGCCGATGTCAGTAAAATCGGCGGGAGTCACGGTAAGCTCTCCCCGGCTCGAGGTGGAAACTATGAGTAGAGTCCCACCAAAACTCGTAAAGAGCACGAACCAGGCCCTTGCTCTTTGAGGTGATGTGAATCCCCGTGCCGATGGCCTCCACAAACGCGTCCGGACCAGGTAGCCCTCACCAACTCTTTAGGGTTCACCCCATTCTTCTCAAAATCCGGCATCCTCTGCCAAAGATTCACTGCTATCTCAGATGGTCCCCTAGACTTGTTCTCCTGTAGACAAGCACATCAAAAAGAAGTGTCAGTCCTTCATCTCATTTCAAAAGCATGCATATAGTCACAAAAGTGCACATATTTTTTCAAAAAAGAAAAGCATTCATACAAGTCTTTTTAGCATCTTTTGCATCAAAAACGTGACCTTCATCATTTGAAACACGTCATTTTAAGCACGTTGCTTTCCTAAGGCACAAAATCATAATTTTCACAATTCTTTGCACATAAGCATTATTTTTCAAATAAAATGGCATGCATGAATCATTTTCATCTTCCAAAATCATGTTTTCTCATTGAAAATCAGAATTTTGACCTAGTTCTAGCACAAGGCAAGAACTCCGTCTCATATTTAGACAATTCTCATTCTTACTTCATTTGCGAGAAAAAAGTGAGTCATTCTCATAATTTTCATCAAATAAATTGCACATGCATATTCTTAGCCTCATAGGTTGTTCATGCATCTCAAAATCATTCAAAAATCCTAAGAAAATCCTAAGAAAATCCTAGAAGATTCCTAAGTTCGGGTTAAGCCCTAAATCATTCAAAAATCAAGCAAAATCATCGGATTTGAGCCAAATAAGAATGCTTACCCCAACCGATCGCGGGTTCGTCGATTTGTGCTCCCTCCTTCCCGGATAGAGCTCCGATGGAGGCGTGAGAAAGTCATACCTCCTATCCGTCCGGACAAGCTCCTTCCTCTTCCTTTGAGCGGCCGCGGAGACATTCCTCCTTGCTTGTCTTGGTGCCGGATCCATCTCAAATCAAGGGAAGCAAGGGAATTGAAAGAATTTCAAAATTTCTCTCCCTTCTCCTCTCTCTTCCTCGGCAGTTCTTGGGCGGCAATAATGCCCAATGCCCGTTCAAACCTGTTTTAAATAATCTGTAAAAAACAGGTCTCTAGCCGTACGGCTCCTTTTTCTCCATCTCATGCCGGGCGGCCTCATTCGCTCTGAGCAGAAAATTACAATCCTGCCCCTGGACCTTCCACTTGGGCATGCAATTTCCGTTATCTTTTAACCAAGATAACATCTTTTTCAGAAAATATCCCTTATTTCTGAAGCAATTAAGCTTTCTTCCCAGTCGCCTCCGTTAATTCCGTTATAACGGGATAACGCTAGGTGACAACCTCCGAATTGTCAAAACTCTAAACTTAAGCTACCTCTATCCCGAATAGTGACGTACGCTCAAGTTTCTCTCAACTTAAGCTACCTCTATCACGAATAGTGACGTACGCTCAAGTTTCTCTCAACTTAAGCTACCTCTATCCCGAATAGTGACGTACGCTCAAGTTTCTCTCAACTTAAGCTACCTCTATCCCGAATAGTGACGTACGCTCAAGTTTCTCTCAACTTAAGCTACCTCTATCCCGAATAGTGACGTACGCTCAAGTTTCTCTCAACTTAAGCTACCTCTATCCCGAATAGTGACGTACGCTCAAGTTTCTCTCAACTTAAGCTACCTCTATCCCGAATAGTGACGTACGCTCAAGTTTCTCTAAACTTAAGCTACCTCTATCCCGAATAGTGACGTATGCTAAGTTCTCTTAACTTAAGCTACCTCTATCCCGAATCGTGACGTACGCTCAAGTTTTCCTCAACTTAAGCTACCTCTATCCCGAATAGTGACGTACGCTCAAGTTTCTCTCAACTTAAGCTACCTCTATCCCGAATAGTGATGTACGCTCAAGTTTTCCTCAACTTAAGCTACCTCTATCCCGAATAGTGACGTACGCTCAAGTTTTCCTCAACTTAAGCTACCTCTATCCCGAATAGTGACGTACGCTCAAGTTTCTCTCAACTTAAGCTACCTCTATCCCGAATAGTGACGTACGCTCAAGTTTCTCTCAACTTAAGCTACCTCTATCCCGAATAGTGACGTACGCTCAAGTTTTCCTCAACTTAAGCTACCTCTGTCATGAATAGTGACGTATGCTCAAGTCATTGGCAACCCATATCTCTGATTCGAAAGAGATTGAGACGTATGCTTAAATCATTCTAGCTTTGGCAACCCATATCTCTGATTCGAAAGAGATTGAGACATATGCTCAAGTCATTGGCAACCCATATCTCTGATTCGAAAGAGATTGAGACGTATGCTTAAATCATTCTAACTTTGGCAACCCATATCTCTGATTCGAAAGAGATTGAGACGTATGCTCAAGTCATTGGCAACCCATATCTCTGATTCGAAAGAGATTGAGACGTATGCTTAAATCATTCTAGCTTTGGCAACCCATATCTCTGATTCGAAAGAGATTGAGACGTATGCTCAAGTCATTGGCAACCCATATCTCTGATTCGAAAGAGATTGAGACGTATGCTTAAATCATTCTAGCTTTGGCAACCCATATCTCGATTCGAAAGAGATTGAGACGTATGCTCAAGTTCACCAAACTCTAGCTACCTCTATCCACTCGACAAAGGACGTAAGCTCTAGTGTCAATCGGGTGACATCCTCCAAGAATTGCCAATCGTGTGACAAATTCCTCCATTAATTGTCAAAACTCTCAAGGATCCTAGACATCGTTCCTAACTATCTAGTGATGCTTGAACTACGATCAAGGCTTGATTCCTCCGGGATACGTAGGTAGCCTTTTATAAAAGGTCCAGCCATTCGACCACTTTGGTCACCCTGTTTCTTTGTCACTCCTCAGTGATAAAGCATCCCCTCATAGAGGTTCAGATGTCCGACCACCTTGGTCACTCCTAGCATATCCCCAGTAGGATCAATTGCTTGACCTCCTAGGTCATTTTCTCTTCTATTTCCCCGAAAGAAGAGACCGGTTTCTCTTCTTCCTTCCCCGGCGGATCCTAATTCCGAACTACGGCTGGCTTGATTCCTCAGGGATACGTAGGTAGCCTTCCGGAGGTTCGGCCACTCGACCACCTTGGTCACCCAATCCGTCTCGGCATTCGCGAGATCGGATCCTTTTCTATCGACAACCCCACTCGCCTTGCAAGTGACGTTGCCGAGGGGCTTCGTAAGTACCCAAATCGGCTCATGCCTTCGGTTAAATTTCGCAATTTCGGTAAGTTTCCCGGTAATTCCCGGACCTTCCTAGTGTTCCGAAATGTTCGAACAGTCCCAAATTAAATTAAGGGTCTGAAGGAGCCTTCCTAATTAAGAAACACGTTTTTCTTAATTAGGAAGAGGGTTCTAGAATTTGCCACCTTGCATGGTTCTAGAAATGCTTTGAGTCACAATGGATAATGCCGCACGGCCGCATTAGCTGTTTGTCCCTAGCCGCACGGCTTCATTAGCCTTATCCAGGCGCCTATAAATAGAGCCCTCCTCTACCCATTTCAACACACACAATCCATAGCAAGTCACCCACAAATACTCCAAATACGTGAAGAATCTTTGCTGGAAGCTCAAGAAGGTGAAGAAGAAGGCCAAGAAGCTCCCTCCCTCCTCCTTGAAGATCCAAGACCAACCTCTCCTCCTAGCTCCGACCAAAGAAGAAGGAAGCTATTGGTAACCTCGCACGCCCTACCTTTGCATCCTAATTGCTTTATAATTTGCTCATTGCATTGTCTTTATATTGCTTGGGACTTGGTAGATTAAAGATCCTATCTTTATATTCCCCTTCCCCTTTGGCATGCATTAGACATCATTTGTCATAAAAATGTAGTCTTTTCCCATAAAGGTGCATCCTTTGCACCTAAAACCCCCATTTTCAAATAAAAATGTCATCTTCATGCATCCTTTGCATATAAAAATCAAATCTTTTTCAATCAAAATGCATCATTTGCATCCAAAATCCCTTGTTCAAGCATCATTTGCTTTAAAGACCATGTCTTTACCATAAACTAGCATCATATGCTTTTCAAAATGCAATCTTTATGCATCATTTGCATAATGAATGCCAATTTCTTCAACAAAAATGCATCATTTGCATAAAAATCAAATCTTTATGCAACATTTGCAATAAAGATTATTTCTTTAAACTAAGTGCATCATTTGCAATCCAAAAATGTCATCTTTTCATTAAAGATTCATTTTTACATACATTTCCCCATTCCCCCATTAACAACCTAGGAATGGACCGGTGTAAAAGATCCTATCTTTACATCGTTCCTTCCATTAAAGGTTCCATATCTCTTTAGAAAGGGACACCTTGAACCCTATATCTCCGATTATCGCTTAAGAAAGAGTATGAAGCATCTATATGAGCTCGGCCGTCTTAAAGCGTAGGATTGATGGGCTAAGGACCCTCCTTTTCTAAAGAACCTCATCTTTGACCAAAAGAGAGTCATTCTCTCGATCACGCAAGTCCCGAGGGTCCCGAGGTTAAAATGCGATGATCACAAGTCATAAGATGAGGACGGGATCATAATCCCAAATACATAAAATTCCAAGGAATCCCGAGCGACAACCAACAAATGGTTTGTACGTCCGGAAGACAACTTGGAACATTTCCCCCCTTTTTCTCAAACACATGCACACAAGAAAGCACGCAAGCAAGCACGATTACTGAAATCTTGGGAGACTTGCTCTGGCAAGGCACTTTGGGTGAACGCCAAACGTTCTTCCCAAGGGGTAACTTAACCTCCGAACCCAAGTAAAAACTTTTTTTTCAAAGTTTTGAGGTAATCAAAATGGCGTGGCGACTCCGTTTTTTCAAATTAAACCGGATGTCTTCAAACTCGCGTGAATCCAACAAAATTTGGGCACCACATTCACACACGCGCCAGGGACTACTCCCCTCGGCTTGCGAGAACAAAGGAACGATGAATCTTAACTTGAAAGACAGAAAAATAGAAGGGGCTATAATCAGTCAAGTCCCACTTTTTCTTCCACTCCAATATTTTTTCTATTTTTCATTCTTTCCCATAAAGAAGATCAATGCAGCGGCAGCCCGCACGACAATTATCACAGAATAGTCCAGAGCAGCAAGCAACAACGGAACATCCTACTCCTTCTAAAGTCAAGCCAGATTTCACCATCAATCGATATTTTCTCTCTTATTCCAGCTTCAAATCAAAACATTCATTTGTTTACTTATATAATTGGAATTTGATAAACCAATCAGTGAGGTCCATTCTCAAGCAATCAAAATATAATTCTGAATAAAACAATTCTTCAAATGTCTCGACAAGTCTTCTTTTTATACATCATAGGAAAATAGAGCCAAACACTGTCTTTCGGTCAGCAGGGGCTTCCATACACTTTTCCACACCTTGTGATGCTTATACTCTCCCAAAAGAGTCAAGCCCAAAAGCGAGAGTGTCATACACGAATTCGGGATCCATTCCCACCTTCGAAAAATGTGCCCCTGCACATATACATTTCCGAGTCTTATCCAGCGACTGATTGACTGTTGTTCAAAATGATGGGTCTTCTTCGTGGCCACAAGATGACTCTGTCCGCAATAAGGAAACATTGAATCTCTTCAAGCTGGGGCTTTTGTTAAGCTGTTCTCTCAGGCTCTCTTTACCAGATTCCCCTCGAGTTTTCTATGCATCATCGACTGGGGCTTCGCCATGGTCACTTCATCAAACATTGAGGCTCCCCTCAACGGAAATAGGTCGACTATGTGGTTCTTCAGAAAAGGCCAGGGGCTTTAAACAAGAATCGGGGCTCCAACGAAGTCATATCTAGCAAGAAGGGCATCCCTTGTCATCAAGATCAGCATGTGGCAAACTCTTTGAGTTAGTTAGAAACATAATTAATCATAAGGCCTCCTTATCAAATTAACATACTTTCAAAACGCCATCCTCCTTTGCACCTTGTTTACAAAATCACTATTTGGTCTCCACAAATTTTCAAACTCTTCAAGTCTATCAAAGACGTATCTCTGTGACTCTCAAGATGACTCGGTCCTACCCCTTATTTCTGGACATCAAACTTACCCAATCCCATCTTCTGTCATAGACACCTACTCGGCCTCGCCTGGCTTAAACCATAACCTTTCTGCTCAAACTGCCTTGTTTAGACTTACCACAAATGCAAACCCTAGCTTTAAGCCTAGGTGACAAATACCTCTCTAAACCCTAGCTTTAAGCCTAGGTGACAAATACTTCTCTAAACCCTAGCTTTAAGCCAAGGTGACAAATCCTTCTCTAAACCCTAGCTTTAAGCCTAGGTGACAAATACCTCTCTAAACCCTAGCTTTAAGCCTAGGTGACAAATACCTCTCTAAACCCTAGCTTTAAGCCTAGGTGACAAATACCTCTCAAAATCCTAGCTTCAAGCCTAGGAGACAAAACTCCTCTCTAAACCCTAGCCTCAATCCCAATCTTTTAATCTCTTGTGTTAGGGAAGACGTACTTATCCCAATCACTTGGTTCTTCGGCTCGGGAAGCCATAATAATCCCAATTCAATTTCTAGGGTGACTTCCTTATACGTCAATTTCTAGGGTGACTTCCTTATACGTCAATTTCTAGGGTGACTTCCTTATACGTCAATTTCTAGGGTGACTTCCTTACACGTCAATTTCTAGGGTGACTTCCTTACACGTCAATTTCTAGGGTGACTTCCTTATACGTCAATCTCTAGGGTGACTTCCTTACACGTCAATTTCTAGGGTGACTTTTTCATTACAGTGCACAAATATAGAAAATAGAAAATACTAAATTTCAAATTAACTTGTCAAAATCTGTACATAAGATATTTGCATCATACTAACGAGTCAGCATAAAAAAAATAATACAGTCTGCATACAGTTTTTTCCCTACAGGAGTTACAAAAAATGTCTACAAAATAAGAGTCCTAATGGCCCCGACGAGAGGTCGATCTGCGACCACGGGAGAATCTGGAGGCTGAGCTGCCCTCATCTTGAGATCTCTGTCTGCGCTGAACTGGATCCGCGTCTACCGACCTCCCAGACTGACAAGAGAGTCTCTGCACTGCACTCTTCAACAGACGGCTCAATATGTTGGTTTTTCGGACAGCTCGCACATAAGAGTCACGGGTAACCTACAAAATCAGACACAAGGGTTACAACATAGCTGAAGCGTAAAAATTGGTACATCAAGAGAGGGGAAAGAGTAAAAGGTATACCCCGTCGGCACTGTCTGGGGGAATCTGAGCAACCTCAACCTCATCAGCCTCTGTAGGCGTCAACTCTATCCTCACCTGCCGGTCACCTACCGGCACGAACAAGTGATCAGGAAATGGGGGCATGTCTACGATCTCAGGATGCCCAACACCCATCGGCTCGGGGATATCTAAGCCTTGACCCCCTACACCGGCATCCTCACCAGCCTCCCTAACCACCTGAAGGGACCTCAGAAAGTGCTCCACGAAAGTCTGGTAATCCATGTCAGCCAGAAAATCAGAAGCGGGAACCCCATGCAGATAATCCTCCCTCCTCGCCAAACGGTTGGGGTACCACATGTTCCTAGGAGGGTGTTGGGGCGCATAAAGCGGAGCCCAGGCATAGTGCTGCCTAGTCACCCTATCCCCCAGATACATCTCATCGGCAGACAAGCCAACCAATAACCTACGGGAAGCAGTAACATCCCGAACATCACCAACTGCCTCTGTAACCATGGGAGTCCAAGGATAAAGCAGGAACTCATTCCTCCAGGGACCACCAAGAACAGCCCTCAACTCAGATTCCCGGACTGTCTTCTGGACCCCCTCATTCCTGTTCTCCTTCCTCCAATAGCACAAAACAGGCACGTCCCGGGTCTGATCACGCAAGGCAAACGGGGCAACGTTGAATACCTCATAGACCCACGCCTGCAAAAGATAAAGAAAGCAGATATTCGTAAGGATATAAAGACAGGCAATAAGCAAGAGGACAGTAAAAAGGGCGAAAAGCCGATATACCTCCAAAACAAGCTGAAACGCATCAAAAGAAGAGGTATTGGACCTCGAAACGATGTCCAGAGCCCGATACAGCTCAGCCAAGCCGGCTCCCCCCATGAGATGTCGCGCACCAGGTCCAAGTCCGCCAAAGCACCCAACAAGGAAAATCGACATACTGGGCCTGAGTTTTGAAAAAGGTTCACTGAGAAGCCATACCAAAGGAATCCCCGAACAAGTGCGTCAAGCCCATACAGTCCAAGAGTATACTGATCAATGGCAGCTCTAACCAGCCTGTACAACTTTCCAGCATCAATGCCGAAAGTCCTGCTCGAACCCAAACTAGCACCAAACAGCTGGGTCTGACGAGCCGAGTCAGCATGGAGGGTCTCATCATACGGGAGCGCTATGTCAGTAAACCTCAACCCGGTGAGAGCAGCAAAATCTGTAGGGGTAACTGTGGTCTCACCCCAACTCAAGTGAAAGGTGTGTGTTGTGTCCCACCAGAATTCTCGACACACCTTCACCACAGCTGTACACCGCCTGGTCTGGCCCATCCGTAGTACCATATCGAAAAAGGGAGCCAGACCCATGCTCTCTATCCGCTCACGAGGACTACCCTCACCAGCCGGCAGAGATGCCCACAACTCACCAACCACCTTAAGGGAGCTACGCTCTTTCATCTTCTTCCCCTACAGGTAAACACAGCACAGGTATGTTACATTACTCGCATTTAAATTATAACACTTGATATATGCATGTAATATTTTTGTTGCTAAATAAAAAAAAACTCTCGTACCTGTGAGGACCCCGACCCGGAACCTACACGTGTCCCGAGCTGGAGCGTCCTCAAACCAACCCAATTTTTCCTAATCTTTTAAAACTTTTATTTAACTTTCAAACATAAATATAATTGCTATAATCATTTCAAAATGACTCTACATCTTTTCACAATGGAGAAATAGTTGACTAACTTTGAAAGTAAGAAACTATTTTAGTTACAAAAAGACATTGGTTATAACATAAAATTAAAGTTTATAAATACAACTCATTAAATGAATTATACCAAAATACCCTTTCTACGCCAACCTAATCATACCCCCACAAGTCCCAAAATATTACTTCCAAACTCCTCACCGCCCTTACTTGGCCGGTTCGCCTGTCTCGGAATCTAAAAACATTAAAGGGAGAGGGGTGAGAATAAATCTCAGCAAGCTATTATGAATGCAGCAATATGCCAAATAAAATGCAACACATAACAAGTCGTATATAACACATTGGAAAAGCTGTAAACACCTCACATTACCTTGGTTTACCTTTTTCCGTCTGAACAATAGTCGTACAACATTGGGTATAATAATACTTCAATCTTACAGTGGAGCCGTTTAAGCAATACTCACGTCTTATAAGACCCGTTTTTCGGGGAACCAAATAAGACAGTAGCAACTCGTAAGGCTTTTGGCTCAATACAGATGCTATACCCCATCCTGGCCACAGGAGGGGACGGCCACGAATATAACATAATCCGATCACATTAGGCCACACTTCCATAATTGATCGTATTATGTTATACCCCCAATGTCAGCTGACTCACACATTATCAAGCACATAATAGATACTTGAATAAAATCCACAAAAAGGGATAACAATATATCAACATGGTAAAATATACTCACGTCCAACCAATATCATAGTGCAACATTTAAGCAATATAACCACATGGTAAAATATACTCATGTTCAACCAATATCATAGTGCAACATTTAAGTGATACACTATACATAGCACAATCAATGAATATGAGATCAAATAAGGTAACAATATAACCGAATAATCCACACTTGGGATAACGATATAATAATATGCCACATAATCCACCCTTGGAATAACAATGTCACCATGTACCATAAATCATTCCTATGAAGTCATTACACAACCTCGGATATCCTTAATAAAGATTCATGATCTACTTCCCAAGTTCGAACCACATTGGTGAAGTACAAATCAAGCTTAACAACCATTTCCGGACAATTCCATTTTACGAGATCTCTATGAAGGTTCAAGCTCAATTTACCAAGTTGGAGTCACATTGGTTACGTTGCCAAACAAGGCTACCAAGCATTTTCTAGTGTCTTTATGACTACAGGTTAATTAGGTGGAAAAATGGTAGATTAAAGTGAAGAAAGGAAGCAAAAGTGGAACGGAATGGAGCGGAGACCCTTTTGAGAGTAAAAAGGACTTGTGCGATATTTTAAGAAATCAAAGGTTCAATTTATTGAAGGACCTAATGGGAATTACGGAAGAAAAATGGGTAAATGCTGAAAAACAGAGTGGGTGCGCACCCGGTCCTGGTGGGCGCGCGCCTGGTCCTAGTGGGCGCACACCCCGTCCTGGTGGGCGCGCGCCTGGAAGTGACCAGAATGAAAGCGGGCGCGCACCCGGTCCTAGTGGGCGCACACCTAGTATGTGCGAACAAAGGCATAAAAAGGGGGTTGCTAACTCCACCAAAACTCATTCTAAACCATTCTAATCCAAGTAAGATGGATTTAACCCACTTACAACTTAGTTATTCTACCCATTACACTACTACATTTCATTTTTAACATTTTTATCTCTACTTAAATCATATCATTTTACTCTTTATCACTTCCATGAACAATAACACCACATTTTCTATAAACTAACAAATTCCTCAATCCAAGAAGGTTTTCCCAAGCATCAAATAGTCATTAGAACAACAATAACAACATTAAATCTTCATGAACATTTAAAGAAGGGAAGGTTCATAATAACTCACCTTAGGATTTTAGAATAGAATGTTGATCTTCTTAGCTTGATTTGTTCCTCTAGATGATCCAACTCAAAAATGCTCTTGGATTTGCAAATGATGTAGAAATGGCCTAGCTACAAGGCTTGGAATGGAGAGGCTTTCAATGGAAGTTCCATGGAGGAAGTGTAAGAAGAAGATGAAAAATGATGAAGGAGGAGGTTAGAGGGGTATGGGGGAAGTAAGAGAGTATGGTGGTGGAGTGGGGGGTTTGACAAATGGGTACAAGGAGGATGAGTAAATTAAGGGGAGGCATGGCCCCCCATGCCACCCAACTCAAGGCTTTCACATTTTAATAATTAACCCAACCCAAAATCATTTATCTACCCAATTTAACCTCCTTCTACTATTTATTCATTTCCTATTATTATATTTTCCCAATGCTTTATTTATTTCTATTTTTATATTTTTTTCTAGAACATTAATTTATTACACTATCACTTATCCTAACATATGAAATCAAGTATATAAAAATGGACACATAACATTAACAATAATATTAAAAATACACAATATGATATTAAAATTAGTGCCTAAGGTTAGGGTCGTTACACTCACTCCCCCTTAAAGAAAATTCGTCCCGAATTTGACAGTCACTTACCTAACTGATCAACTCGCCTCGGTTACATGTATACCTCAGATTTCAATTCCCAATTAGTCTCTTCAATGTTGTGATTCTTTTCCACGATTTCTAATTCCATTAATAATACGATATTACAACTTATGTCTCCAAATACATTACGATGTTACCTTTAAAACTCCAAATACTCTATAAGCTGCTCCAAGCCAGTCTCTAAGTCAAATCACCAACCCTTTCTAAAACTTCAAATGGATTAACAAACTTTGACGCCAATTTACCTTAGGCTTTGCTTCACTAACCTCACCCCAACAAATTAGAGATCGATATTTTCTTCCCGAACCACACCTCATAAGGTTTTATTTCAATGTTAGAATGATAACTGATATTATACATACCCAACCACCGGTAACCATATTTCCTATCGGCTACTACATCCATTGTACATGCCCGTATCATATTCTCACAATAAGTAATGATTCCTCCAATTTTTCACAAGGTTAAACTTAATAGCATTCATTCATTCCAAAAGGATCTTCCCAAATGATATCTACCCAATCCATTCAATAATATGGGGTTTATACAACCAAACTATCTCCTAATATATATAAGGACTTGATCAATGAATCTCATCAATATAAATATATATAATAAGTAGAAAATACCCTCAACTTCCTATAAACAAAACGACATACTCCTTTTACCTCCAAGATAACCAAATCACAAAATTCATCGTGATAATACTCTCAGCTCAATCTAGAACTCTAGATATTTTAATAAATCTTCTAACGTTAATATTTTATTTTCACATTGGTGACCAAACCGCCTTATGACTTGACTCACTTGAAACGAGTTATTTCAACTATCTCGTCCGTAAATCTCATAGTACAACATTAAACCACCGCCCAAGGAATAATAATAATGGACATGCTAATACGACCCTGATTCCATAAACGGAATATTAATTAACCACATTTCACAATTCAATGTTCCAATTATGCTTAGGTCCAGTGACAGATCAATATTCAATCAAATGGTTGGCCACTCACAACGGAGCCGACCCAACTCCAAACAAAAACCAAGTCTACTGCGACTGCCACATTAATAACCCCCCAATAAATCAAATCGTTTCTCGGATCAAAACTTTAATATAATTAATCACTATTAGGAAAACTAGGCTGCCTTTTAGCTTGCTTCTGTACGAACTACATCTTTAAAGTAACATGTCTTTCTAAAATTTACAACATCTTTCAAAATTCCAAGGATAGATAAAATAAGATCAAATGAGACTCGAATGGCTTATTTATTTAAAACTGTCCCATACCAGTTTTAATTAACTAAACCACTCACAATTTTAAGAGATTTTCAAAAGATTGATAAGCTAATAAAATAACTCGAGTGATTTAATTATCTACAACCGTCCCATACCAGTGGTAGATAGTTAAATTACTCACAGATTTTAATGTACACAAAAACGGTTTACTGACCTTATTAAATCAATTATCCTCGAAGGGCACAATTGGTCATACCGAAGTTCAATATACCATCCAAAGTAGTAAAGCACATTTAGAACAATTCTAACAAAATATTCTTGTTTGACTTCTATTTATAGTGTAGCCACCACTCATAATATTTATACTTAGTTAAATTCTCTATAAGAAAACACAATCTCGCAATACTATTACTATCTCCGATAAATAACACTAAAACATTCATTAAGATTATAAACTTGGTAAATCATCCTCAATTCAATAATTCCTCAAATTGTATATTCAACACTTTTACTTAATTTGAGTCATCTATTCCTTACCTTTGATATTGGTATTGTACTTAGTAACAACGTATTGCATACCTCAACTTTCCGATCAATTTCCATGATCTCCTAATAAGAAAATATAATTGGAACTCACATAGGTCAATCATCCCCAAATTGCGATTAAACAGTGTAAACTAACTTACCTCTCTATAACCATCAACAACTAAAAATCCGCATAACGCCAATCTCTCATAAGCATCACACCAATCTCTTATATTAGTCACGCAACTAAGTCAACATATATGGTGTAATTATCCTAAAGTATCCTGTCTTCCAATCATATTTATCCCCATTTTATATTCTATACTAATGATAATCGTTTCTCAAAACAAACCTTATACATATATTATCAATTCCTGAAGTTGATCCTATAAGTCACCAGTAACTACATCGATTATACTTCCTCACATTTACCCTAATTACTTCTCCATAAATAATACACAACTACAAATCAAAACGGTCATACTAGATACAAATGTTGTCTTAAGTATATCCCTACAACAATTATTCACTGTAATTGGAACACCTCGAAAATTCAACTAATAACCATTGAGTATCCTACTAGTTTCTAAAATCAGTCATACAAATTATCAACAAGTGATAACGAATACTTATTCTTCACAGTTATTAATTTGAGATCTCTCTAATCTATAGATAACCACCAAGTATCATCTTTTCTAAAATAGTACTAATTTATCCCTACGGAGATTCGCTAAGCTAATTATCTCCTTTATCAAATAATTTCACAAGATGATTCACCAATTCCATCATCCCAATTAGTGTCCTCTATCTAGGGATCCGAATACCAAAATAGTACCTTATAGCAACTCAAAGCCTCCATATCTTGGTATGATACCTGATGAAAACCCATTTTGAAACTCACATGGAAAACACCACTTAGTCAACTTATAGGGTGATATTACCTACAAGAGTATCTGATTCTCTATTCGATTTAGTAGCAAAAATACAATCAATCTCTTCTTAGAGTATACTCCCTCCGTCCCGGTTCACTTGGCATCAATTTTTTGGGTGTAGGAATTAAGAAAAAGTGATGTAAGAAAGAGAAAAAGTTAAATGTTGTGAGTATGAATAATTAAATAGGAGAGAGAATGAGTGGGAGGAATAGTTAGGAAAGAGAATGTTGTGAGTGTAAAAGTGAAGTAGGAGAGAGAATGAGTGGAGGGAATAGTGAATATTCTTTTCCATTTTGGACAGTGCCAAGTGAAATGGGACGACCCAAAATAGAAATTAGTGCCAAGTGAAGTGGGACGGAGGGAGTATACTTATAACACATAAGGCAAATATAGGTCAGTTCTATAAGGATTCATACTCGCGATATCTTATAAACCATATAATCCCGCTTAGACTATTATTTTCAATACTAGTTTCATATATCTAGTCTCTACCACGAGACACCAATGTATAAATATTCACACAAGCTATACAACCATAAACCACTCTTAATTAGGCCATAGACCAACTCTAAACTAAGAGTTCACCAATTCATTTACCACCGATACATGAGATAATTCAATTGTCTTTTACTCAAATATAACACATAATCCAAATGACCTTCACATTCCTTAGGCCCTACTTTTGACATTTACGCATATATGACATAATAGCATTTAATGACTTATCCGCCTCAACCACACACGGAGGCAAATCAAACATAGATAAGGAGACTTGCTTCTTGCGACAGTTCTCCCCAAATACAACAACTACTCAGTCAATTTAGGTCAATATAACAAGAATTCACGGATTGGTATATCTACCATATCCACCGGAAATCCATGCCCACTTAATCACAACAACTATGATAATCAAGGATGATTCGAGGTACTCTCCCATCGGAGTAGAACCCCCAGTACATAAGGCAACTCTCGGGCCATTTATGCAAATAAAGATGAAATGTAATGCCACATGAGAACGAATGAACGGGGATTTATAAAAGTATGACCCCTAACTCCGGAGACAGGTAATATACCTCAAATGGTTGTGGAGGAATCTATCTCTCCATAACTCACCTTTCCTTGATCCCTGGGTTGGTCAATATCATTTTCTGTCTTTGAACAAATTCCTGCATTAAACTCTCGACGTAAGTTATCGCACACTCTCACTCAGCTAGACTCTACCCGAGAACTCTAACCGAGCTCTGATACCAACTGTGAGGACCCCGACCCGGAACCTACACGTGTCCCGAGCTGGAGCGTCCTCAAACCAACCCAATTTTTCCTAATCTTTTAAAACTTTTATTTAACTTTCAAACATAAATATAATTGCTATAATCATTTCAAAATGACTCTACATCTTTTCACAATGGAGAAATAGTTGACTAACTTTGAAAGTAAGAAACTATTTTAGTTACAAAAAGACATTGGTTATAACATAAAATTAAAGTTTATAAATACAACTCATTAAATGAATTATACCAAAATACCCTTTCTACGCCAACCTAATCATACCCCCACAAGTCCCAAAATATTACTTCCAAACTCCTCACCGCCCTTACTTGGCCGGTCCGCCTGTCTCGGAATCTAAAAAACATTAAAGGGAGAGGGGTAAGAATAAATCTCAAAGAAGCTATTATGAATGCAGCAATATGCCAAATAAAATGCAACACATAACAAGTCGCATATAACACATTGGAAAAGCTGTAAACACCTTACATTACCTTGGTTTACCTTTTCCCGTCTGAACAATAGTCGTACAACATTGGGTATAATAATACTCCAATCTTACAGTGAGCTGCTTAAGCAATACTCACGTCTTATAAGACCCGTTTTTCAGGGAACCAAATAAGACAGTAGCAACTCTGTAAGGCTTTTGGCTCAATACAGATGCTATATCCCATCCTGTGGCCACAGGAGGGGACGGCCACAGATATAACATAATCCGATCACATTAGGCCACACATCCATAATTGATCGTATTATGTTATACCCCCATGTCAGCTGACTCACACATTATCAAGCACATAATAGATACTTGAATAAAATCCACAAAAAGGGATAACAATATATCAACATGGTAAAATATACTCATATCCAACCAATATCATAGTGCAACATTTAAGCAATATAACTACATGGTAAAATATACTCATGTTCAACCAATATCATAGTGCAACATTTAAGTGATACACTATACATAGCACAATCAATGAATATGAGATCAAATAAGGTAACAATATAACCGAATAATCCACACTTGGGATAACGATATAATAATATGCCACATAATCCACCCTTGGAATAACAATGTCACCATGTACCATAAATCATTCCTATGAAGTCATTACACAACCTCGGATATCCTTAATAAAGATTCATGATCTACTTCCCAAGTTCGAACCACATTGGTGAAGTACAAATCAAGCTTAACAACCATTTCCGGACAATTCCATTTTACGAGATCTCTATGAAGGTTCAAGCTCAATTTACCAAGTTGGAGTCACATTGGTTACGTTGCCAAACAAGGCTACCAAGCATTTTCTAGTGTCTTTATGACTACAGGTTAATTAGGTGGAAAAATGGTAGATTAAAGTGAAGAAAGGAAGCAAAAGTGGAACGGAATGGAGCGGAGACCCTTTTAAGAGTAAAAAGGACTTGTGCGATATTTTAAGAAATCAAAGGTTCAATTTATTGGAGGACCTAATGGGAATTACGGAAGAAAAATGGGTAAATGCTGAAAAACAGAGTGGGTGCGCACCCGGTCCTGGTGGGCGCGCGCCTGGTCCTAGTGGGCGCACACCCGGTCCTGGTGGGCGCGCGCCTGGAAGTGACCAGAATGAAAGCGGGCGCGCACCCGGTCCTAGTGGGCGCACACCTGGTATGTGCGAACAAAGGCATAAAAAGGGGGTTGCTAACTCCACCAAAACTCATTCTAAACCATTCTAATCCAAGTAAGATGGATTTAACCCACTTACAACTTAGTTATTCTACCCATTACACTACTACATTTCATTTTTAACATTTTTATCTCTACTTAAATCATATCATTTTACTCTTTATCACTTCCATGAACAATAACACCACATTTTCTATAAACTAACAAATTCCTCAATCCAAGAAGGTTTTCCCAAGCATCAAATAGTCATTAGAACAACAATAACAACATTAAATCTTCATGAACATTTAAAGAAGGGAAGGTTCATAATAACTCACCTTAGGATTTTAGAATAGAATGTTGATCTTCTTAGCTTGATTTGTTCCTCTAGATGATCCAACTCAAAAATGCTCTTGGATTTGCAAATGATGTAGAAATGGCCTAGCTACAAGGCTTGGAATGGAGAGGCTTTCAATGGAAGTTCCATGGAGGAAGTGTAAGAAGAAGATGAAAAATGATGAAGGAGGAGGTTAGAGGGGTATGGGGGAAGTAAGAGAGTATGGTGGTGGAGTGGGGGGTTTGACAAATGGGTACAAGGAGGATGAGTAAATTAAGGGGAGGCATGGCCCCCCATGCCACCCAACTCAAGGCTTTCACATTTTAATAATTAACCCAACCCAAAATCATTTATCTACCCAATTTAACCTCCTTCTACTATTTATTCATTTCCTATTATTATATTTTCCCAATGCTTTATTTATTTCTATTTTTATATTTTTTTCTAGAACATTAATTTATTACACTATCACTTATCCTAACATATGAAATCAAGTATATAAAAATGGACATATAACATTAACAATAATATTAAAAACACACAATATGATATTAAAATTAGTGCCTAAGGTTAGGGTCGTTACAGTACCTTTATCCCAACACGGGAACGAAGACCCGTGGAACCATGATACTCCTGGCCTGCGTAAAAATCAGACAGGTTTCGTAGCGGAAAATGTAGCCTCGAAGATCGGTAGTTGCTGAAATAGCCCGGATCCGAGAGGCAGCGCGTTCGCGCCCCGGCATCTGGCATTTTGTCCCCCGCCTCGCGGCGGTTCGTTTTTTCGTTTCGTTGGAGGTGTCTCGCCGTTTGTTTTCGCATTTGTAGAGTCGCCACGCCGTTTTTATTAAGCCCAAAACATTGAAAAAGGGCATCAGTTTAAAGATAATTTTAAACTGTTTTTGTGTGATGAGATTTGAGTTTCGGAGTCAGATGACTCCTCGGGAAGAGAATATTAGAATATTAGAGCTCACCCGAGTAGCCTCGTAAGACGAGTCTTTCGGATACCCCTAATATCCTTTAAATGTTGTGTGTGTGTGTGCTTTTAAAAATGCATGCTGTATCGGATGTCTACATTGTATGCTATGTATGGAAATGTATTGAAATAGTAATGGAAGGAAGCCTTACCAATGTTGGTTTGTGTCTGTCTTCATTGGGAATAGTGTTTGAGGTCGGAGTAGCGTTCCTGCACGAATCGGGATTGCTTTAGGAAGGGCCGGTTGTACTGCGGACGAGTTTCGGCGTGAGTTGATGTTGCGAGCTGCGTTTGGGCGAGGTTCGGCGTGCGTGGGGATCGTCGGGATCACTCGAGCGAGGTTCGGCGTGAGTTGTGGTGGCGGAGTCACTCGGGCGAGTTTCGGCGTGGTTTGGGATCGCCGGTTTGACTCGAAAGAGCCGGAACACCGTGGAAAGACCGAGGCAAGGCCTCGGAGTACCACGAGGGCCTCGGAGTACCTCGAGAGTGCCTCGGGGCAGCGCGGGAGCGTCGCGGGAGCGCTCTCGGAGGCTTCGAGCGCCACGAGGGGGCTCGGAAGGCCTCGGAAGGATCCGAAAGGGGCCGGGAATGCCTCGGAAGGACTTAGAGGGGAAGCCCGAGAAGGCACAGGGAGGAGGAGAGAAGTGGGAGGTGTGTGAAAATGAGGAGGGGGAGCCCTCTATTTATAGTGCCAGATTAGGTGCAAAGAGGTCCGTACGGACCTCCATGGTAATCCAGTATTTTGGTTTTCCTCGATTTGAGGGAATCTGTGATGATGGAGGAATATTTGCAATTATGGTGTCCCCTGAGCAATAAGGTCCGTACGGACCATCTTGCATGCAAAGAGGTCCGTACGGACCAACTAAGCATGTGGGTAATCATTTCTTCCGGGATTTGAGGGAATATTGTGGACTTTAAGGAGATTCAGTAATTATGACAACAAAGAGGTCCGTACGGACCAATATTGCTTTCCCAATTTCCTGAAAATTCCCGAAAGGTCCTTTTGTCCCTTTTATCCCAGGAAGGCTCCTCCCTTGGTTTGGTTGGGGGTTTAGAGAGGGTTTTGAGTGAGAGGGGGTCGTCGAGACCGTGTTGATGAGTCTGCGGTGTTTCCCGTGTGTTTGAAAGGGGGTGATCCAGATTGGGGTACTTACGAAGCCCTCGATGACGTCACTTATGAAAGAAGTGGGGTCGCCGATAAGATAAGGGTCCTAATCTGGATAAAATGCTGGGAGATAAAGTGACCGGGGAGGTCAGTGTGAGGACGTAGTGGTGTCCTATTGTGTGACCGTTTAGGTCAGTAGGCTGGACCCTGTGATAGGATTCCTACGTATCCCTGGCGGGAATCAAGCCTGGTCGTAGTTCAGAGGTCATGAATCTGTGAGTGCGGGCGTGGTGGTGCCCTGAAGTGTTGTGTGACCGCCGAGGTCAGTGGTAAGGACGTGGTGGTGTCCTAAGATGTGGTGACCGCTGAGGTCAAATTGTGAGGACGTGGTGGTGTCCTGGGATGGAAATTTTACGATTTTCCTAATCGGGTGGTTTAAGGCCTTCCGGGCCGGAGATAGTGATTTTGGAGATTTATACGGTCTTCCAAACCGAGTAGTTTAAAGCCTTCCGGGCTGGGGATAGCGTGAGGACTTGAATCGTCTTCTGAATGTGGTTGCGCCACGCGTGAGGACTTTGAATCGTCTTCTGGCGGCGGTTGGTGCCACGCGGGAGGACTTTGAATCGTCTTCTGGCGGCGGTTGGTGCCACGTGGGAGGACTTTGAATCGTCTTCTGGCGGCGGTTGGTGCCACGCTGGAGTACTTTGAATCGTCTTCTGGCGGCAGTTGGTGCCACGCTGGAGGACTTTGAATCGTCTTCTGGCGGCGGTTGGTGCCACGCGGGAGGACTTTGAATCGTCTTCTGGCGGCGGTTGATGTTACGCGGGAGGACTTTGAATCGTCTTCTGGCGGCGGTTGATGTTACGCGGGAGGACTTTGAATCGTCTTCTAGCCGCAGTTGATGTTATGCGCGAGGACTTTGAATCGTCTTCTAGCCGCATTTGTGGAGGCGTGGCTGCCTTGTGCTTTGATAGCGAGAGGCGTAGATGCCTTTGTGTTTTTGCATGTTGAGTAGAAGGTTGGACTTACGATGACTGCCGGTGCTTGCGTTGCCGTTGAAGTGGGCAAGGATGACGGCCGGTGATTGCTTCACCATTTGGCATTTTGGAGGCGCTTTGTGCCTTGGGACTTGTACTCGGAGGTGTTGGCTCCTTTTTGTGCTTGTTTTGCCGTTTGAGTGGGCAAGGATGATGGTCGGTGCTGGGGATATGCAGTCTTGTATGACTTCCCTTTGACTTGTTGAGGGAGGAGCTCGGGCTTACTTTGATGGCCGGTGCTTGCGTTGCCGTTGAAGTGGGCGAGGTTCGGGCTTACACTGACTGCCGGTGCTTGAATTGCTGGGGATGTATGACCTTGTAGGGGCCCTTTCTGCTGAGAAGATGACTTCGGACCTTCTTTGAGGGCCAGTGGTTGAGTTGTCGTTGAGCGTTTGGAGGCGTCTTGTGCCTTGGGATTCATGCTGGGAGGTGTTGGCTCCTTCTTGAATAGCCGTTGAGCGGGCGGTGGTTGAATTGCCGTTGAAGTGGGCGAGGTTCGGGCTTACGTTGACGGCCGGTGGTTGAATTGCCGTTGAAGTGGGCGAGGTCCGGGCTTACGTTGACGGCCGGTGGTTGAATTGCCGTTGAAGTGGGCGAGGACCGGTCTTACACTGACGGCCGGTGGTTGAATTGCCGTTGAAGTGGGCGAGGACCGGTCTTACACTGACGGCCGGTGGTTGAATTGCCGTTGAAGTGGGCGAGGTCCGGGCTTACGTTGACGGCCGGTGGTTGAATTGCCGTTGAAGTGGGCGAGGTCCGGGCTTACGTTGACGGCCGGTGGTTGAATTGCCGTTGAAGTGGGCGAGGACCATTCTGCACTTGGATTTGCTGGAAAAGGCCTTAGGACAGCCAGGGGCAAAGATTATAAGGGCAGGAAAGTAATTTGGCCACCTCGCAAAGAGGTCCGTACGGACCAACTCCGGTTGCAAAGAGGTCCGTACGGACCAAGTTGGTTTTTTGCGGCTCCCAGTTTTGATCGGGTTTAAAACCGAGGCATCCCCTTCATTTCCCATTTCCAGTTCGTGAACCAGGCGAGAGAGAGAGAGAAAAAATCCTCCATTTTTACCAAAATCTTCCATTTTTTCGCTTGAATCGCTTGCAATGGCGGAAGGATCTCGAAGGAGTCGTCGTCAACGCAGTCAAGAAGTGGTCGAGCAACGGATGGAGCTCCAAAGGAATTGGATTTCGTTCGTTCCATCTTCGAAGAACCCGGATGTCTTGTATCCGAATCCGGAGGTGCACAATCGTCGCTCTATGAACGTCGGGGAGGTAAGAAATCTGTTCCGTTTTGATTCCCTGCTCGAATTTTTGAATGCTAGAACTAGGTTTTAGTTTTTCGCATTTTTGAATTTTTTGTTATTTTTTTATGCCTTTTTGTGAAATTCTTGATGAATTGTTGAAATGGACATGTAAAAATTGTGGGTATATGTATTTTGTGCAGAAATGTGTAGATTAGCTTTTATTTGTGAAAATAAAATGCTTCTCTAATGAAATGCATGCTTTGGTGTTTTGTACCGTATGCTATTTATGTATGTACATTATGAGAAAAATTATCGTGTAGTGATAATTTTTGTGAAAAAATGTGACATGTGCCGTGTTTTGTGACGGGTTTTGTCTGAAAGTGTGTGCCGTGTAGGGACGGATTTTTTGAAAAATGTGTTATGCATATGTGTCGTGCCGTGTGTGCCATGTTCTTGGGTGACGGACTTTGTGGGGAAAATATGTGCAATATGTGCCGTGTTTTTGTGACGGGTTATATGTGCCTTTGCCGTGTTGGAACGGACTTTTCTGAAAATGTGTCGTGTAGGGCTTAATCCCTTTTTTTTTTCTTTTGAGAAAAATGTGTACAGTGTGTGCCGTGTCTTTGTGACGGGCTGCATGGGAAAAATTATAATGTATGTGAAAATTATGTGCAATGTGTGCCGTGTTTTGTGACGGGTTATTTGTAAAAAATATGTGCAATGTGTGCCGTGTTTTGTGACGGGTTATTTTCATGGCTTTCCGTGTTGGGACGGATTTTTGTGCCTTTTGTTTTATATTAAGTACTGTGATTGACGTACCTTTGCTGTGTTTACCTGCAGGATGCGGGGCTTATGGCCGGGAAGGCCAAGAGGATGAAGACTCGGGGATCGCTCGAGGCTGTTGTTGAGCTGTGGCAGCGGATGCCTGATATTTCTGTGGACGGTAGGCCGAGTCCCCGGAGGCTGGTCTACGCTTCTGGCCTGGGTGTGTTCGTTGAGAACCCGGGCCGGGGTTTCGACACGAGGAAGAACAAGAGCGTCTTCCTTGGCCTTTCCGAGTACCTGGGATACCACCCACACCTTTCATCCGAGCCGGGAGAGGTGACGGTGACGCCGACCGACTTTCTTTGCGATCACCGGGCTTTCCTTCAAAGGAGGGCCGGTACGGTGGAGAGATATGATCTCTGATGTGGTGTTGACCGAGCTGCTGGGCTTTGAGCCTCGTCCTCGCAGGGGCCTGGGCATGTTGTATAGCGATGTGGAGCTGAAGATCACGGCCAGCATTGGGGCCTATGTTCGGGGGACCGGCCAGGTGACGGCGGAGCAGTTGGCGCGCTCCTTTTTGTGGTATGCACTGTCCGAGACTTTGTTCTCGAACCACGCGACCGCGGCTCCCTTTGCTTTGTTGGAGAGCTTGATTGATCTGGATAGAGTTTGTGACATCGCTTGGGGCGAGGCAGGCTTGGCCGAGCTCTACTTCTCTTTGGACCGGTTTAGCCGGGGTGTGGCGCCCGTTGGCTGTTTTGACTTTGCTTTGGAGGTATGAGTTTATTGCTGTTTTTGATTTAGCAACTTGTCGTTTCTCCGTTTTTCTTTTGCACTGAGCCCTTTCTGTTTTTTGTCACAGGTGTGGTTCTATGAGGTTTTTCAGTGCTTCCCGTGGGATAGAGATCCGGGGGCTGTTGCTGCGTATCCTGCTATGCTGGGCTGGGCTCGTACGGCGAGGAAGAGGAGGACCAGCAGGGGGAAGCTCACCATTGCCTACGGGGATGTGCAGGAGCGTTTGGAGAGGGGTAGCCCGGAGGGGTTCGTCTTGTTCCCGTGGGCTCGGTATGAGGGGGATGAGTTTGAGGGGGCTCCCGAGGTGACAGCGCAGCGGAAGATGCTGCGGGGCTTGACCTGCGACGTCATGTACTGGGAGCGGGTCTTCCGGGCAAGATGGCCCGTGTGCTTCCCGTGGCTCCGAGGGACCCTCCCTTTGGGATGCTTGATTCCCGGGACATGGATGTGCTTGATTTTGAGAGGTACCTTGGCGGTGTGGGCGCCGAGGAGTTCATCTTGTATGGAGAGGAGTACGGGGCCTTCGTGAGGAGGAAGCTGAGGACGCCGCAGTATCGGCGAGGAGAGAGAGAGGCCGGCCCGCAGCTCCCCAGAGGTTCCGATGCCGGGCCGGATTTCACGTATGTCCGGGGGACGGATCGAGGAGGAGGGTGTCTGTACCGTTCCCGAGCAGCTCCCGCCGCATACAGAGTGGATCCCGATAGATCGGTGAGTGTGCGGACTCTTTTCCATCTTGGCATCTTTTACGCATTTTCTCTTTTTGTTGTCGAGTGTAACGTATTGCCGAGCGTTTCCTTGGCCGCTTGTTGGTGCGCAGTCCCGGGGAGAGCCTATGATATGCTGACTCGCCGTTATGTGGCGATGAGGTCGTTTGCGAGGAAGATGGCGTCGAAGATATCTTGCCGGTCTTCGCGACGCGTGCCAGCGTACGAGCCTATGCCTTCGAGGCATTCTCAGACGTTCCTCCGCCTAGAGCCGAGCCGGAGCCGCAGCAGAGGGACCTTCGAGGGGGCGGCATAGCATGGATGCCGGACATCTTCGGAGCTCCGAGGCCGCAGACACTTTACCGCCTCTTCCCTCGGCAGATGCACAGGTGAGGGTTCGTCGAGCCTTCCTTCTTCGATCCTTTCGCCGGATTTGATCCTTCGGATTATTTTGAGTGGCAGCCTCCGCGGGGCTCAGACTACGATGACGAGGACGTGACGGGCGAGTTCACAGGGATGCCCGACTTCTCTCTGGAGGACCTTGGCGAGGATGATGATGCTGAGGAGTCTGATTAGTATTCATTTGCTTTCCCTCTTTTCATATCCCTCTCTTTTTTTTTTGTTTAGCAACAGACATTTATGGGTACCTGTAATAAAACACTTGTATTCGCATGGCAAAAGTATTCTATTTTAAGATGTAATGTCATTTTTGTGATTCCCGGGATTTGTCCTAGAAATTGTTGCTATT
This sequence comes from Adenophora triphylla var. japonica, assembly GCA_022495995.1. Taxonomy (NCBI): domain Eukaryota; kingdom Viridiplantae; phylum Streptophyta; class Magnoliopsida; order Asterales; family Campanulaceae; genus Adenophora; species Adenophora triphylla. Next base: position 148,784 of record JAFEMH010001443.1, read on the forward strand.
ATTATTATATTTTTGTACATGCCACGTGAGCAGAGAGTGCGTTTGTGGGTAGTGTATGTTTGCCGGGAATGGCTTTGGCCAGTGTTTGGGCAGTTTGGAGCAAGGTCCTGCTGAGGACAAATGGGTTGTTGTACTGTTTGCTGAGGAAATGGGTTCTGTTTGCAAGGAGGTCCGTACGGACATACTTAGCATGCAAAGAGGTCCGTACGGACCAACCTTGCTTTTGGGAAGGACATAAATGCTTTCCAGTGTCTGGTTCTTCCTCATTTCCCCATTTGCAGCCATTTTCGAGCTTTCTTCCCCATTTTCTCTAGGAACCTCCATTTTTGCCATGGATTCTTCGTATGTTCCTAGAATTTTGCCGAGGCTTTCGCAGGAGAGGCAAGCACACTTCCTTGAGCAGTTGAAAACGTGGATGCGGCGCCGTATGAGGCATCAGAGATGGGCTTTCGAGGTAAGGTTTCGTCTTTGCTCGATTTGGTCTTTTAAGGAGTTGGTTCCTGATTGGGATTTGTTGCGGGCTGCCGCGAAGTTCGGGATGTTAGGAGGCACGTGTCTTGTTTCTCCTACAATGAAATGGTGCCCACTTTTGAGGATTTTCGGGCTTTGATGGGAGGACCGGAGGTGGAGGCCATCTCGCTTCCTTTGATTGGTGGTGGCCGCGAGCGTGAAGCTTGCAGCTTTCTTCGTACTTCGTTGGAAGAAGTGCAGGCATGATCCTTGATTCGGGTCATATCGACATTTCCGAGCCGCCGGAGCGGTTCATGGTTGATGATGAGAGTGACGTCTCTTGGGATGCCTTCGCCTTGTGCGTGATGGCGACGCTTTTCCCGGTCGCCTCCCTTGGCATTTGTGATGGGGCTTTGCTAGATGTGGTAGGGCACCGCAGAGCCGGGAGAAGATATTGTCCCGTTGGTGCCGGGGGAGACTCTTCATGGTATCGACCGTCCGGCGACCGGGGATCGGTTTATGAGAGGGGAAGCCCCGCTTTGCTCACCTTGTGGCTGCGAGAGAGACTTCAGGCCATGCCCGAGGCTCCGACGTCATTTAGCCCGTGGTCATTTGCTCGCCGACCTCTTGTGTTGGATATGGATCACCCGCCCGGGAGAGATGGATGGCACAGCTTGGTACGCATCGAGTATCCGCCGGTGGGTTCCGCACCGGAGGATTGAGACTAGGAGGATCTTGCAGAAGGGTCCTACGTCGTCGAGTTCCGTGTTTGTCTTGGTCCTCCTTCTATATTCCGTCGCTTGTTTCCGGCAGCTTGGGATGAAGCAGAGCCTTTGTTGGGTTGGGATGACCTTGCTACCGCGGAGGTAGTTCCTCTTTGTATGGCGGCGCCTTCAGGTGCCTTCTTGTATTTTCCGAGGGTATGGAAGTATTCCGCTTTCCCTCCCGTGGTACTCCTTAGACGTCGGGAGAGTGTCGTGTTGACGACTCGCACCGGCCCGGTATGAGCAGCAGTGTCAAGCAGCCCCAAGTGGTCTTGGAGAGCGTGCGTGTAGCGATTCTGGGACCCGGTTGCCGTAGTAGCTATTGCCTTAGGAGTTCCGAAGCCTGGTCCGACCCTTTGGATGTGACGGAGACACTTTGTTTGACTACGAGACTAGAGTTGACCGACCGACAGGAGAGGTCCTCTTTGCGCACTCGCAGGAGGAGATCCGAGCCGAAGCACGGGCGAATGAAGCCCCGAGAGCTACCGGATTGTTTGACTCTACGGGAGGACCCCGATCTCGGACTGAGAGACGCAGAGTTGGTTCACGTGGAACGAAGGAAGACTCGCCGGGGACGAGGGAAGAAAGGAAAGAATGCGAGGGGACAAGCGCAGATGGCGCGGAATGACCTCCTAGGTATCCATTCATTGCATTGCAAACACATTATTTGTTAAATGTATTAAGTCAGTCTTTTAGCATGTTGTGAACTTGAGAGTAGACCGTGCTTGAACTCATCAAGAAATGTTGTAACCGTTAGTGATTTGTGATTTACTTTTAAAGCTTTGTCGAGACGCAAGATCTCTTGTTTGCCTTTGCTTTTGTTGTGCACTTTGTCGGCGTCCATCTTTGGACTTTTCGTTGCATTTGCGGACCGAAGCGCCTGGGGCCATGACGGCAATCCCTTTGCCGAGGCTTTGTGCTTGGCCGAGAGGTTGAATGCTCCCTTGACAAGTCGTTTGACGGTCTTTTCGTAGCTTCCTTGCCTCTTGTTGGCGTCGGGCTCTTGACCTCTTTTCGCGCTTACGCTGAGCTTCTTTTATTTATTGTTTCTTTTTTTTGTGAGCCCTTGCTCGAGCTCTCTTTTTTTTTTTTTGAAGCGCGTGAGGGCGAAGACAAGCCCCTGGCTTGGAAGTGGACATGAGTCAGCCGTTTGATGCTGAGTGACCCTCGGATGTCCTTTGATGTTGCCGCCATCGTTTGACTTGGTCAAGGTGACTGGCAGGCGTGTTCTTGAAAAGTGCGTAGCTTGATGGAGGTCTTGATTGACATTCAAACTTTTGACTTTTTGTGTATTGTTAGACCGGACCAATTAAGGTTGCCTACGTTCCCGTGACTAGAGGGCTCAGTCCGCATAGTTCGACACTACATGGAGTGCCAAGAGATGTCTGTTGTTCTTCTTTAGGCGAAGTATCTGCGAAGTTTGCTTCCGTTGACCGGATTCATGAAGGGATTGCCGTCTAGGTCTGTCGGCTTCATGGCGCCTCCGGAGAAGATCTTTTGAACCACGAAAGGGCCGATCCATGTGGGTTCCCATTTTCCCAGTGGGTTGGTTCGAGTGGGAGGCTTTTCTTTGAGTACAAGGTCGCCTTCCCTGATGTCTCGGGATTTGACTTTCTTGTCGAAAGCTCTACCCATCCCGCTTTGATAGGCTCGGACGTGTTCCATGGCCTTTAGTCGTCGCTCGTCTAGCGAGCCAATTCGTCATGTCGGCTTCTGAGCCATTCGACTTCGTTGATGTCATTTTCCAGAAGTACTCGGAGTGAGGGAATTTCCACTCGATGGGAAGGACTGCTTCCATCCCGTATGTCGTGGCAAATGGGGTTTCTCCCGTGGTCGTTTCCGACCGATGTGCGGTAGCCCCAAAGTGCAAGGTGCAGCTTCTCGGGCCAATCTCGTCCTCGGGTGGTCATTTTTCGGATGATCCGTTCGAGGGTTTTGTTTGCTGCTTCCACGGCGCCGTTTGTTTGTGGCCGGTAGGAGAAGATTTGTGGCGTGTGATCTTGAATTCAGCCAAAATCTGGTCGAATTCCCCTTCGAAGTGTGAACCATTGTCTGATATGACCTCATTTGGGATGCCGTATCGGCAGATGATGTTTTCCTTGAGGAAATGCGCGACCTTCTTGGAGGTGAGTACCTTGTAGGACTTGGCTTCGACCCATTTGGTGAAGTAGTTGATGGCTACTAAGATGAACTCGTGACCGTTGCTGCCTGGCGGAGCGATTTTCCCGATGATGTCAATTCCCAAGTGGCAAATGGCCAAGGTGTAGTCATGCAAGAGAGATCGTGAGGAGGTAGATGATTGAGGTTGGAGAACCGTTGGCACTTGTCGCAGCTCTTCGGACAAAGTGGATGCAATCCGCCTCCATGGAGATCCAAAGAGGTAGCCCATCCCGAGAATGATTTGCATCGTGGCTCGCGTTCATGTGGGGACCGCAAGCCCCATTGTGGACTTCGTTCATGAACTTGCTTGCTTCTTCTTGGCTGATGCAGCGTAGGAGTGGCCCGTGGTAGCGTTTCTTGTATAGCATGTCCCCGAGGATGACGAAGTGAGAGGCAAGGCGTTTTAGGGCCATGATGCTCTTGGTTTTGACCCCTTCTGTGTGTGGGTCTCCCTTGTTCATGAAGGTGGTTTCCCCGTTCTTGAGGTATTGGAAGATCTGTTTTGTGCTGGAAATGGCGTCGGACTTGCGTCTCTTTGGCTCTTCAAAGCCAATCTTGCAAATCGTTGTGATTAAAACCTTCTCGGCAGCTTGGGCCCGGTTTTTCTCTCGTTTGACAACATGCTTAAATGTTTGCTTGATGCATTTATTTAATTAATGTGTTTGCCTTTTGTATAGATGAATTGTTATTAACTTGTTTTGATTAGTTAATATCATCATTTGTTAAAGATGCAATGAAATGATTTTTTTTTTTTAGGAAGGTCGGACCTTTTATTGAAAGCGTGAAGACTGTACATTGTTGATCAAAGATTCACAATCGTCGGGCGTAAAGCCGTCAAAAGACTCAAAAGATGTGAATAGACAAACGACAAGACTCGAAGCTAGACTATAGGCGACGAGGGATTGGACCAGGCTTCATTACTCTCGGATGGCTGTAGCTCTAGAGGGAGTGGTGTTGGTTCGGGTGGCCAATCTTCCCTTGGCATGAGTCCCGGAAAGTAGCTTGCATGCGGTTCGATTTCAAACCAGATCGCGGAGGTTTTTGGCTGCTCCACGATGATGTCCCTCCATTAGTGTTGCCTTTGAGTCCTTGGGGGTTTTTGATGATAGAAGTCGCCGAGGGCTACTTCTAGGAGGGCAAAGCATTCGCCGATTCGGAGTGGATTCTTGCTAATGTTGATCACTTTCATAGAATTCGCTTCTTTATCTGGGATCTTTGCTTGGACGACGTTTACAATGTCTGATTCGAGCGGACATGCTATATCTCCTTCCCTGATTAAGCCTTGGAGGAGGTTGCGCCATTGTTCGTCCGTGTCGGACACCGTAATGTTGAATTGAACTAAGCCGTGATGGCCGTCCCCATAAGATCCGAGAGTGTCGGCTAGAGGGTTGTCTTGCACCGGGGATCGGTGATGAGCCGGTTGCCGGAGGGTTTTCGGCGAAGTAAGGGTCTACTCCTCGATCAATCTCCATTAGGGCATCCATCTCTTGATCCTCTCTCAAGCATTCTTCACGGTGCGCATATATCGTAGTTGTCATCCCGACCCATGAGTTCTTCAATTTCCGGCTGTCGCGGCTTAGAGCGTGGATGTAAGGATCCACTTCGTAGCGGGACGGGGGTAGGAGAATCATACGGAGAAGAGTATTCGGTCATGTCGGGACCTTCTTCGGGTCATAGCTTGGCGCCAAGCACTTGCCATTGCACCTTGCTTCCGCGGATCACTTCGATCGCTCCATTGGCATTGATGAATTTCACGCATTGGTGAAGAGTAGATGATATTGCTTTCATCCGATGTATCCAAGGTCGTCCCAACAAAGCGAGAAGGTTGGTTTGATTTCCACGACTTGGAACTCTACCGACTCCACTTGTACGTCAAATTGGATCCTTAGATTGATGACTCCTACGATCGGTCGTGCGGTGGAATCGTAGGCTCGGATTACCCGAGGTGAAGGCCTTATCGTAGAACGGTCGATGCGGAGTCGTTTCGTGTGCTTAAAGCGATGATGTTGATCGCGGAGCCGTTATCAATCAAGACGTTCGGGAGGAAGAACATCTCTATTTTTATGAGGATGAGGAGGGCTTCGTTGTGCCGATTCTCACATATTGGCAAGTCATCGTCCGCGCAAGGCTAAACCGCTTCCCGTGCTACCGTTGACTCGGTCTCTTCTGGGGAACGTTCGATCCATCCATTTGTATGCCTTGGTTGGGGCAAAGATCGTAGGGAGACAGCTGGCCCTTGGGCGTTCTTGTCGGAATTCCCGGTCACGAGATCTCTTGACTCTGGTTTCACGCTCCCGATCGTAGCGGGACAAAGATGCCGACGGTTTCGGAAATTGCAGGGGGTCTGCTCTCGCTTGGAGTTTCGTCAAAGGCTATTGAGTTTACCCTGTCGTTTCGGGGGAATGGATTTCCGATGGTATTGGGACCACGAGGGCGTTCCAATTTTCCCTCCTCAATGAGCCCCTGGACCACCTGCTTGAGTACGAAGCAATTGTCGGTGGTGTGGCCGGGGTAGTTGTGGAAGGCGCAGTGTTTGCTCATATCCATGTTGGGTTTGAGAGTCTTCGGTTGGAAATTCTCGAGTGGTTTGAGAAGATTTCGTTTCACCAAAGCTTCAAATACTTGACCCCGAGGGCATTTCCGGGTTATCTAAATCTTTGGAGCGTGGGAAGCGAGGGGATTGTTATTCTTTGGGGCTGCTTGATCGCGGTTTACTTGAGCTCAGTTACGAATGTAGTGCATTGTTCCTTTGCTTCCTTTCCTTTGGTCGGGGCGGGAGTTGAAGTTGCCGAGTTTGTTTGATAGCGGTAAGATGAGGCGGGGGTTCTTTGTTGCCTTTTGAAGACTCGGGGTCTTTTCAAACTTTGTCCGGCGTTGACCATGGCACGGAGATCCGGATAGAAATGGTGGGCGATCAAGGTCCTCAAAGATGGTTTGAGGCGGGAATGGAAGATGTCCATCTGCTCTTCTTTGGAAAGTGGATCCAGTATCTCGCTTAGCTTCCGGTTCCATCTTTTGTAGAACTCGCCCATTTGGTTCGTCATCCTTTTGTTCGGTGGCTTGCGAGTCATGGCGGTTTGTTTCCCATTCAAGATTGGCGCGGTACTTCTCCGGAAGATTTCACTGATCGATCCCACGTGGAGCGGTTTTACTGCCTTCACATTGAGGAACCACCTTAGTCTTTGTGGATTTGAGGGAATGCTTGAAAATGATGCGCCATCTGTTGAGGGGTTGCCCCTTTGGCTCTCATACCCGGGACGTAGGTGTCAATGTGGGTTTTGGGCATTCCGTCCCGTCAAACTTTTCCATTTCCGGCATCCACGAACTTTGGAGGGAGAGGGACCACTTTGTTCGGATCGGTAGGCGGGAGGGAGTCCTTCGAGAACTAGCTAGCTTGCCTTGCATATCTTTCATTTGTTCGATCAGCCAAGCCATGTGAGGATCAGTCTGCGAGGTGGGTTACCGTTTTTAGGGACGGCGAAGATGGGGGTGGATTAGGGCGATGGGATCGCCATTCGGGAGTCTTGGGGAGGTAGTTGAGTGTATACCAACCCGTACCCACAGGGTGTTGAAGTTGAGGGCGTGATTGCCGAGTCCACTAAGGGTTGTGTTTGGGAAGCGGGAAATGATTCGTTAGCCCCAATTAGCGAGACTAGCGGGTGGCAAACTTGAGATGTCGGGATATCCGCTCGGGATGCCTGTCCACAGTAAGCATGGGGACTTTTGGTTGTGGTTGCGAGGCTCGTATAGAGGCAAAGGATTGAATCTGGGGATACCGAGATGCATTGGGATCGCGGAGCGAGCACGTATGTGTGCTTTGTTGGTGCGAGCTTGATGTGCGGGCGGAAGCCGAGCGTGTTGGCGGACATGTCTGGGCCGCTTGACCCACGCGCTGAGGGAGCTTTGAGCGAGAGCCGCTTTTGCGTTGCTGGGATCTCGTAGCTTGGCGGAGCGGAACTTGCTGATAGCTTTGAGAGACCGGGGAGCGGGTATGTCTTCGTCCTCTATGAGAACAAAGGTTCCGTCGGAGTTGGGAACTGCAACTGTTCCTCGAAGACGCAAGGTGTCTACGATCCAGGCTTGCTTTGTTCCTCTTGGCGCTTCTTGATGGTTTCGAAGGCTCGCAGCACCTCCTCCATTGTCTGGAGGTTCCTTAGTGGCGGGGTTCCGTTTCCCTCATTTGTTATCCGTTGATCCCGTCATGGAGAGTAGCGGACGGTGCGGACCGTTGAGCTGGAAGGGCTATCGGACCTTGTGACCTCGATGATCGAAAAGGCGGCTTCCCGGTATTCTCAACCACTCTCGGTTATTTGGAGGGTGACGGGCAAGGTTTAGACACGGGAATGGCCTAACGGGATAAAGGGGAAAGCTCACGTGGCATGCGGTTTCCGTTTCTTTTATTTTTTGATTTTTTTGTTGTTTTAATTTACTTAAAACATGTTTTCTCGAGAATCCTAGGTAGGTTGGAAAAGATTGCTCTTCTTTTCGCAACTATGCTAGATCCTGGGTCGATGGAGACCATACGTGCGGCTATAAGCCCCTCGTTTTGCACCTGTATTTCGACATCCCGGGGTGGACAGCCCGGGCGAGGGTCCTATAGTGCAAGCGGTTTCCACCGGCCTAAAAGAAAAATCGAACCTAAGGACCGAGCTGTCATGTTCGTTTTGATGCGTTAGCCATGTGAATAGTGAACCGAGCCGGCCACTAAGTCAAGATCGAGGTCAAGAGTTCGGCATGACCTCTCTTTACCTTGCTTGCGCAAAGGATGCATGACGTTAGGCGTTGGGTGGTCATATTGTCATGGCCGACGTATCAAAGGCGTGATGACATGGTGTCATGTGAGCATGGATGTATATCCGGGACGGAACATCGTGCAGGTGTAGCTTCGGAAATCAAGATCGGAGTCAAGATTTTAGCATGACCTTTCATCGCTTTGCTTGCGCAAGGGATCTTGAGTTCCGAGCCTTGACTCGAAAAATGGCCGGCATGGTATATGTATCCAGTGCCGTATGACACTGGACCGGGTAAAAACCAACCGAGTACGGACAGAGTGTGACTCAAGACTCAAACGTGCGGGGTTGACGCTTGGCTAGGATGGGATGTTTGGAATGATCCGTGCGCGTCAAGAGGCCTAGGAAGACCTAACGGATTTGCAACCGAGACCACTCCGGGTTGAGGGTTGTAGTGTGCGGTGTATCCGCGGCGGTGCGCGTAGCGTGCGGTGTAACCGAGGCAGCAGTGTGCGTAGTGTGCGGTGTAACCGAGGCAGCAGTGCGCGTAGTGTGCGGTCTCTAAAATTCTTTTTCTGAGTAAAACAAAAGTTTTTGAAGAATTTTAAATGTATGCATAGATGTATATTGTTGCATTTTTTTTTTGTATTTTATTTTTTTTTGTAAAATAAAAAAAGTAAAGCACGTGCACACACACATAACAGTTAAAGGAAGGGGTAAAATGAAAGTTTGACCCTCATCATCGTTTTAAAAATCTTTTGTTTTGTTTAAAAAGATTTTAAAACAAAATGTCCCCAGCGGAGTCGCCAACTGAAATAGCCCGGATCCGAGAGGCAGCGCGTTCGCGCCCCGGCATCTGGCATTTTGTCCCCCGCCTCGCGGCGGTTCGTTTTTTCGTTTCGTTGGAGGTGTCTCGCCGTTTGTTTTCGCATTTGTAGAGTCGCCACGCCGTTTTTATTAAGCCCAAAACATTGAAAAAGGGCATCAGTTTAAAGATAATTTTAAACTGTTTTTGTGTGATGAGATTTTGAGTTCGGAGGTCAGATGACTCCTCGGGAAGAGAATATTAGAATATTAGAGCTCACCCGAGTAGCCTCGTAAGACGAGTCTTTCGGATACCCCTAATATCCTTTAAATGTTGTGTGTGTGTGTGTGCTTTTAAAAATGCATGCTGTATCGGATGTCTACATTGTATGCTATGTATGGAAATGTATTGAAATAGTAATGGAAGGAAGCCTTACCAATGTTGGTTTGTGTCTGTCTTCCCCTGGGAATAGTGTTTGAGGTCGAAGTAGCGTTCTGGTACGGATCGGGATTGCTTTAGGAAGGGCCGGTTGTCTGCGGACAGAGTTTCGGCGTGAGTTGATGTTGCAGGCTGCGTTTGGGCAGAGGTTCGGCGTGCGTGGGGATCGTCGGGATCACTCGAGCAGAGGTTCGGCGTGAGTTGTGGTGGCAGGAGTCACTCGGGCAGAGTTTCGGCGTGGTTTGGGATCGCCGGTTTGACTCGGAAAGAGCCGGGACACCGTGGAAAGACCAGGCAAGGCCTCGGAGTACCACGAGGGGCCTCAGAGTACCTCGAGAGTGCCTCGGGGCAGCGCGGGAGCGTCGCGGGAGCGCTCGGAGAGGCTTCGGAGCGCCACGAGGGGGCTCGGAAGGCCTCGGAAGGATCCGAAAGGGGCCGGGAATGCCTCGGAAGGACTTAGAGGGGAAGCCAGAAGGCCTAGGGAGGAAGAGAGAAGTGGGAGGTGTGTGAAAATGAGGAGGGGGAGCCCTCTATTTATAGTGCCAGATTAGGTGCAAAGAGGTCCGTACGGACCTCCATGGTAATCCAGTATTTTGGTTTTCCTCGATTTGAGGGAATCTGTGATGATGGAGGAATATTTGCAATTATGGTGTCCCATGAGCAATAAGGTCCGTACGGACCATCTTGCATGCAAAGAGGTCCGTACGGACCAACTAAGCATGTGGGTAATCATTTCTTCCGGGATTTGAGGGAATATTGTGGACTTTAAGGAGATTCAGTAATTATGACAACAAAGAGGTCCGTACGGACCAATATTGCTTTCCCAATTTCCTGAAAATTCCCGAAAGGTCCTTTTGTCCCTTTTTATCCCAGGAAGGCTCCTCCCTTGGTTTGGTTGGGGGTTTAGAGAGGGTTTTGAGTGAGAGGGGTCGTCGAGACTGTGTTGATGAGTCTGCGGTGTTTCCCGTGTGTTTGAAAGGGGGTGATCCAGATTGGGGTACTTACAGTTGCGCAAAGCCCGTCGCCTCCTCGCATCAAGGTCCCCACCAGCATCACTCCTGTCGCTCTCCCCGGCGTCGTGGTCACCACCCTCGTCATCATCACTACCAACGTGACCGCCGCCACTGCCGCCTTGACTGCCGCCATAGCCACCACCTTGACCGCCGCCACTGCCGCCAATGCTGCCGCCTTGACTGCCGCCATAGCCACCACTATAGCCGCCACCACTACCGCCAATACCTCCATAACCACTACCAAAACCACCAAAACCACCGCTGCCACCAGCACCATGGCCACTGCCGCCAAAGCCGCCGGCATAGCCAAAGAAGCCACCACCATCACCGGTGTACGAACCCAAAGGCTGATCATCTGAGCGATTCAGCAAGGAATTCAAATCGTCGACCCAATCTGGAAGAGCCATGGCAAATCCTTTACAAATTTGGCACAAAGGCAATGGTTTCACTCAAGTTTCTCGGCAAGCTCTCAGAATTTCGTATCAATGGCGAAGAAGAAGAATGGAGGAAGAGGAGGAAGACAGACGCAGATAAAAGGACCGATCGAGAAAATCTGACTGGCCCAGGAAAGGGTCGATCGACCCTTCTTATAAAGGGCCGATCGAACCTTTATTTTGGTCTTCTTCTTGATCGACGAACGGTCAGGATCCCATTTCAGTTCCACCGATCCTCGTCAAATACCCCTAGCCAATCAGAAGAAAGGGCCGATCGACCTTTCCTTCTCCCCACCTCGATAATATCATTTCGGTCAAAACCCTTGACCAGACAAATCAAATACCGATCGACTCTTTCCATTGTATCAGTTTTTCTGAATTTTCTTACCCTTTTCTCTTACCTATCATATATTTCCTTTTTAATTCTTGGGTGACTCCCACACAGTCAAACTCTCATAAATTCCCGGGCGACTCCCACATAGTTATTCCATGACTCCCGCGCGGTCATACAGTGACTTTCACGCAGTCACATCTTCACATTCTAGGATGACTCCCACACAGTCACGTATCCTTGGGTGATTTCCACACAATCACATCTTTGGTTTGAGACACCACACGTCCTCCATTCTTGGGTACTAAACGCCCACTTTTCTGAACTACGACTCGGCTTGATTCCTCTTGGGATATGTAGGTAGCCCGACAAGGGTTCAGCCGCTCGACCTACCTGGTCACCTTTCATTTGCGACTCAGCCAGGGTTCAATCATCACATCCGAAAACTCATCTTTCCACCCTTGAAATCCCTTTTTTCAGGACGGATCCTATCTTAATCGTCGACCCCACTTGTCTTACAAGAAGCGTCGCCGAGGGGCTACTGTTAGTACCCGGTCCTAAAAAAAGATATTTTAATTATTTTGGACTGATTAGGGTTGACAAAACCCTAATTAATCTTTCAAAAATCTCTCCTTCTCGCGCCGCTGACGTAAAAATTATGCTTAGTTAAAAGTTCCGATCGACCCTTCTTTTAAGGTTCGATCAACCCTTCTTGGAAGTGCCGATCGACCCTTTTCTTCAGTCCAGTCCATTTCCCGAGCACTATAAATATGTGCACTCGGTTCACATTTTGAACACACACATTTTCAACGGAGAAGTCAAGACTAGACTTGAATTTCCCTTCCACACATCTCCCAACATTCTTCGAATCATGCTAGATTCAAACCCCAAAGCCTTGCCACAATTGGTAAGTCTTTTATTCCGTTCTTTATTATTATTATTGACATATTAGATTAAGGTAGTTTATTTGCATGTTTAATATGTTTTAATAATGCCTATATGCTAGATTTAGGACTGCTTTAATATACTTAAGTATGCATAGCCGAGGATGATCTAAGGTTTCACCCAAGAAACCCGATGTATCTAGGAACTATTTCTTTCCTTCCACCTTAGTAATAATCATCCCATGATCAACAATTCCCCAAGGATGAACGTTGATTAGTGCACCTTCCAAGGGCCTAAATCAAAGGTTCTAGGGTGTGATCATCAACTAATTCTTTTTCTCCCCTCCTCCTTATGCATGATCCCACTTCTTCTATCTATTCCTGTAAACACCACACACAACTAACACCCCACATGCTAGAAAGACCGATCCGTCGAGCAATAGGAGTGATAACGTTTCTTCTTCTGTTGTAACTTGACCCCCGAACCCAATCAAATGCTTAGCCTATTTTCAATGCTTTGGGCTATATCAAAGCGGCGTGGCGACTCTCATAAAATAAAACTAATATTTTTAATATGGTTTAAAGCGAGTGTCACTTAATGAATATCCCATTTCGGTCCGACCTTTCCATGATTATTTATTTTAAACCTCCGAATGCGTGTTGCATCGGGACGGGGTATTCACGGTACTTCAATAAAAATCGCAGTTCTATTCGACCCAACATTGTGTTACACTAATTTCAACAAGCTCGACTATTAGTCAGCTTCGTTTTAGCAAGCTCGACTCTTAATCCGCTTTGTTCCTTTAACAAGTCCGACTCTTAGTCGACTTCGTTCTAACAAGCTCGACTCTTAGTCAACTTCATTTTAGCAAGCTCGATTCTTAATCAGCTTTGTTCCTTTAACAAGTCCGACTCTTAGTCGACTTCGTTCTAACAAGCTCGACTCTTAGTCAGCTTCGTTCTAACAAGCTCGATTCTTAATCAGCTTCGCTCCATTAACAAGTTCGACCCTTGGTCGAATTCGTTCTAACAAGCTCGATCCTTACTCGGCTTCGTTCCATTAACAAGTCCGACCCTGGGTCGACTTCGTTCTAATAAGATCGATCCTTGGTCAGCTTTGATCTCTTAAAACAGGTTCGACTCTTAGTCAATCTCGTTTGCAAAAATTTTTGCAAGTCTAAGGTCAATTGAGTTACCAGAAAACCAGGCCGACCTCAGGCTTAGGGTGACTTATTTGTCATATTACATCTAGCTCGACGCGTATTCATGCTGGAATCAAAAGCATACAATACACAATGAGAGAAAGTCAGCTATGATTAAATATAAATAAGTCTCCCAAAACGGGCCAAGACTTAAGAAAATAAAAGTTACGAAGTATTATGCCTCCCAAAAAGCTGGGCCAAGGCATTCAAACAGTAACAAAAGCAAAAAATAAAAAGTGTTTGGGACTTGTTTGTTACATAACCATTCAAATCAAAATTCAAGAGGATGGATCAACTTCAGCTTGGTTACTGGTGGTCACTTGATCATCTACGGAATATTCTTGCTGATGGGGGCCAACAAGCTTACCCGACTCAGAAAATCCATGTTTGGGAGTGTCGCCTTCAAATGCCAGTTCGTCGGGTTCCTCAAGCTCGACCAAAATGGTGTCAAAATTAACAGTCTCAACTGGAGGGGGGACCCACGGCTCGACATCTTCTTCCTCATCATCCTTGGCAATAAGCTCTAATTCATTATCATTATAGGGCACCAGGTGATGGCCTTGACGAGCCACCGTGTTGTATTGGTCCTCTGATGCCCACCTTACCAGCTGCTCGACAGATATGTTAACAGAAGGATCCACCACGATGCGTCGAGCCATGTGGCTCCGACCTACATCGAAGAACCCTTTTGCCTTATCAACAACATAAGCATGGAGCTCATCGCTCTCTTTATAGGCTTTCACATCCTCTTCCTTAGCAGGTTTGACGGCATCAGATAGCTCCACCCCCCATTGAAGCCGAGCAACGTCGAGCTCTTCTTGCTTCTTTGCTAGGGTAACAGACACTTCTTCCAATTGTTGGGTTGCCAATTCAAGATCTGCAGACATCTTCTTCTTCTCTTCTTTGAGAGTGGCGAGCTCCTTATCTGCTTTCCCCAGTCTCTGCCAAGCATCTTCCTTCAGCTTGATTTCATTATCCTTCACCAGCTTCAGGGCGTCATACGCCGAGTCAAGATCAGAGTGGGTCTTCTTCAATTTATCGTGCTCCTCCTTCAGTTTGGCATGGTCTTCCTCCATTTTCTTCAACTCCTCATTCTTCCGAGCAAGCATGGACTTGGCCAGCTTCTCCTGCTCTTCAGTAGCTTTCCAATAGCTGGTGGATAAATCTATCATGGCAAGAGACTGAAATAACGAGTAAAGAAAGGGGATCAGGTTGATCAGAAATAAAATGGAGACTTGAGACAAGCGAGAAGGATAAAAACAACAATACAAAAAATTACAAGGGTTACCTCGGAGTGAGCTAGCCCGACCCTGGCACGGCAATCTTCTAGAGTCAAGGCCCTGTTGGTGTACTTCTTGACCAAATCTTGGTCAGCTCCCCTCCTTACAACTACCTGGCCATACTCCAGCTCGGGGTATTCCCTGGCCAAGCAATTCAGCCCAGTGAGGGGAGCAACTTCACTCAATTCATCAACTCGGGCCTGAACTAGCTCGACATAAGAGACTCGGATGGGAGATGACTGGGGGCCCCTAGCTTCAGCCTCCACTTGCTCAGTAGCATCGACCTGATCAGATGTCGAACTTGCCTTGGACTGGCCAATCTTGATTTTCTTGCTCAGGGGAGCATCATCATCCTCTTCCTCCTCCTCATCCACATCTATAACATGCGACTTGGCCCTGGAGACAGCTTTGGATTTAGATTTGGCTTGAGCCCGAGTTCTAGCCCTGATGACCTCCTTGATTGGCTCCACAGCCTGCTCGGCTCCATCAACTTCTGCGGCATCTCCCTCCTCAGCCCCTTGGGCATCTCCTTCAACTTGTCCCTCCTCCAGCTCCTCTAAATTATCTTCAGCAGGGATGTATTGGGTAGCGTCTTGATCCACCAACTTCAAAAGCTCATTTCGTTTGGCCCCCTCAGCCTCACGATTCTCCCTAGCATTGGCAGCCCCACAGCTCCTCTTGCTCTTCCTCACATCAATAGCTCGGCCCATATTAGCCTCTTAAGAAGGAGTCAGAACTGTGCAAAATCAAAGCAGCCAAAGGGTTAGTTCGACAGTTCGGGAAAGTTCTATGTATGAGCTACGAGTTCTACATATGAGTAAATAAACTGTGAGCTAAAAATTATAATGCCAAGTTCTACGTGCGAGCTAAGCATGTACAGACTACAAGATCTACTTACAAGTGAAGAATTTACGGGTTCACAGTTACATGTAGAATTTAAGCAGCTATGTACGATCTTATAGGTTCCACATACAAGCAATAAAAAGGCGAGTAAATTCTTACCAACAACATGCTCCCCATGATCTTTACAGTACTTGGGGGTCTTCTGACAGAGCGAGCATTTTTTCTCAAATTTACCCAAAGCATGGGTAACCCAATCCGGATACCTTAAGCACCTCACAATGGGCACCAAAAATACCACACTCATCAACTATAAATACATTACCACTACAATGGTTATGAGGTAACTGCAATTTTGTTATTTGATCATCTTTGTTCTTTGTTCAATACATTATTTTCTCTCCAAACATACGTACTTACTCTCACACCCGAGGGTCTAAGCGGGAGACACATCCGGCTAGTCGTGGGTTCTGATTTCAGGTCAAGGAGTCAGATGAATAGTCCTGCCACGTGGAGGAAGATTGATAAGCACATTTCCTGTGGCATCAGTATCATTTTCATCCCTCATGTTTCACATAAATATATACTCCCTCCTGTCTCTCAATACAAATTGTACACTTTCTTCTCATTCTCATTAGACACCACATTACAAACTATGAAATTTTAAAAATTAAAATATTTTATTACTTTTATATTAATGAGATCCAAATGTTATAATTACAACAATAATTCAATTATTATTTATACCACAATTTCTCTCTCCCACCTCATTTTTTATACTCAAAACATGTTAATACCCAAGCAAGGGCTCTCAAGATTAGGACTCTTTATTAATTTAGGCAAATTAAATTTCACTTTTTCATTCCCTACGTTTAATGATAGGTTACCATTTTTAACATCAATTATTGCCCCGGCGCGGTGGCAAGAAATGGTCTAACTAGAATTACGGAAATGCAATGGTCCTCTTCCATCTCAAGTACTACAAAGTCGACCGGGATGATTAATTTCCCGATTCGACAAGGGACATCTTCCATAATATCCACCGGGTATTTAATTGAGCGATCCGCTAATTGTAAAGATACGGTGGTGGGTTTTAATTCTCCCACACCTATTTTCTTACTAACTGAAAGTGGAATGAGGCTTATACTTGCCCCTAAATCTAACATGGCATTATTTACATCAAATTTACCTATGTTGCAAGGAATAGAGAAAGTGTCGGGATCTTTTAGTTTTGGAGGTAGCTTTCTTTGTAAAACGACACTTACCTCTTACGTCAATGCAACGGTCTCATTCTCTTCTAGATTCCTTTTGTTAGAAAGGATATCTTTTAAAAACTTAGCATAAGATGGCATTTGTTGCAAAGCATCGGTAAAAGGTATATTGATGTAAATTGATTTTGAAAATTCTAAAAATTTTACGAATTATTTGTCAAGTTTTTCCTTTACCAACCTTTGAGGGTATGGTATTGGCGGGTCAAAATTTCTAGAAACCTTAGGGGATTATGTCCCCTTTTCGACCTCTTCATTAGTCACAACCATTGGTGGGGTTGTACTAATATTTTCCTCATTAGGAATGCTGCTATCTTTAGGGGGGATCTACAAGTTCTTTTCCACTCCTAGTTACTATAGCCTTAGCATGCTCGTTGGGCCTTTGCGGTTGATCGAAAAAACTCCCATGTGGTCTATGCGAGGTGTCGGTTTGTTGAGCTTGTTGGTTTTCTAGCATGTTGTTATAGGCGGCAAGATTATCAAATCTAGCATTTAATAATTTGAAGCATTCCCTAAATTTGTTATTAGTCTACTCTTGAGCATTCTTATTTTCAACTATGAAGTCCATAAGAAGATCTAATTTAGATTTAGGGGGATGGAAAGCATTAGAATTAGAGTTGAAATTCTTTTGTGCAAATTCTGGTGGTTGTGAAGAAGGTTGTGGGTTTAAAGCGTCGTTATTCTTATAGGAAAAATTGGGGTGATTTCTCCACTCAGGATTGTATGTGTTTGAATACATACCCCCTTTCTGTCCATAAGAATTAAAAAAAATTTACTTGCTCACTAGAAGTAGTGTCGAGTAGTTCACAACATTCCGTACTATGTGAGTTAGATCCATATAGTTCACAAACAACGTTAACGCTGTTTAGGAGATTTACTTTAAGATTTTCAAATTTTTTCAAAATCTTATCAACTTTTGATGAAAGAAGAGTAACATCATCAACATTGTACTTACGTGGAGTCCCTTGTGGTTGCTCCCTTTCATTTGACCATTGATAGTGGTTTAAGGCAATATTTTCGATGAGATCATATGCCCCGTCCACTGTTTTATTCATAAGTGCTCCTCCTGCAGCAGCATCTATGGTTTCTCTCGTTTTAAATGTGAGACAATTGTAGAAAGTATGAACAATTAACCACTTTTCAAGCCCGTGGTGAAGGAACATCCTTAGGAGCTCTTTGAATCGCTCCCAAGCGTCATATAGTGACTCACTTCCCGTTTGACTAAAATTTATAATTTTGGTACGAATTTGAGCGGTCTTACTAGGAAGGAAGAAACGCCCAAGGAAAGCTTCTTGCACTTGGTCCCATGTAGTCAAGAAATTTTGGGGGACCGAGTTTAGCCACTGTTTTGCCTTGTCCTTTAGAGAAAAGGAAAAAAGGCGCATCCTTATAGCTTCCGATGTTACACCTTGAACGCGGGTGGTGTCACAGTACTCCAAGAATGTTTGAACATGGAGATGGGGGTCTTCGAAAGCTGATCTGCTGTATTATTTATTCATAACCATATGTAGTAATTGCGGCTATATCTTGAAGTTGGCCGCATTAGCGTTCGGCACAACTATATGTGATCTAGTTCCCAGGGTACTTGGATTAACAAAGTCCCTTAGGATCCTAGGTGGTGTTGCGGGCTCTCCTTCCGCCATTTGCTGTTCTAATACTTCTCTTAATCTCTTTAATCTCTCGTGAAAGGTCCTCTCGGGTTCCGGATCAAAATTTTCAAGGAAGATCCGAGGTCTTTTCATAAACTGCGGAGATACCTGAAAAGTACTTCAAAGACAACAAGATCTTCTAAAGAGATGTTAAATGAAAAATAAAAAACAAAAAAATATAAATAAGGCAAATATTGAAAAGTAAAATGTTGTCCCCGGCAACGGAGCCAAAAACTTGTTGTCTCAAAACCTAACAGTTCTTTTTATACCGCAAGTGCACGGGTTATAAATAGTATAGCAAATGCAAGTACGGGTCGATCCCACAGAGACAGGTTTACTTAGAAAAATATTTGATGTTACATAAATTATAGAAATAAGATTGGGGAAAATATGTTTTGGTTTGTGAAAATACTATAAACATGCACAAATTACTTTAATTGAACTCTTATAAGATGAAGGTATTCTCGGGGTTGGGACTCGAACAATCATTTATTTATCAAATAATCATGCCTTTGAATAGAAGTTTTCATCAAAATCAATGATGGTACATTGAGCATATACTACTTATCACGATCAAACAAGTAGTATTTGTATTCTTCACTAATTATCCTCTATCTCTCGATAACCCATAATTAGTAAGAATTCGTTAATGTTTATAAAATTCACGTACTTTTCATTCATGGAACATCCCTATGCCATTAAACTACTCTCGTGATTAATGAAACCTAGTTCCTTCATATGGTTCCGCTAATCGAGATTCTCCGCTAGGTACTTCTCTCGATTAACTGGAATCATACAAGTCGGACGTCTCCAAAATGTAAGTCTTTTAAGTTTGATATGAATATAATTGTTTAAGATAAAGAGAAGATGACATGATTTAAAAGTGATGAATAATGGTGATGGGTTTCTAACCCCAAGAACTTGAAGGATTACTCACAACCCATAATTAAAACAAGTATAAAGAAATAATAATATGAATATAGGAATAGAAAAACTTATGCTTATAGAGAAATAGAGGCTGAAAGTAAACTTCTGTAATTTATTGCTTCAATCTTCAAAAGTAACTCTAAAAACAATCAGTGAATCTTTGAATATTGTGTATAAATAAATTGCTAGACTATTTTGATATGTTCTTGTTTGTTTTCAGATTATTTTTTCTATCTCTAAAACTGAGTACAAGACCCCTTTATATATGCATTTTGGTTGAGGGTCGCATCTCTTCAAGAAATGCATCTTTTGGCTGATCATCAGGGGGTTGCTCGGCCGAGTCAAGGGAGGTGCGCGGCCAAGCAAGGTCTTCAGCGAATGAGCCTCTTTCCGGTCCCTCATGCTGGGCCGAGTCAAGGATGTGCTCGGCCGAGCAACAGTTGTCTTGGACTGATTTCTGAAATTTTCCATTTTGACCCTTTATTTCCATAGCTTTATTTTAAGCCCCTTGTACTTCAAAATATGAACCTAAAGCTTGTATATTTGCACAAAAATACCAACCAAACGTAAAATTGAAAATACAAAATAAAAGAAGCTAGATTATACTTAATAAGCATTAAATTTAAAGTAAATAATGTAATAAAAATACTATAAATAGCCATTTATCAACAAGGAATTTGATCTTATACGTACATACAGTTGCATAATTAAAAATACCCAGAAATAAAAGAAGAAAATAAAAACAGAAGTGGAAAGTGAAGAACTAATGCCAAGCACTAAGAAAGACTAATTTGTTGATGCAGTTTTAGTGTTAACTTGATCAAACCCATTCTTAGATGCATCTCCTTCTTCAGCCTTCCTCAAATGTGTCCCAACTTCCTTCCCTTCATACTCTTTAGCAGTGTCATATGATGCATGAAGTCCAAAGAAGAAGTAATACAACAACAGAAATCCAGTCCATGCAGCAAACCTTATGTAAGAGTTTTTATCGATCGATCCCAACAGAAATATGTTTATGGCAATGGATGCTGATGGCAGCCATGGCACCAATGGCACGCCCCATAGCTTGGGTGGCCGGGCGTGAGGCACAAATGCCCATAACCCTATTGTGGCCAAAGCCCATATGGGCACGGTTATACAGTAGCCTATCCAACCGTGCTCACTGAGCCCCCAATAGGCCGCAGTTGCAATAGACGAGCCGAGTATGAGTACGAGGCATACAATGAGCTTGTTTCTGTCTGCTGACGTGGTAACACCAGTCACGTAGTAACGTCTGACAAGGAGAGCGACAGCTACTAGCATGAAAATGAAAAGGGTAGAAATGGAAAGGAGGTTTGAGAGAATGTCGAGTTTGGTGAAAAAGGCGATGATGGCGGTGGCCATCATCATGATTACGGTGGCGTTAACTGGCGTCCCGGTCTTAGCATCCACTATGGCGAACCATGGTGGCATCATGTGGGTCCGGGCAATGTGCGTTAGGTACCTTGCCTGGCCCACTGCACCGACTAGTAGGACCGACGTCATGCCTTTTAAGGCACCGGCGGCCACCACGTACTTAGCCCAACCCCACCCGACTTCCTCGAATGCGACGGAAAACGGGGCGTCGATGTCTATTTGGTCTGACGGTTGCATTAGGCAAAGACATATTGCTAGTAAGCAGTAGACGACGGTGGTGATGACCATGGACCCCACGAGTCCGATGGGGATGTCTCTTGCCGGATTCTTGGTTTCCTCCGCCATGGTGGAGACAGCATCGAAGCCGACGTAGGCGAAGAAGAGTACCGCAGAGGCTTTGAAGACGCCGCGTGCTTTTTTGGGAGCGAAGGGGGTGTAATTATCGGTGTCAGCGTTGATGAAGCCACATACAATGATGAAGATGATGACTAGCAGGTGGACGACGGAGGCTACATAGTTGAGACGGGAGGAGCCCTTTGTGCTCAGGACGGCGACAAGGCAGATGATGGTAATAATGCCGACGGCAATGGGGTCAAGGCGGTTGTAGTCTTCAGTTAGAGCAGTGGCATGGATGCGGAACTCGTTGGGCTTGTGGTTGCAGAGGGTGGCAAAGTATGATGTCCAGGACCGGGCTACGGCCGCACCACCTATTACGTATTCAAGAAGGATGTTGCCGGCGGCTATGAAGGCCATGAAATCGCCTAGCTCCACTCTCAAGTAGGCAAATGAGCCACCTGAGAAATTTTTCCGGTTAAGTAACTATTGAAGATGAGATCAAGATTGATTATTAAAAACAAACAAGGACTATTAATTAAATTATTCAGCATTAACAATGCCATTGATATACCAAGTCTGATTTCCAAATTCTAAACAGTGATCAACAAGCCAGTAACTTAGAAAGTGTTAAAAGCTTTAATGCAAATATTCATAAATACCTCTAAATCTACTAGCTTTATACTCCCTCCTCTCTAAAAGTTAGTCCAATTTGACTTTTTTGTTGAACTTTGACCACAAATTTATGAGAGATTAATAATGTTCATGAAATTCTAAAAGTTGTTGTTGATAATATTATTAATGGTGAATCAATAGGAATTTTTAAAATTTCATGAACATAATTAAATTGTCATATATTTGTGCTAAAAGCTCAACTAAAAAGTCAAACGGGACAAACTTTTAGGGACGGAGGGAGTATAAATTAAATGAACACATCTAATATTTATGCATCTCTAAATATATATTTAATTTTCACTATATATATTATTTTTACTTTTATACTCACAACACTTTCTCTATTACCCACTTTCCTTAATTTTCGCGCTAAACACCAAATGGGCATATAGGCTGGGACGGAGGGAGTACTCCTTATTAAACTTCAACACTTAGTATTATTTTTAAAATGAAAGATAATTTTACATAAAAATATATTTTTATTAACTCTTTATCAAAATTGAATTATTTATTTCGAAAATAACACTCATGAATTATTAAATTCTTAAAATTAATTACAGAAAATTTTGGGAGAAACCTGTTTCTCCATAAATTATAAAAAATCTTGTTTTTAAATATATCAACTTGGTGTTTTAAAGCCTAAATTCACTGTTTTAAAGTGGACTTTTTATAACTTATGGAGAAACAGGTTTCCCCTAAAACCTACTCAATTAATTAACCAAAAAAAGCTCAATCAAAAGAGTGTGGTTAAAATAAAATAAACAAACCTGCAACAGGAATTTCAACGGCAAACTCCGTGTAACAAAACACTGACAAAAGTGCAGAGATACCGGAGACAACATAAGAAAGAACGACGGCAGGTCCGGCGACGTCCCGAGCCTCAAGTCCGGTCAGAACAAATATTCCGGCACCAATAACAGCACCCATCCCGAACCACATGAGATCCCACCATGAAAGTGTCTTCTTCATCTGGTTCTGACTCCGAGCCTTGACATCCAACTCGGCTTGATCGCCCGACCGGGTCAAAACCCGGTTTATTAACCGGCTCGGAGTCTGCTTCAGTGCGTCCACATAGTTTCCCCAGCTCTTGAAGGATTCCTCCGGCAGGAAATCGCCTTGGGAATATGAACATCCTCTTCTTCTTAATCCTTCTGTTTCAGTTCCCACCTCCATCGAGATATCTCTGCCTGCCAAAATTATTCATATTACTACGATTACAATTAATTTATAAATAAAAATTATTCATTTTGGGACGGAACAAATTACCTTTACAGCGAGAGCTTCGGCAAGTCTTAAAAATTCTTTTAGCACAAAACTTTCATGTGCAAACTTTACAGGAGGGAGTGAACTAGAATGATACATATATACTATATATATATGTACAAATCATGACAACATGATTTTTTTTTTTCAAAAAACTAAAATAAAATGGTTATTATTGAAAAGAAAATAATCATTAACGTGACAGTACCTCGTTAACGACGGTTTACTGTTATATAATAATATCATATCATTTTCATCCCTCATGTTTCACATAAATATATACTCCCTCCGTCTCAATACACTTTCTTCTCATTAGACACCACATTATAAGCTATGGATTTCTTAAAATTAAAACATTTTTTTACTGTTATATTAATGGAATTTAAATGTTATAATTACAACAACAATTCAATTATTATTTATACCACAATTTCTCTCTTCTACCTCATTTTTTATGCTCATAACACCTACTCCGTTACACTTTTTTTAAATTTTTATGCAAATAGTAACTTGAAAATGTTGTAGTGGGATGGAGGGAGTATAATATTAATGTGTCGATTTCAGATGTCATTATTTCAGTTCCCATGCAATTATAAAATTTAGTATGAACCTCTGGTACCGGCCGGATCACCGTATGAAATTGGTTCAAGCTTTAAAAAGGCCGGCAAATTAGTATAAAGAGAAATAATTGTAACTAACCTGGCGGATGGGAAACGCCGGCGGGGAAAGAAGTGTGCCGTGTGAAAGATAAATTTCAGACGAGCGTTGACGCGGGAAGTATGGGAGTAAGTGAAGTAACGTGCTTGTATATATAGGAGAGTTAGGGGTTTGGGCCAACAAGTACTTGCGGATCTAGAAATATTTAATGCCGGAGCATAAATTACACTAAATAAATATTTTTAATAATGAGACTCGAATCTGAAAACTTCGGGTAAAAAATATACTTCCTCTGTTTCAAAATGTTTGTTTCATTTGATTTTTTTTTTTGAATTTTGATCACATATATAAATATATGACAATTTAATTATGTTCATGAAATTTAAAAAATTCCTATTGATTAACCATTAATAATATTATCAACAACAACTTTTAAAATTTCATGAACATGATTAATCTCTCATAAATTTGTAGTCAAAGTTCAACAAAAAAATCAAATGAGACAAACATTTTGTGACGGAGGGAGTAAATTTTTTTTCACTAAATCATAAATACTACTCCCTCCGTTCCAGACCAAGAGTCCTATTTTCCCTTTTGGTCCGTCCCAGACCAAGAGTCCCTTTCCTTAAATGGAAAGTTTTTCATATATTTATACCCTTATCATCTCCATATATTTACAAAAAAATCATTACTATTCCTCCCACTCATTCTCTCTCCTATTAAATATTTTTAACTTTTACATTCTCTCTCTTATTCCCTACCACACATTTAACTTTTACATTCTCTTTCCTAAAATTTTCTACCCACTTTAAAAAAATTTCTTAAAAAAAAGAAGCGTGAAATCTCCCCCGAGGACCCTTGGTCTGGGACGGAGGGAGTACATGTTTAATGGCCGCATGATGTATAAATATATAATTTGAATATAAATTTTAAAAATATTTTTTTTATAAATTGAGAAATTAAGCGGGTGTAATTGCACCTCTATCTCATAGGCTAGATACGACCCTTACAGTAAATCATATTGTCTCACGGTCTGAATCCTAAATGCATGAGTAATCCAACGGGATGGGACAAAAAATATTATTGTTTGAATATATGATCAAATGGTTAAGATTACAATGAAACAAATGAAATTGTTGTATAATTTTGTTTAAAGTACTCCCTCCGTTCAAGTAATTACTTCACAGTTACTGTGCTCACGTAAATTAAGGAGAGAGTATTATATTGAAAGTGTTGTGAGTGTGAAATTAAAATAGGAGAGAGAATGAGTGGAGGGAATAGTAAATTATAATGGTGTTGTGAGTATTAAAATAATGTAGGAGAGAGAATGGGTGGAGGGAATAGTAAAGATTCCTTTCCATTTTGGGAAAGAAACAAAGTGTGAAGTATGTAATTAGACGCCCAAAATAAAAAGTGTGAAATATGTAACTGAACGGACGGAGTATTGTTTTTTAGTAATTTTGGGATATTAACTTGTGGAAACCACAAAATATTAAATTTAACTCGGTTATCTTTCTTTTATGATAGTGAAAAAGAAATCTGGAATATGAGAAAAAAAATAAAAAAAATTGTGACCGGAGATTGGCGGTAGAATAGAATGACAGGTGTCCTTTACAATTAATTGAGGAATCCGCCGGATTGGTTGGTGCGGGAGATTCAAAGGACTCGAATGATTTGGAGAAAATCGAAAATTAGACTACGTCTATCAGCAACCAATCTAACTCAACCTAACAATTAAATATTATTTCTCTTTCCTTTCTTTACTCAATTTATATCTACAATTAACTTTTTCTTTTCTTTTTTATCATTCATTAGCAACCCAATTCAACTCAACCAAATTAACATTATCTCTTTAAACTATCTTTTATTTAACTTATTACATATTATCAATACTCAATTTATATTATTTTTCTAATCTTATAATAAATTAATAAAAATAAATTTAACTACTAAATTTACAATAATTGCAAAATAATAAACTTAATAAAAATATCAAACAAAATTAAAATTAAAACTTAATACTATAATACATGACGAAAATAAAATTACAATATATGAAATGAAATAATTTTTTAGAGTGAGAAAGTGAATATTTGAGTTGTGTCTCAAAAAATATCAAACTGGTCTCTATTTATAGAGAATGAAAAAACAAAAATTTAGTTTTTTTTTTTTAATAAAATATAAATATATTTATAGCCATTTTAAAATTTTATTTAAAAAAATAATTTAAAAATTAAGATATCCAATCAAAAAAATGCCACTTGGCACAAAGGTGTTGGAAAATTGGGTGGTGACCAAAATTGGTCAACCGATCAAATTTGACATGGTTGGTTGGTTGCTTTTCTTTTACATTTTTTTCTTTTCTCTTTTTTTTGTCTTTTTCCCCCAACCCAACCCCCTGGTGGTTGCTGATGATCCTGGTCTTATATCTGCCTTTTTCTATCATGTTACGGCGTTGCCAATTTAAATTTTTTACTTCTCTTGTTCTTGTTGATGCATTCAATTTAATATTATTAATTTAATTTATTTGATAAGTGATAAAATATTTTTGTCTTCATAAAGTTTATATGATTATAAAAAATAATTGTTATTTAATTATTTAAAACACTATTCATAATGTAAAATGTAAGTGAGTGAGTATGAAAGAAAAAGTAGAATAGAAAATAGTAGATGACAATTGTTGTTAGGTTCGTATATTCAAAAATCGGTGAATCGCCGGTTCAGAAATCGAAACCGTGAATCGGAACCGCCGGTCACGAACCGGAACCATGAACCTAACGACTAGTTGATCTAGGCCATTGATTTGGCTGATCAGATGGTGCCTGTTTAATGACCATTAGCTAACGCTCATTTTGACTGTTTAGAAACCAAAATGTAAAAAAAAAAATCTTAACCGTTTTGGTCCCTAAAACGTTTTTTTTTGGTCCCTAAAACGTTTTTTTTTTCTTTTTCTCTCCATTTTCCAACCTATAAATACCCTCCCCCTCCCTTCATTTTTTTCACACCATTCTCTACTCATTCTCTCAAATCTCTCTCTCAATTAATCTCTATATTATCTCAAACTTTCAAAGTCTCAAACTCAAAGTCTCCATAATTCCATTTTTTCACATAATTTCATATTTTCACCAAAAAAAATGTCTTCATCTCGTGGCGGCGGTGGCGATAAGGGAAAGAATAAGGCAACTACGCATCCAATTCCCACCCCCCGATGATTCCATTTGGGATAATATACAACCAATTCCAAATGAAACGCTCGAATTGAGCGATGACGAAGTTGATACAACATTTCCAATGGGTGGTCATGGTCATACCCAAGGGAGTAACACTCAAACCACTCAAACCCAAAGTGAAGCGCGAAGTGGTGGTCAAATCCGAGGTCGAGGTCGAGGAGGTCGAACCACGGGGAGGTCCGACATCATGACCGTGCACTTTTCAAAAGAGCCAATTGAAGGTACCAACCAATACACTGTTTCTTGCAACCATTGCACTCAAAAATTTGCCTTTACCCATGGAGGTGGTTATGGTACATTTAAAAGACACTTGACGTCAAAGCACCCCGACCAAGTTGGAGATGCCCAAGATCAAACACAACTACAAGAATTTACGGGATCCTCACAAGGTACGTCTTCGCAATTATTTAAATTTGATAATGCAACGTATAGAAGAGAAATTGCAAAATATACTTCTGCTAAAGGATTACCCTTTAATTTTGCTAATGATAAATTATGGTCTCATATGACACAACTTTGCTTAAATCCCGCGGCTAAAGAAATTAATAAAAATACAAGTACTCGTGATACTAAAGTCCAATATCTACAAGGAAAATTAACTTTAATTAATACGTTTAAAGATTTACCCCAATAATTGTCAATATGTGTCGATATATGGAGTGACCATTGGCAAACTCATAGCTATATAGGAATTACATGTCATTGGGTTAATAGTAGTTGGAAATTACAAAAACGATTAATTGCATATAAATCTTTTGATAATGTTCATAACGCTCAAAATATTTGTAACAAAATTGCTAGAGTTTTACAAGAATATGGATTAGTTCACAAAATTTTTTCAATTGGATTTGATAATGCTGCTAATAATACTGCTAGTCTACCATCACTCATTGAAATTTGCCAACCATTCATTGGGGGTAAATTTTTTCATGTTAGGTGCATATATCATATTTTAAATTTGTGTGTGCAAGATGGTTCATCAACTTTAAAGGAACATGTAGCCCCAATTAAGGAAGTTCTTGCTTATATAATGAGAAATCATAGTGTAACAAAATTGTGGATTAAATTTTGTAAAATAAATAATATCCCACCTAAAAGATTTTCCCTAGATATTCCAAATCGATGGAATTTCACTTATAAAATGTTATCCGACTCTTATGATTTTCGTGAACTATTGTGTCAGTTTATTCAACAAATAGAGTATTCAACTATAATATTGCCTCATCAATGAAATGTTTGTAATAATTTAAAGAAAATTTTGAAAGTTTTTAAAGATGCTACCGTACAATTATCCGGTTCTTACTATCCCACTTCACCGTTAGTTATAGAACACGCCGCTAAAATTAGTTTTATATTTATGCATTTTAAAGATTGTCCAATTTTAGGTGAATGTATTAGCAAGATGAGAACAAAATGGCTTAAATATTTTTTGAACATTCCCCCATTGTTTTTAGTAGCTAAACTATTAGATCCTAGGATAAGAGAAGATGGTTTAGAACAAATACTTGATTATTATTATAAGAATCTATTTTTCACCGGCTTTGATTTATTTTTAGATAGACCTATCCCAAAGGCAAAAGACGTTGTAATTGAGACTAAAAATATTGTATATGCACTTTATAGATAATATTATGATCTTTTTGGTAATATTGTTTATCCTAGTAGTGAAAATGTAGGTGGTAGCTCTCACGAAGATAGCGATCCCTTTAACTTTATAGATAATTTTATTAGTTCTAGAAGTCAAAAACGTCAACGAGGTTGCTCCACTTATGTTGAACTTGAAAATTATTTAACCACTTCTTTTGAGCCTATAGAAAAATTTGATATTGTAAAGTGGTGGGCACGAAAGGCAAACAACTATCCTATTCTATCATTGATAGCAAAGGAGATCCTAGCCGCTCCCGCCTCAACCGTCGCCGTAGAAGAAGTATTTAGTGTAGGAGGAAATGTCTTGTCCGATCGAAGGTCAAGGTTGTCTCCATATAATTTAGAATATCAAATGGTGCTCGGCGATTGGCATAGAGCCGAACTACGACTTCAAGATAAAAGAAGTAGTTCCGAGGAGGAGGAGGCCTTTGATGAAGATACATCGGGGAGCGAAGCCGAATGAACTACGCCGCTCTTTAGACTTTAGATTAGGTTAATTGTAATTTTATAGATTAGACTTTAGATTAGGTTTATTTTTATTTAATTGTAATATTTATGTTGAGGTAAAGGCTCCTAAATGTCCCCCCTTATTTATAAAAGGATAAGGTTGATTGTCCCCCTCTTTTGTAATTTTATTTTAATTAATAAAATTTAAGGGTACCGTCCCTTTTTCTTTTATATTCTTTCGTTTATTTTAAAAAAAAAGTTAAGTTTTATTTCTTTCAAAATTCATAACTTTTTTATATAACTTTTTGCAAAAAATGTATGTAGTAAACAAAAGTCTAAAATAGCCTTATCTATCCAAAAAAAAATTAACTTTTTTATAAAACTTAACAGAAACTGTTAAAAATTTAATTATTTTTTTTTTTAAAAATCTGTACACTTGGGCGACCGCCCATATCATTCGGCCCTCTTGGGCGGCCGCCCAAACCAACAATTCTTTTTTTGAAAAACTGTACACTTGGGCAACCGCCCAAATCATTCGGCCCTCTTGGGCGAATGCCCAAAAAAACAATTTTTTTTTTGAAATTGACGGTTCAAAATCGAAACCGAAACCGTACGGCCGGTCCGAACCGGGAATCGGAACCGTGAATAAATCGGGCCGATTTCGGTTCAAGGGCTGGCGGAACCGTGAACCGCCGGTTCAGAACCGAAACCAGCAGTCCGAACCGGATGGGCAACTCTAAACGGAGGGAGTATACCACATAGTCCATCAGGGCTATAAACGAGCCGAGCCGAGCTTTTGAAGTTTCGAGCTCGAGCTCGTTAACTTTTAAACGAGCTCGAGCTTTTCTCGAGCTCGAGCTCGAGCCCGAGCCCAAATGCCTGTTCGAGCTCGGCTCGAATCAAGTTTCGAGCTTTTCGCGAGCCGGCTCGCGAGCTTTTCGCGAGCTGCTCGAACTCGAGTATTAACGAGCCGAGCTCGAGCTTCGACTTATTTTTTGAAAAAAATCTGAAATCAAACGAGCTTTTAACGAGCCGAGCTCGAGCTTCGACTTATATATATATGTATATATATATATACTCCCTCCGTCCATTTAGTTGATTCGCAGTTACTGTTCTCACGTGAATTAAGGAGGAAATATTATATTGAAAGTGTTGTGAGTGTGAAAATAAAATAGGAGAGAGAATGAGTGGAGGGAATAGTAAATTATAATGGTGTTGTGAGTATTAAAATAATGTATGAGAGAGAATGAGTGGAGAGAATAGTGATTTAAGGTTTCCATTTTAGGAAAGAAACAAAGTGTGAACCATGTAAATGGACGTCCAAAATAGAAAGTGTGAACCATGTAAATGGACGGAGGGAGTATATATATGTATATATATATATATATATATATATATATATATATATATATATATATATATATATATATATATATATATATATATACTAAAATTCATTTGAGCTTTTAACGAGCCGAGCCCGAGTCGAACTCAAACGAGTCGATCTCGAACAGAGCTCATCGAACATACGAGCCGAACACGAGCGGGGCTCGAAAAAAATGACAAGCTTGAAAATCGGTTCGAGCTCGAGCTCGAGTTCGCCTCGAGCCCACTCGAACTCAGGCTTTTTTCGAGCCGAGCTCGAACAGGCTCGTTTCGTGTAACAGCCCTAGTCCATCTGCATCACCTCAAACAAGACTTTTTGTCATTTTTGTATGTCTCACCTCAAACCAAACTTTTCAAAATTGTAAAGAATTTTTACTATTCTTCCCACTCATTCTCTTTCATAATTTATTTGTATATTAAAAACATTAATCAACTTACTATTTCTCTCACTAATTATCTCTCATATTTTATTTTTTATACTCATAAAACAACTCTCTCTTACTTAACTTTTTTCTTAATTACCCTGCCCAAAAAATTGGTTCGTTTTGAGGTGGGACAGAGGGAGTAGACTTTTTTTTAATTCTCGTATCCGAAATAAAAATGTACTCCCTTCGTCACGAAAAAGTCCTACTAGAGTTTACAAGCTTACTAAGAAAACACTAAAAAATAAGCTAACAATGACAAGTGAGTTGATGTTATCATTGTTCAAAATCATATTGATAATTTTAGTGGGTAAAAAGTAGGGTAGAAAGTATTAGGTTTATTGTAATTCTACAAAAAGAAGAAGATATAAATGTTTAAAATATTATTAATTATTTGTCATTTTGGAAATAAAGTGAAGTGAGGGGCCTGTTTGGTAAAATTGAAAATTAGAGCTGAAAAATATAGAGCTGGAATTATTTAGTTGCTGAATTTTAAGAATTCAGTTTGTTTGGTAATGGCAAATCACTTATATCTGAATTTATTTAAAGTTTGAACTTAACATTCAAAAAATTATTTGAATAATCTTAATGAGTGTATAATAAAATAAAGTCTTCAATATATACCTCACTATTATTATAATTAGATTATATTTTATAATAGTTAAATATTTTTATTAGTACTTTCTTTGACCCATAATAAAATTTATCTTGTTAATTATTTTGATAAATTTGTCTAAACTTTGACAAAAAATGAAAAAAAAATTAATTATGATACTCTAATAAAATATTATTAATATCAATAGTTTAATATAAATAAAATTATATTTTAATACTAGATCAAACATAATTTATATGAAAAGTTAAAATATTTCAACAAAAGAAAGTATCATTTTATATATAAATAAAATAGTTGATGGATGGATTTGAACACATTCCATTTTTAACTCTTTCTTTCTTCCTCTTAATTGCTTAAGCTACTCATTTCCAACTTAAAATTAATAGCATTTTTTAAGATAATCTTAATTAATTAAGTTATAGCAATTTACCTTATCAAACATGCTTAACTTTTTAATTTCTTAAAGTGTTCTAAATTAAAAGCTTAATTGGGTTACCAAACAAGGATTTTTTTTTAAAAAAAATATTCCATTTTAAATTAATATCTACCCAAATGACACTAGGAAAATTTTATGTACCAAAATGACCATTTTCTGTGAAGTCGGCATTGGCAATGCCGTTTTTGACTTGAAGTCGGCATTACCAATGCCGACTTAAGTCAGTCCAAAATCAGTCAAATGAGGGTAGTCAAATGGAGGGTTAATTAGGATTTCTGGATTAAGTGAAGTCGGCATTGGCATTACCGACTTCAACTAGGGTTTAAGTGAAGTCGGCATTACCAATGCCATTTTCTGGTAAAGTCGGTATTACCAATGCCGATTTCAGCTTTTCTGATTCCCACGCGTGAAGACACCCCTCCCCCTTCCCCCTTCCCCCTTCCCTTCAGCCCCTTCATCCCTTCAGCCCCATCATCCCCTTCATCCCATCCCTATCTTCTCATCTTCTCTCTATCTCAAGCACACACCGGGCCAAGATTTCGTCAAAAATCTAAAAACGTTACTCATAGTTACGTTTTTGAAATATAAGGTTAGTATTTGATGATTTTTCTTTCTACAATTTGTGTTTTAATTATCTTTCTTTGCTATGAGTTTATTTATGTGTTTCAATACAATTCTATGAAATTACAATATGTTAATTTTTGTTGAGTTTCCTTAATACATGTTAATTTTTTTGTGATTTAATTTAACAATAGGTTATTTATTAAAATTTGATGATACTTGATATTAATATCTGAATTTCGTTAGAAATTTAACAAAAATGTTAAGTTTCTGTCGAAAACTTAACTGAACTGTCAAAAATTTAACGAGTTTTTCGTTGTTTTGTTAAATATTTAACGAGAAGGATCTTTTTTTACTGAATTATAGTTTAATAATTAAGAGTTGTGTCTTTTTGTCAAAAAAAAAATGTCATTTTCTGTCAAAAACTTAACTAAACTGTCAAAAAATTGCCCTTTTTTCAGTTAAATATTTAACGGGCTAGCCTCTTTTTTCACTGAATTTTAGTTTAATAGTTTTGTTGTTTGTTTCAGATGGACCAATATCATGATACCCAAGCATTTGTTGATCCCGGGTCGTTAGCCCCTCCGTATTAAAATTGCAAGATAAACACCGTTCAAATTATATTTGGGCTCAACAAGAAGTTGAGACTATAAGATTTAGGCGCGGTCCGGAACTTCCTATAAACTTGGATGTTAGGATACGGAGCAAACTTTTAGATCTTGGATTCTACGGTGTTTATAAACTAGGTCATTTCAAATATGATTGGCATTTGTTAGAGGCTCTAGTTGAGAGATGGCGTCCAGAGACGCACACATTTCATTTGCCAGTTGGGGAGATGACCATCACCCTTCAGGATATTGCCATATTATGTGGCCTTCCTATAGACGGGGATCCTGTGATTAGTTCTCGAACCAATATGCATAAATTGGAATGGTGTCAATTATGCCACGAGTTACTAGGGATTCAACCACTTGAAACAGACTTGAAGGGTGGTAGATTGTCTATTAAGTGGATTATAGATCAACTGACTCAGTGGGAGGAGCTTCCTATAAATGCCCCGCCAAAATTGGTTAATCAGTATACTCGGGCTTATATTTTGATATGCTTAGGGTCATATTTGATGCCGGACACGAGTAATATCTTAGTGAAACTGATGTACCTCCTACTGCTTAGGAACGTTGACACAATTGGGAACTACAGTTGGGGTAGTGCAACGTTAGCCTTTTTATATCGGGACTTGTGTGTAGCGACAAAGCCCGATGCGAAATGTTGTGCTGGATTCTTAACAATTGTACAGGTATGTCAATTATATTTGCTTATATTATTCTATTGAAGAAAATATGTTTTGTACGTGACACTAAATATTTTTTCTTTATGTTTTTTTTAGCTTTGGGCTTGGGAACGGTTGTTGTGTGTACGACCCGCAAGGACACGTGGAGATGTCATTCTTCAGGATGCATTATTGCCATATGGTTGCAGGTATTTGAATGTGCGCTCGCCCGCGGAATTTTGGTTTTCCAACGATGAAAAAGAAAAAGGAGTCGCCACGCCATGTTTTAGAGGTACACTTTGAAAAACCTATGAAAGAGAACGGGTTCGGGGGTCAGGTTATGTGTTGGGTAGAACCGAGAGTTCACCTAACACGCCTCATCCGTAGACGAGTCTTTCTAATCAAACATCCAAGCAATCCATAAGTGTGTGCAAATCATTGATAATGAACAAGTGTAATAAATATGAATTTTATTGATTTGGAAAGAGACTTACAACTTGTGAACCAATTATTCAGGGAGGCCACATCCCCACTACAACAAATCAGAACAGATTACAAAGGAAAAGGATTCCTGCAAACAGGCACAGTATGTCACGTGACACAGGACGTGCCTGGTCAGATGTGTCGCATGACACAGGATCTAACCAGTCACAATGTGTCGCGTGACACACAATGGCCATCTGCAGGAACGTACAAACTTGAACACAATAACAACAACAACCAACACAGATCCAATTGATCAATCAGATTAGCTTCGAAATATAGAATTAACAACAATT
Organism: Adenophora triphylla var. japonica; assembly: GCA_022495995.1. Classification (NCBI taxonomy): domain Eukaryota; kingdom Viridiplantae; phylum Streptophyta; class Magnoliopsida; order Asterales; family Campanulaceae; genus Adenophora; species Adenophora triphylla. The sequence continues at coordinate 183,076 of JAFEMH010001443.1, forward strand.
CAACCCCGGGAGTGTGGATATGGAGAGATCCACACTCCCTTGGGATCTAAACAACAATTTCAACAAATATTCAACAATGAACACCCAATTATTCAGATCAACCAAGTTAAACAGAGAGATTGCGATTGAGATTCAGTAATCTAGACGGATGGAGTCTGATTACTGAATCCAAGGGAGGAAAAATAATAGAATTATTCAATTATCAAGGTAAGAGAGAGAGGGAAAAGGGGATTGAGTGTGTTACCCTTGTTGATTCCACAAATTCTGTATCAAGTTAGATACAGAACCCTTCAACAGCAGCTTCTGGTCCTGGAAAGCTTGAGAGGATTGGTATAAGGTGGATCTAAGAAGTGGTGAAGGAAGTGGGTTTGAATTGAAGGGAATTGGAGGTAGGTTAGAGGTGATAAAGAGAGAGAGAGGTGTGTGTTTGGTGTGTGTGTTACGTTGCAATTTCTGCAGAGTAACAATATGTCAAATTCTGGATCCATTTCTAAGAGGGGAAGGGTTATATTTATAGGCTGCAGTTAGTGGTCACCTTGTGTCGCACGACCTTCTGCAACCACTTTCCAGGCCTCGACTTGTCGCGTGACACAAGGTGTCACAACCGCTTTTGGCGCCAAACCCAGTTTCTGGAACATTCAGGGAAAATACCCAAAAGGTCCAAAAAGGTTTTATTCCCAGGAGGTCCTTTAGCATGAGCAAAGTACCAGAAGGTACTTCCTTCGTGGGAAACTTATGGAATGTTTCTGGAAGTCTCGGGATAGGCCGGGAATTTATCAAAACGCCCCTTAATGAAATTTTATCACATTAAAATGCACCTAAAAGGGTTGCGAATTGGATTGGCGTACTTACAGAGCCCCTCGGCAACGTCACTTTTGGAAAGAGTGAGGTTGTCGATAAGATAAGGCCCAATCCCAATGAACGGCAAGGGATAAGGCGGAGGGCTAGACAGTGATCTGGGGAGATCGGGTGGCTGGACCTTTGGAGAAAGGATACCTACGTATCCCTGGGAGGGAATCAAGACAAATCGTAGTTCGGAAACGAAACTGACAAGAAGCAAGAAAGGGTAGAGATGTGCTTTCATACCTTTGTTGTGCTTACCTGGAGCTGCCTGAGGGTCTCACGCTATTGCTAGTTGTGGCGAGTAGCTTCCGAAGGGTCTCATGCTACCGCTGGTGAAGGGTTGTAGCCGCCGGAGGGTCTTATGCTGCAACTGGTCTTCGTGGATGCCGGGGGGGACTCATACCACTGGGTGTTGGTGCAGGGTAGCTGCCAGGGGACTCACGCTACTGCTGTTGGTCTTCGTGGATGTCGGATGGACTCACACCACTGTCATTGGTCTTCGTGGATGCTGGAGGGACTCATACCACTGGGTGTTGGTGCAGGGTAGCTGCCAGGGGACTCACGCTACTGCTGCTGGTCTTCGTGGATGTCGGAGGGACTCATACCACTGTCGTTGGTCCTCGTGGATGCCGGAGGGACTCATACCACTGGGTGTTGGTGCAGGGTAGCAGCCAGGGGACTCATGCTACTGCTGCTGGTCTTCGTGGATGCCGGAGGGACTCATACCACGGGGTGTTGGTGCAGGGTAGCTGCCAGGGGACTCACGCTACTGCTGCTGCTGGGGATAAGTGTAGCTGTCGGGGGACTCACGCTACTGTCGTTGGTGGCTTGCTGGTTTTGCTGAATGCGGGACATTCTTTGTTGACGGTTGACTTTGGGGGCCTGAGCTTTGCTTGGTAGGACGGGGTTTTCGCTTGCCAGGGAGCGGGCTCTTGCTGGTGCTTTAGCGTCGGGGCCACTGATTTTGGTGCGCACTGCTGGGGAGATTAAAATAGACACGGATTCATTGTATCGGTTTTGGCTGAGGGCCAGTCTTCAAGGGTTGATGAGGCTCAGTTGATCATTGTACCTGCGGGGGAAACAATACTCCAAGCACTACATCTAACTATGCTATTCTGTTAGCAAATATTAAACTATGTTAGCTTGTTTGTACGAATCTGTTCGTTCTGGGAAAGAAATGCGATCATTGTATTAAAAGGTCGGTTTTGTCGGGTTTGTACATGAGATGATAGAGCTGTATCGGGTGAGTGTATATTGTGGTACATATAGTAGGGGGCCCTCTCCCGTGCATCTACATGTGAATGTATGGATGGGGGGAGTATTGCAGCGACGGCATGTCGGAGAGTGCTTTGGGGGTGGAGATGTAGGAACTCTGGTATGTCTGATGCTGACCTGGTGTGTCGCCCGACATGATGTGTCTGCTGGACAGGTTGTGTCACACGATGGTATGAAGCTCGTGACAGGCCCTCTTTTAAATCAACTCAGGATTCATTTGTAGCCACTGCCCTTTCAGCAGGAGGAACCTAGCAGCCCCAGCTTGACAGAGAAGCGATTTCTGTGACCAAGGTTGAAACTTTCAATCACCATGGAGTACTATAACAGGGAAATAGTTTCTCGGGAGCATCAATTTCGCCAAGATTTCCTCGAAATTTTGCATTATCACCGGAGGCATCATAGGGAGCTCATTGACGGGAGGTACAGTATGCCGTGTCTCTGGTCGTTGAAGGATTGGAGGATCGACTGGGGTTTGATCCGGGCTGCATCCTAGTTTTGGGATTCGGAGCGGCACGTTTTCACTTTGTCATATAATGATCTGATGCCGACCATGGAGGATTTCAGAGCATTAACTGGCCTGAGTGGGTCGATTGCTGCAGCATTCCTCCGGGACAGACGGTCGATTGTGGAGCAGTTATCAGACTTCCTGCACTTGCCAGCGGATCAGGTGCCATCTATGATTCTGGGTGATGGGTCTATAGACTTGACTCGGATGGCTAGGTTGCGCTTGTCCAGTCCTGAGTTGTTCGGTCTTTCCACGTCTCTGGACATGTTTATGCTGTTTAGCTTGTCAGCTCACTATTTCTGTGGGTACATCGGAGTCTGTCCGGGCACATTGCTGGAGGTTGTCAGGCAACTCAGGGGCGACCGAGGTGTGGACCTTCGTCAAATCCATTCTGGGCAAGGGGAGATGGACATTGTACCCTTGCTACTGGCTGAGACTTATCACGGCATTGATAGGCTAGCAGGGGGATCAGGCTTCATGGGTGCGGGCAGCCCCAGTTTATTGTCTTTGTGGCTTTCTGAGAGGCTACGCTTGATCATGCCACTTCCAGCGGGTCAAATTGCTATGCCTTGGGTGACGGGACAATGCAGAGTGCTGAGAGATGCGGCCGCTGACAGCTGGCAGAGGAGATTGACGCGGTACGGGACAACTGATCTGAGCTTCTGGATTCCGGCGTGGGGGCTACAGACCATGAGGGACATTCAGGATGGGTCAGTGGTAGTCCGGATGCCAGGCTTGCACGTATCTTCTTTCTGTATCCCATCATTGGTGAGCAGGGATTATAGGTACCCTCAGCAGATTATCCGGGCTTTGAAGGAGAGGCTGACAACTGATGTTGTTCCGATGGTCATGACCGAGCCCAGACTATGCAGTTTTTCAGCAGATCCTTTCTGGAGGGTTTCTTTCCCACACGAACACTTCTTCGGCAGTCCAAAGGGATTACATTCTTGACCACGGAGTATTTGATCTGGTATGAGAAGCAACAAGGTCCTGTAGAGTTGGAAATAGAGGCTCGCCGTCGGGAATACTTGGGAGCAGACTACCCGACCAGCCTGTCTTTCAGAGATACAGAGGCCCAGGGGAACCCAGATAATGTTACCGGCGATGTTGCTGAGGACTATCGGAGGCAAGAGATCCGGAGAGCTGCTATGAGGGATGATCCATAGGTAATGGCTCGCAGAGAGGCCTCGAGACAAGAGAGGGTTGCTAGGGCTTCTTTGAGGGAAACTGGTCTGATCGAGCCACCGACATGCGCTATACCTGAGCTGGGGCGAGCTCAAATCGACTTATTCGACATTCCTAGGCCAAGGACCTCCCGGGGACCGAGGAAAAGGAAAGACAGAGAAGCGAGTTCGGGAGCGGGAACGAGCTTCTAGACACTTTTCTGAGATATAGGAGACTCTCTTTTTTTTGTATTTTTGAGGGAGAGGTTTATTGTATGGAACATGAGTATCCCTTGATTGCTTAATGCAGACAAAAAAATGGATGTTGAAAATTTATTGCCTTTTATTCGCAGCAAGTTATTTGAGTCAAAAAGCAGGTCGTGCTTGAACTCATCAACAAGAATATTAACTCAAAATGAACCTTTGAAAAGTTTTGGAACTGTAATCAAAACACATTTTGGCAAGATATGAGATTTTGCAGCATTTTAGACCGAACCACAAGTGGTTGCCTACTGTGAATGTGGTGCCCAAGATAAGCGGCCCATCTTTTTGTTTATTTATTTTTTTGGAACCACTTTCTCGTGTAAGGGGGATCACCGCCTCACATCAGTTTGGAAACATCCAGTTTAAGTTGAAAAACGGAGTCGCCACGCCATTTTGATTTCCTCAAAACTTTGAAAAAAAGGATTTGGGTCCGGAGGTTAAGTTACCCTTTGGGAAGAACGGATCGTCGTTCACCCAAAGAGCCTTGCCGAAGTAAGTCTTCCAAGATCCGATTTTCATACTTGCCTTAGTGTTTTCGTGTGTGGGATGTGTGTTTTTTGAAAAGGAGGGAATGTAGCAAGTGGTCTTCCGGACGTATAAACCATGAGTTGGTTATCGCTCGGGATTCCTTGGATTTTGTATGCATTAGGGACTTTGGTCCCATCATCATCTTGGACTTATGATCATCATGATGAGACCTTGGGTCACATGTGATCAAGATAGGGACACCGTTTTTATAGTCCAAGGATGAGACTCTTTAGAAAGGAAGGACCTTTGCCTATCAATCCTATATCTTGAGACGATTTGGACTTTTTCGGGACATTTGTGCTCGTCTCAAGTGATGATCGGAGATATGTGGCTAGGGCTCATCCTTTTCTAAAGGAGAATCCGTCTATGGCATCACTAAGTGGAAGAAATGATGTAAAGATAGGACCTTTACACCATCTCGTTCCAAGAGATACTCCAAGTACCAAGGGGGACTAGGGAATGCATGTTTAAGCTAAAGATGACACTTTTGATGAAAAAGATGACATTTTAAGTGCAAAGGATGCTACTTGGTTGCAAAAGATACTTCTTTGATGTAAAGAATGATTTTTAATGCAAAGGATGCAACTTTATGTGTAAAAATGGCATTTCAAGTGCAAAGGATGCAACTTTGATGCAAAGATAACATTTTTAATGCAAGGATGCAACTTTATATGTAAAAATGGCATTTTAAGTGCAAAGGATGCATAAAGATATCATTTTAAAAGCAAAGGATGCTATTTTGATGCAAATGATGCAACTTTATATGTAAAAATGGTGTTTTAAGTGCAAAGGATGCTACTTTATGCAAAGGATGCTATTTTGATACAAAAATATGATTCACATGCCTAAAGATGGGATCTTTAATGACAATATATCAAGTACCAAGCAAGTATATAGCAATATGTAAAGCAAGGAGCAATATATCACATAAATACAAGTATAATGCAAGGTAAAGGGGAGGAGAGGTTACCAATGGTGGTGTTCCTCTTTCTCCTTGGAGTTTGCCTAGAGAAGGACCAACTTTGGAAGGTTTTGATGAGGAGGGAGGTGGTTTTTAACACTCTCAACTCTCTGGAATTTCGTGGTGGTATTTTGGCAGAGTAACACTACTCCAAATCCTTCCCTAAAATGAATAGAGGAGTTCTCTATTTATAGGCAGTCTGGCAGCAGCTAATGAAGTCGTGCGGCTGTAAAACCAGGGCAAATGAGGCCGTGCGGTTTTATCCTGAAATGACTCAGCTCATTTCTAGAACCATGCAAGGTGGCCTTCTAGAAGGGCTTTTCCAGCGAAGGACTACGTGAAATTTTAATTCCTAGCCAGTCCTTCACCCCTCAGAAGGTTTGGAAAAGTTCCCGAATTGCCCCTGAACTTTAGGGAAGTCCGGAAAATTGTCGGGAAACTTTACCGGAAGGCATGAGCCAGATTTAGGTACTTACACCTACGTTCCCCTTTTGTAAAGAGAACTAAGGGGCTCAGGTCTCCGTAGTTCGACTCAATCAACTTTTGTGTTTAAGAAAGGGGAGGCAGAAGGGGGACATGGTGCAACCCTGTTTTTTACCTAGGCCGCCCTTTTTAGGGTTTTTAGCCTAGTTGGGTATACTCTTTTAGCACCGGGCGCTTCCCTTATTTTTGCATGGACTGCCTTTTGAGAGGTTTTTAGTCTCATCTGGGACAATTTTATAGCGCCTTTATTTTTTATTTTTTATTTTTTTTACAGAGGGGGAAAAGACTCGATCACACATAATACTGCCGCAACTTGTCACCGTTGACAGGGTGCAGGAATGGGTTTCCATCTAAGTCTGTTTGCTGCATCGCTCCTCCGGAGAATATCTTCTTCACTAGAAAGGGTCTGACCCAAACGGGTGCCCATTTGCCCAATGCACTGCTCTGATTCGAGGGCTTCACCTTGAGGACCAGATCACCAACCTTGATGTCCCTGGGTTTCACTTTCTTGTCAAAGGCACGGGCCATTCTTTTCTGATACGCCCAGTTATGCTCCATGGCTTTTAATCTGCGTTCGTCTAACTGTGCCAGGTCGTTGTATCGACTTTGGAGCCATTCAATCTCATTTACTTCATTCTCGAGCAAAACCCTAAGGGATGGAATCTCTAACTCGATGGGCATGACAGCCTCCATTCTGTAAGTCAAGGCATACGGAGTTGCACCTGTAGCAGTTCGAATTGAAGTGCGGTAACCCCATAATGCTAGATGCAGTTTCTCTGGCCAATCCCGTCCTCATTTGGCCATCTTCTTTATGATTCTCTCAAGGTTCTTATTAGCAGCCTCAACAACACCATTTGTCTGCGGTCTGTATGGTGAAGACTTATGGCGCTTGACCCTGTATATGGTGAGTAGCCGATCGGTTTCTCCTTCAAAGTGGGACCCATTATCGGAGATGATCTCATTAGGGACTCCGTAGCGGCAGAAAATTTGTTCCTTTATGAAGCGAGCAACTTTCTTAGCTGTAAGGACTTTGTAGAACTCGGCTTCCACCCACTTTGTGAAGTAATCTACCGCGACCAGAACAAATGAATGTCCATTACTCCCGGCTGGAGTTATCTTCCCGATGACATCGATTCCCCATGTTGCAAAAGGCCACGGAGTTGTCATACAATATAGATCATGAGGAGGGATGTGGTTGAGGTTGGGGAACCGCTGGCATTTGTCACAAGTCCACACAAACTGGATGCAATCAGTCTCCTTAGTGATCCAGAAGTAGCCCAGCCTGATAATGCTATGCATAAGGGATCGAGAGTTCATATGAGGTCCGCAGGCGCCGTTGTGAACATCTTCCATTACTCTCTGAGCTTTTTCTTTCCTGATATAGAGCAAGAGTGGGCAACCTTCCCTTTTCTTCCATAACTCATTGCCAAGTATGACGTACTGTGCTGATAGTCTCTTTAGAGCTTGAAAGCTTTTGGCATGAACACCTTTTAAGTCTCCTTCTTTATCAACAGGGAAGGACGCTTCACCGTGCTTGAGGTACTGGAAGATCTGGTTGTACCATGGCTCGTCGACGGTCTCGATCTCTATTTCACAATAGTATGCGGGATTTTCCCGCCTTCCGACCCTGAATGGATTGATTGACTTTCCCTCTGGTATTTCCACCAATGAGGCCAGAGTAGCTAGTGCATCGGCAAATCTGTTCTTATCTCGTGGCAGGAACTGGAATGACACTTCCTTAAACTGGCCGACGAGCTCTGCAATGTAAGCATGATACTTCTGGAGACCCGAATCTGTAGTTTTCCATCTGTTGGCGGCTTGGTTGATTATCAATTGGGAATCACCGAACACTTCCAACTCATCCACATGTCGTTCAAGGGCAGCCTCAAGACCAGCTATGCAAGCTTTGTATTCGGCTTCATTGTTAGTAACCGAGAAGTTTAGCTTGATAGCTATGGGGGTATGCATGTCATTCGGGTCTACTAATACCATCCCGATGCCGTTACCTCTTTTGTTCGCTGCACCGTCAAAGAATAGCTGCCACCGGTTGCCATTTTCTATGATAAAAATCCCCTCATCTGGAAATTGGAGATCTGGTCCTCGGGCCTCTGTGCTGGGGGAGTCAGCCAACTGATCTGCCAAAGCCTGTCCTTTGATTGATTTCCGGATCACATATTTGATATCAAACTCAGGTAGGAAAAAGGTCCATTTTGCCAATCTGGTGGAGATGTTGCCTCTGTCACCCTGAAACAAGTACTTAATCAGGTCCATCTTGGAGACCATATGTATTGTGTGGGATAGCATGTATTGCTTCAGCTTTCCGACCACCCAAACCCGAGCTGCACATGTCTTCTCTAGGGCAGAGTAGTTCAACTCACTACCTTGGAATTTGCGGCTGACAAAATAAATGGCATTCTCGACTTTGGAATCCTTCTTCTCTTGTGCTAGCATGGCCCCGGTGGCTGTGTCTGTGATCGTCAAGTATAGAAGTAGAGGCTTGCTCCTATGAGGCGGACAAAGAATGGGCGGATTAACGAGGTAAGCTTTGATTTTCTCAAAAGCTAGCTGGCATTCCTCGTTCCAGATCACTTCTTGATTCTTCTTCAGCAGCTTAAAGATTGGCTCACACATGGAGGTCAGCTGGTTGACAAATCTGCTGATGTACTGTAGACGACCCATGAAACCTTTTACCTCAGAGACATTTCTGGGCGGCTTCATCTCAACAATTGCCTTGACCTTTCTGGGATCTACCTCGATGCCGCGCTCTATGACCATATACCCCAGGACTTTACCGCGAATAACCCCAAAGGTTCACTTGGTTGGATTTAGTCTCATGGAGTGTTCCCGAAGTCTGTTGAAGAACTTCCTTAAATCAGTGAAGTGCTATCCATCTGACCCTCTCGAGTGAATGATCATATCGTCAACATACACTTCAATCTCCTTGTGGATCATGTCATGGAATAGGGTAGTGACGGCCCTCTGGTAGGTAGCCCCAGCATTCTTCAGCCCAAATGGCATCACTGTGTAACAATAGGTACCCCAAGGAGTGGTAAATGCCGTCTTGTCTTGATCTTCCTCAGCCATTTTAATCTGATTATAGCCTGCAAAGCCGTCGATGAAGGACTTGACCTAATAATTCGCAGTCGCATCTACCAGCATGTCAATGTTGGGCAGGAGGAAGTCATCTTTGGGGCTAGCCTTGTTAAGATCCCGAAAGTCTACGCAAACCCGTACCTTTCCATTTGCTTTTGTGACCGTTACGATGTTTGCCAGCCAAGTCGGATATTCGATCACCTTGATAAAGCCCACTCGTAGGAGTTTCTCAATCTCTTCCTTGACCTGTAAGGACCACTCGGGCTTGATCCGCCTCAGTTTCTGCTTGATCGGCTTAATCTCAGGATCCAGGGGTATCCGGTGCTCTACGATAGATGTGTCTAGCCCAGGCATGTCTTTGTAGGACCAGGCAAAGATGTCCACAAACTCTTTAAGCAGCTCGATCAGGGCAACCCGCTCATCTCCGGAGAAGAAGCTACCAATTTGCATTTCTTTGGGTTTTTCAGCTGTTCCCAGGTTCACCGTTGTCAATATCTCATCGGCAGCTTGGGCCCGGCTTTCCTTTTGCTCGCACACCTGCTTTGAATTGTTTTCTAAAATTTGCTCATTTATTAAGTCTGCATTATCTTCAATTGAATCTGACTTAATTATTTTTAAATCTTGATGATTATTCTTGGTTAAGCGTTCAATTGTTAGATTTGAAATCACGGGATACTCAGAAAGATCGACCATTTTATTTAAAGCGAAGGGAAAAACAGTGTCTACAATACGACGACGGTCTTCCGTCGTGAGGACGTCAGACCGATCGGAGGACTCGAACTCAATCACAAGGGATTCAGGGGAACGACTCAAGACACGGGGAATAAACTTTGACGCAGAGGGACAAGGACGAGGCTTGAGCCCAAGCTTTTTTATCATAGTCTCCCTGTCAGCGACCGGTCCTCGAAATGAAGTCCAGTTCTGCCACGGTCTTTTTGCAACGGTCTTCAAACTATTCAGATCCGCAACTGGCCCCTTTTCAAGTTCCAACACAGCCACTACCTCGTTATCAGAGGAAAAGTCAATCATATCCCTGGGACCTTCAGCAATAATAAACCCTTCTGCAGGTACCTCTGCCGAATGCATATCACTCTCAGGCTCCGACAGCCCCTGATCCTTGAACAGATCTGCCAAACACCATTAATGTCCACGGGGTCGGCACCGCGGATCTTGTATATTGTGGGCTCGTCTAGAGCAAGCTTCTCAAACTGGTTCACATAATCAGGCCCCCAGAAATGGTAGTTGTTCTCAAACGTGGCGGTGACACCTGGCCTTTTGGGCATACTAACGAGCATTTCCTTTATCGGGTTTTGACTGTTGGCAAACCTCCAAATTGTTCTCATTCTTTCTTCTACTTGGCTCAGCTTCGATTCCGGGCAAACGAACATTTCCCCATCTTCTTTGACAAAGTGCTTGTTCAAAGACCAGCTGTAAGGGCGCATCTCAGGCCTTTTGTATCTCTTGCCAGCGACTGAGGTCATCCTTTCTTTAAACGCTTCAGTTTTCTCATACGCTTTGTCCTCTCCGGTCACGACATATCCCAGGCCTCGCCTGTTTCTCTTGGGTTCTGACATCATAAGCTTACATGGTCCCTGTTGACGCTTCCCTAGCCCCAGACCAGGGATGTAGCTCATGCCTCTCATCATTTTCAGCACAGGGGGAATCTTGTCTGAGGAAGTTGTCAAATCTATAGTGCAGACCTGCCCTTTAGGCTTTTCAATCGTGAATCCACTGAGCATCAGGTTCTCCTGGTCAAGTTTGATTTCCATCACTGGCATGGTATTGGTGCTGGTTTCCCCAATAGTGATGCTATCCCCGTAAATGGTTGTCAACACTCCATCTTGCACAAACTTCAAACACTGGTGGAGGGTGGAGGCTACCACTCCGATTTCATGAATCCACGGTCTACCCAATAGCGCTGTAAACGTGACAGGAATGTCGATAACTTGGAACTCTATCATCATCTCCTTACTCCCAAATAACAGATTCAGAGAGACTATCCCCAACACTGCCCTAGATGTCGAATCGTAGGCTTTTATGGTTTGGTTGGATGGTTTAAGGCTCTGTGCGTCAATGTCTAGCATGCTCATCATCTTGGCAGGGGGCACATTCATAGCTGACCCCATTGTCTACCAACACATGGGGAATTCGGCGCCCCTCCAGTGACACCGTGATGTGTAGAGACTCATTATGCTTTGCACCGTAAACAGGCAGATCAAGGTCTGTAAAAGTAATAATATTCCCATATTGGGCTGTCCCGATTAGTTGGCAGGCCTCGTCTGGAGTGGCATTGACAAACACCTTGGTTTTGGACATAGCCTCTTGTAAGTGCTCCAATTTGAGCTTGTTAGAATTTTCGTTAGAAAATTAACGGAAGTTATAACATTTCTAACAATTCCTAACTATCCTAACATTTCTAACAAAGTGAGGGTAAAATGGGCATTGTTATTTAAGGTTAAACCTTAAAAAGAATCTTAAAAAGAAAAACAAATGAAGAAAACCAAATATAGCAATGCTGGAAACATAATCTGGCTGGTCAATTTGAATTTTGAAAAAGATTATTCCTTGTGTCCAAAGCCTGAAGCAGCAATTAATGAACAGTGCACGCGACTGGATCCATCCGCGCGGACATGTTTGTATTTTCAGGAGGGCTATAAATTGAGCCCTCCAGTCACAAAAATAAGGAGGAAGAACACAAATGCAACGAAGTTCTGGCGAAATATAGAGAGAAAACAGTGAGAATTCTCAAGAATTGTCACCTTTTTCTTTCCAATCTTTCCCAACTCATACTCATCCACTCACTCTCATATTAAAGCCCTAAACACTCATACACTCAAGCCAAACACTCAAGAACACAAGGAAGATTGGTAAACCCTCCTCTTCCTAACCCTAAATCTCATCCATGCATGCATCTTCAAACTACAAAATGTAGTTCTTTCATCTTCTTTCTCTAGATCTAAGAAGATCACCATGGAAGACCATCTCCATGGATGATCTTCTATAAAGATCAACATTATTTTCAAAGCTTTTCTTTCTTACTTGCAAAAATGCACTTTCAAAACCCTAAAAAACCATTTTCAAGCACTAAATCTTGATTTCAAAGGGTAAAATCCCCTCCCCAAGCAAATGAAATGCTTAGTCCTAATGTACCCCAAGGATGGTTTGGTATAGTTGATTCACCACTAAAATGTCTAGTGATCACTAACCAAAACCTAGGGAAATGGGGACAAGCATGGATGCAAAACCCCCTTAAAATCATATTTTCTTTCTTGAGAAGTTGCTGTCCAGTAGCAAATTTCTCAGACCTCAGTCCATGGTCTTAATTTTTGGACACAGATGAACTTGGAATTTGGTGTTGACTACAAAACACTTTTTGTAGCCAACATCCAGAGATTTCCAGACATATTTTTACCTTATTTTTTGGGTGAGTAAAACTCCTCTTTTCAATTTTTCTTTCAGAGGCTAGTTCATCAGCTTCTGGGAATCCAGATCTCATATCTGAGGTTTCCAGAAGGTTTTGACCCCTCAAATCTTCTCCAAAATGGAAATTTCTTTCACACAAAGTTTATTCAAGGAGTCTAGAGAAACTTTCATTCTCTGAGTTCATCCAGATTATGAAGTTTTAGGACCCTTGAATCCATTTCAAAATCAGGTGTCTGCTGCCATTTCCTTCTGGCAGAAGTGACTTCTCAACTTCAAAAGGTTTTTTGAGTACCAAATCTCAAACCAAAAATTCTCCAAAAAATCATGGGATCAGTTTAAAGTCTTAAAAAGACATCCCAATTTTTACTTTTTCCAGTTTCAACTTATTTTGGCCAAAACACACACACACACACACAAATGATTTTCAGCTTGGAAGACTCGTTTTACGAGGCGCGTCGGGTGCACACTAACGTCCTTCCCGACGCGTAACATGACCTCCGAACCTAAATCTCTGATCTCGGGCTTTTTTCAAAGTTTTGCCCTTCAAAATTAAAATGGCGTGGCGACTCCGTTTTTTTTCCGGGTTTTATTTGGTTTTTCAAAGAAACGCAAGAAAGCCGAATTTTTTCCCATATCGTCACAGTGGCGACTCCGCTGGGGACTAAGCTTTTTAATAAAAAATGGTATTCGGTATATTGGTGGAAACCACTAAATTTCCCGTTATCGCCTCCTAACAAGAGTCGGGGATAAATTGTGGTCTAACAATCCCACGTGCCGGTATCACCGTTTTCAAAAAAAAAAGCTTTTGAGGGTCAAGCTTCCGTCCCGGCTTCGAAAATCATTTTTGTGTGTGTGTTGATTTTTTTGCACGGTTTTCATGTTGTTTTGGCCGCCTCGGAGAAAGTCAAAATTTTGACTGTCGGAATAATGTCCCTAACTGTCGGAATTTTCATGCTTTCGTGCTTATGTGCTCATAAAAAAAAAATTCAAAAAAAAAAAAGAAGAGATTTTCAAAAAAAAAAGAAAATTTCCAAAAAAAATCATGCATCATATTTTTAAGACACATAAAAAAATCTCTATTTTACTCGTAAAAGAATATAGACGCTTGCACACTACGCGCACGTGACCGTACACCGCACACTACGTCCTTAACCCGGGAAATCCTTGTCGCGGTCCGTTTGGTCTTATTACGCCTCTCGGATGAGCACAGACTACCCAAACATCCCACGGAGCCTCGTGTCGACCATGCACTTGTCCGTGACACACTTTGTCCGAGACCCGGTTGGTTTTTAGTCCGGTCCGTGTCATGCCCCGTCGTTGTATAGACCTTTCCTTTCAAGCCTTTGTCGGCATACCGACTCAATATCTCTCGGGTCCCTAATCGCCGCTAATCGGCCGAAGTTGCCGGTTTTCCGCCGCAAACTTTGACCAAGATATTGACCGGCGCCTTGACTTCGGCTGACCGGCACAAATTATACACTCGACTCCCAAAGATTGACACCGAGTCATCGTGATTAATGACTATTCCATGCCTAATTACGGCTTAACCGACGACAAGTCAAGATCAATATTGACGCTTATCACTCCAAATCATGCCGACTTTTGTTGAGCCCTCGACATGATCTTGACTTTTGACGTCGCCTTTGTCCGTAATTTACATCGAATGCTCATTAAGACTCGATTACCCGCCGTACTTCTAGGATCGTTTTCTTTCGGTCGGTGGGACCCGCTTGCCCTATAGGACCCTCGCCCGGCTGTCCACCCCGGGAGGTCGAAATACAGTGGAATACGAGGGGCTTATAGACGTAGTGACGGGGCCCACCGATCCAGAATCGAGTAGTTTGCGAAAAGAAGAGCAATCTTTTCCAACCGATTAGGTTAATAAAACGTGTTTTAAGTAAACGTGAACAAATAACTGCATGTTGCATGCGCCTAAAGCCCAAACACCTACCCTCTTTCCATTCCCGCACATCCGAACCTTCATGTCCTTTCCCCAGCCTCCGCACAAAGCTTGGTTTCGGGCACCGGGTCACCGTTTGATCAGGTTGGGAAGAGTCAAGCGCGTCATCGCCTTCGCCATTTGTTCCGACTCCGGGTTTCGTAATGTCCGCACGGCCGGTAATGATGGGGATAACGTCACTCCGCCTCCCCGGACCCCTCGCACAGAGCAACAGTGGAATCGGTTAGCGAGAACGTATGAGGTTACGACAGAAGCTACAGCCTAAACAAAATTTTTATGGAGGCTATTAAGAGTCACGGTCCGGCCGCCGGCCTCAATCCGGACGGCACCTTCACCGTGGAAGAAGACGAGGATGCCAACCCCACACTCGCCGCCCGATTACACCAGATGCCGCCACCCACCTCCTATGGTGCCACTACTAGAACCCATGTTCCTCGCGGGTCGGCCAGCTCCCCAACCACGAGACCACCGGATCCATGCGGCCTCGACGGCACAAATCGGTGGGGGCAAAATCAAGACGGAATGTCTTCTCATGGTTGGGGCTATCTCGAATGCCACAGCTGATCGGAATCCCTCCTCGGTTCGGAACCGATCAATCCGGACCTTCACGGCAACGGCCACGGTTCGGCATGCCGCCACAACTTGGTTCTGGGCCACGATCAGGAGCCCCTCCTCAAAACAAGACTAGTTCACCAAGCTCCTCACACAAATCCATTCCTCACTCAAATTTCTATGGGTTACCGAGCCTCTATCCCGGTGTCATCTGAATCACCAGACCGCAGCACCCCCGGGTTACACACCTTCACCACAAGCAGCCATGCAATTCAACAATCCGGACACTCGCACTCAAGCCTACTTACGGGCCCCATTCGAAATCCAAGTTATCCGGCTACATCGGGGCTGCCCCCACCTACTTTGCCGCCTGAAAATCCACAAGAAGCCGCAAGGTTCTACCCTTTTGCTCGAGGCTCCTACTCATGCTCCCAGTGGTAACTCACCCCAGACGTGCTTTCACCTACGTCCCCGACCTGGCCGTTCCTCCACCCGCCCGCTCCAACTGTGTAGCTCCTCTCTCTAGCTCGGCCACTAGCTTGAATGCCATGGTTCCGCCACAAGACCCTCATCCGGCCTGGTTCATGGAACAACACAAGGAAATGAAAGCGCAGATTGCCGAACCGATCGCTGTAAAGTCCGCCTTCCGGCCTACGTGCACCCGACTCCATTGTTCCCCCGCCCCACAAATTCGTGATGCCAAATCTGGATCTCTTTGATGGAACCGCATGTTCGAAACCCATTTGGACACATATACCTTGGCAATGAAAGCCAAAGGATGTACCAATCAGCAGCTTGGCCGACTATTTCGATCTATCCTTGAAGTCCAAAGTGCCTTAAAGTGGTTCTTCCGTTTGAAACCCGAAGCCGTGGCCACATGGGATCAAATTACCAATGCCTTCACGAGTAAAAATATAAGGCCAACTTGGAATGGGAAACAAATCGGGTTGACCTACAAACAACAGCAATGGCGTCCCGATGAGAATGTTGGGGACTTTTACAAGCGGTGGAATCTGAAACTCAGTGAAATGGCCATCCCTCCTTCCGAAGAGGAACAACTGACATCTTCCACTCATGCTTGAAACCACATCGAGAGCCTCCTCGGTCACTTCCCATACTCGAGACTTACGGGCCATGGTCAACTCGCAGCCTAAGTTTGAAAAGGCCTACAATCGCAATCCGCCGCACTCCGCCTACAGATATCGGGCTCCTCCTGTAAACACCGCCCCTGCTCCTGCTAAAGGCAAAGAGATGATTAACTATGCGGGACAGGAATGTAACAACACGACTCCTTTTGCTCCCAGGAAGCCAGCCGAACCCAGATCGCGGGTCATAAATCTCGAAAACTTTGGAATGCCCCTGAATGACATCTTTAGGGGACTGGTGAAAGAAGGCTTGCTGCGGCCTTTGGAGAATTTCCAACCCAGAAATCCGAATGCTCCCGTGGATACTACAAAGTATTGTGCCTTTCATCAAGCTCACGGACATCTGACTGACAGCTGCTTCACTCTGAAAAAGGCAATCCAGGGGCTGATAGAGCAAGGAAAGTTGGAAGGCCCCGAAGGGCCTAACACAGTCAAAAACCCGCTGCCAAGGAACCATAACCAGGTGAATATGATTGAATGCGGAGAATCTTCACACGCCCACGAAGATGCTGATGAAGGTTCCCAAATACCCGTGGCCAATCTCGTCGAGGATCCTGAATTCGGATTCCCCCTCAGCCTCGAGGATATCGAACGAATCAACCCATCTTGGTCTCATGTCAGAGACTCCTTGCAAGAATACGAGGCCCGCTATTTTTCGGGTGAAGGGAAGGCCGATACCGAAGAACTGGGGCTTTTCCGTTCAGAACATGAAAGAACCATTTATACAAGATGGTTAGAACAGTCAAGAAAGATTGAGCAAGAAAGCTTCCGGCGGGCTCAGACTTGGGGCTTATCAACAAAGAGGCCGAAGAGCATGCGGAGCTAGTGCACTTCGCAAATTGGCTTTGGGAGAGCCCGAATATGATCCCGAGAACAAGAAGAATCGGAAGAGGAGGATTCCTTCTATATCCTACCCGGTGTCAAATATGTGCCGCCCCTCTCACTCTTCCCCCGCAATTTACGGGAGGAGAAGCCGAATCGCAGCTACCATCACTTCCGGGAATGGGGGCATATGACAACTTCGCGGCCGCACGCACCCTCTTCCCCTAACAGATTTTACCGTCGCTCTCTCTCGGTGATATCCCCGTGGTATGGGAAGACGATTCCGATGACAAATACATGACGATGATGACGATGACGATGATGATGACGAGAGCGAAGAGTCGACTGATGCCCCAGATCCGGAATCGGTCTGGAACAATCATGCCCGAAATGAACCCATGGGAGCAAGCCACAATGGTTGGTTGTCACCAAGCGACAATGAAGGACCGCCAGAAAGTGCGGATCAGATTCCAATGGAGACAGACCCCTACGAGGTGTCACTTGTAAGATGCATTTGTGGCCAATGCCCGGATACTCCAGAGGATGAGGGACAGCAAAGCCCGCGCCCAGATCCGTACATATCCGAAATCCTAGAACACAACGTTCCTTATAAGAACCTGAATGGTGAATGGAGAAGATTTATTGAAGCACTGGTCGAAAATGGAGGGTTTCAGCCACCGGAAGATGAAGAATTCGTAAACGTTATCGGATCTTTTTCTTCTTTCCCACGAACGGATGGCGTAACAACCGTAAGGGTCACAGCCGGGCCGCTCGAGCGCAGCGAATGCCTGCAATCACTGAAAAGGGTTATCGATCTGAACGTCTCCCCAGTGGCCTTCATACCTATGAGTCCACATGACGCCTTTCTAATTGCTACAGGGCCCGACAATGGACCCCGGGTGCTCCTTATTTGGACACAGATCTATCGAGCCGCTGCCTCAAGCTCCGAAGGGGAACGTTGCCTATCCTTCACCTCGTGGCCGCCCTACCGGCAAGACTGAAAGAAAAAGGATATACGATGAGATGGAGGCTGATAGCCACAACTCTGTGGGCCATCCAAGGGATGAAATCGAAAAGCCGCCGAGTCCCGACAATAGCAACTCTTGTTGCATGATGACAATGAGCAAGGCCGGCCATGAGAGTGAATCAGGGGACGCCCTAGCTCTGTGGGCCATCCAGGGGGCAAAAACACAACCCTGCACTCGGGGTAATCCTTGGGAAGCAGCTTATAAGGGCCGCCCAGAAGGAGCCAAGATGCCCAACCCCTCACCGTCACTAAACCCCGTCGTAACCAATGGCCAATAGCCAAAAGGGCTCCCCATCGACCTTGGCAAAGATCAAGAAATCCAAATAAGAGACGATCTGATGAGGAAGTTAATCTGTTGACCCGATCCGGCGTATCTTCCAAGGAAATCCCAAGGCGTATAAGAAGGCCACAGATCAAGCACCAAAAGAAGATCGCCGCCCCTACGCCAAGACAAGACAACAAACCTGCACTCGAAAAGAGGATCCCGTGCTCACCCGGGGCCTTGAAGCAAACACAGCCAACATTTCCCTCTCGGTCTCTACTCACCTCGTCCTACCCCCATAAGCTAAAGCCGGAAGAAAGCCCGCTCGCACTCGTGCCTATTGATGCTACTCCCGATGATGTGGTACAGCTAATTGGAAACATCCACTACGGGAACATAATCACTTTCACGCATCTCGACCTCCCTCAATTTGGGGCCGATCATAATGAGCCTCTCTTCATCACAAATTCACTGGATGAACGACGCCTCCTCGGGTCCCGGTTGATAATGGGTCCGGAATGAACATTCTTCCAAAGCAAAGATCATGAGCTTGCTTGATATCAAGACTACGTACTTGAAGCCTTCTTCTCTCACAAATAAAGCCTACGACTCAACATCCCGAGCAGTCCTCTGAGTTGCTACTTTAGACCTCTCGGTTTGGACAGTAAATTGATACCTCGTGGAATTCCAGGTTATCGACATCCCGATTACTTTCAATGCCCTCGTCGGGAAGACCTTGGCCGCACCAAGTCAAAGTGGGTCGCCTCAAGCCTCCACCGGTGTGAAATTCGCCTCGAATGGGGATCCGACAACCATTTACGGGGATTTAGTCACTTTAGAGGGCACAGATACGGGCGGAATACCTATTCTCGAAATCAAACATGACGAGGAAGGTCACATGCTAACTAAGCTTCACTGGCCGAGCCTCCCAAGGCCCAAGTGTGCAACATAGATCCGACGGTCACTCGGGATAAAATCCCACCGGTCTTGAAAATGATGAGA
The DNA here is from genome assembly GCA_022495995.1 of Adenophora triphylla var. japonica. Classification (NCBI taxonomy): domain Eukaryota; kingdom Viridiplantae; phylum Streptophyta; class Magnoliopsida; order Asterales; family Campanulaceae; genus Adenophora; species Adenophora triphylla. The sequence continues at coordinate 202,384 of JAFEMH010001443.1, forward strand.
AAATGAGCTATCTACCCGGCCTCGGTCCGGGGAAGCGCCAACAAGGAACTTTCAAACTCATCGAAGCGAAAGGACAAAATACTCGCCACGGCCCGGGATATGAGGCCTCCCAATGGACACCGCAAAGGGAAAGAGATTTGAAGCCGCCACCGGAAAGATCCCGTTGACAACCCTAAATCTCTCCCCTTCACTCCTAATTTGGCCGACTACTTTGTAAAGGGTCCCACACAACCAGAAACATCACAGAGCCCACTCCCACGGCAGATGGCTAAAGCTACAGGATAGCCTCAACAAGTTCGTAGGAACCAAGGCTAACCCGGTCCGTAGAATGTTCCCGGACCTACCCAAGATACCCGGGGCTACCACTACCATGAAGAGTGAGTATACCTTCAGCAGGCGTACCTGACTCGGTGGAACAGCCGAGAAACTCACAACCACTATTCCTCCCGCCCAGAAGATCCGAAACCCGAATTCGAACCGACAATGCCAAAAGCTAAGGCCACGGAATTTCCTCGTATGGTCGGGATGGTCCGGTTATGCAGAATTGTTCGAAGAAGAAGTCCAAAGGTGCCGACCCGATTGATCTCGGCTCAGCCCAAGAGATGATAGCGGCAATTGAGAAAGGAGAACAAAACAAAGACAGCTCCCGAGTCATGAGGCCACCAACAACGATGCCGCTAAAGAATTGGGAAACTCTCTCAGCCCATCCGCGACCAAGGAGGAAATGATCACCAAGCTCGGATTGGTCCCCCGTCCCTTTGTGTCAATCTAGGACGCCTCTCTCGTTAAGATCGAGTCTCTAGGGTCGTCCGATGGCTTTACGCCCGAAGACTACGAGTCCGTAGCAAGCACCGTATTCCCTTTCGTTTTCAATGAAATGACGAACCTTTCGAGTATCCCTTGATTGCCACTTTAACTAATGATGAATTAATTAATAAAAAATTTTTTTAATAATAATTCATTAGATAAAGAAGCGTATTACATTAAACAAAAAAAATCAAACAACAAAAAAAAAATCTTTAAGCAAAGTTGTCCGGAAGAGGAAAATCGAGCCCAAGCTGCCGAAGAGATTTTGACGAGTGTGAATTTGGGAACTGCGGAAGAACCTAAAGAGACGCAGATTGGTCATTTCTTCGAAGGAATTGGAAAGGATGCTCTGCAAAATCCTACAAAATCCTCAATTCAAAGAAAGTCGCCCTCTTCATCAAAGAAAACATCATGTGCAGATACGGGTTGCCGCCGAAATCATTTCGTATAATGGATCCCACTTCGAAGGGGAATGTGACAGTTGCGTGCAATTCCGAATAACCCGTCACAAGTCATCACCCTACAGGCCCCAAACCAACGGAGCCGTCGAAGCAAAGAAACAAGACTCGAAAATATCATCCGGAAAATGGCCGTCCAAGGCGTAGATTGGCCCGAGAAGTTACACCTGGCACTCGGGGCTACGTAACACGCCGAACGGCAACCGGGGAAACACTTTTGCCCTCACATACGGAATGGAAGCCGTACTCCCAATCGAGCCGGAAATACCTCGCTCCGTATACCGCCGGAAAGCCAAATCAACGAGGTCGAATGGCTCCGTAGTCGCCATGACGAATTGACCCTACCGGACGAACGCCGACCGAAGGCCATGGAACACATCCGGGCCTACCAAGGAAGAATGGCCAGAGCCTTCGACAAGAAAGTAAAGCATCGGGAAATCCGAGAAGGGGATCTCGTTCTAAAAGAAAAGCCCCCACCCGTATCAACCCCTCGCAAATGGGAGCCTCGTATGGGTCGGGCCATATGTAGTCCGTAAGATCTTCTCCTGAGGAGCCATGCAACTCGCAGACCTCGACGGAATCCCTTTGTACACCCAGGAATGGTGACAAGCCGTACGTATACTACGCGTAAAAAAAAAACAAAAAAAAAAAAAAAAAGACAAAAAAAAAAAAGACATAACAAAAAACAAAAAAAAAAAAAAACAAAAAAAAAAAAAAAGACAAAAAAAAGAGACAAAAAAAGAGAAAAAAAAGAAGAGTGCTAAAAGAGTAATACCCAACTAGGTTAGAAACCCGAAAAGGGCGGCCTAGGTAAAAAACAGGGTTGCACCAAAAAAAAACAAAAACAAAAAAAGAGTTCACCAGGTTGAACTACGAAGACCTGAGCTCCTCAAAATGGGGGGAACGTAGGCAGCCGGAAACGGTTCGGTCTAAAGCACAAATAAAAGCCATACTTTGGCATCAATACAATTGATCAGACCATGAAAGCGTCTCGAAAAACTCTAAAGCAATTCAAATATTCATTACAAGTTAAAAGCTCTTTGATGAGTCTAAGCCCGATTCATTCCTACAACTGGCAACCTGCTAAAAGAAAACTAAGATACATAATCAAACTAATGTGTCTGTCCTGGCAAGAAAGGGATACTCGGAAACCTCGTAGTCACTCCAAGCCACTCGCATCGGCCTCTCCCTTCTTCTTCCCCCTCCGAGTCTTTCTTCTTCGAACCGGAAAATGTCTGCATTCCTCCTACCAAGCTCGTATAGGAACAGGTCTATCAAGCCAGCCTCTGTCAGTGGCCTTAGTAGCCCTAGCGTCATCCCTCATCTCCCGTAGCCTAGCCGGGTAGCATAGGAGCCCTCCTCTCCCGTCTCTTGACGTAAGCCTCATAATCGCCCACGCATCTCCGCTCCCGTCATGAGGGTTGGCCCTCGCCGCCCTCCTCCTCTCGTAAACAGCCCGGTCCTCCGCACCTACAATGGCCTCACGCCGTCTCAAAATAGCCACCTCGAGTCTCTCCTGCATGCCCCTCGTACCAATCCAGTACCAAGTGGTCGTGAACACCGGTCTCTGACGCCGAGAATGACCCGAGGAGGAAAGGCATCGTACCTCCATACTCGGGAAAGAAATGGAAACACCGAGGGATCATCCATGGAAACAAGAGCCACCACCCCGGTAGCTATATCATCAAAACCCTCCAAAGGAACCTGCTTCCAAGCCAAACCGCCTAAGGACCCAGCCGGAATGTAGAAACCGGACCGAGAAAGCCCCTAAGCATAACCACATGGGACCCGTCCCCGAAGCACTCGCGAGTCTCCACCCGCCAATGAGACACCAACCATCTCGATATCTTCAGCTCCGGCGACCCGCCATCCAACGCGCCCACGAGCCCCGATCATCAAAATCTACATCGACACCTCTCCCGGCAAAAGTCCAAGGCCGATCATATCGAGGTTTCCCGAAGAACCCCCAAACGCTCCATCGCCCACAGTGGTCAAGAGAAACGGGCTGCCCCCGCGCATGTACCGCCGTCCGGTAGCTAATCTGCCGAGAGCATGAAAAGTCTCCCCAAGAATCAAAGGAACGACATCTCTCGCCTGTGCGACAATGGACGACAACATCCAGCAGAGATCGATGGCAACTCCCGAAGGAATAGACCATGAACAAAGTGCCGAACATGCAAGGTGCAAAGGCATCCCAATAGGCGTAGTCCACCAAGCCTAAGCCCATACATCTGTCGGGAAGACCGGAAATATCAAAATGGTCGGGACCGCGGATCATGCCTCGTGCTTCCTCCGGAAAGATGAAGAAGGTTGCACAACTTGTCAACAAAAGAAGCTCCTCCGACAAAGGAATTGCTATCTCCTCCACCTCCGACCTCCAAGCAAGGCCCGAAATTCTTCCACAATGGAACAATCTCGTTGAAGGAAAGGCAAAGACATGCCTTCTAGTATCCCAAAAGGAAGAAGAAGCCCTTAAGAGGTCATAATCCGGAACCAATTCTTTGAGAGACCACAAGCATCGTACCTTGTGCCGTTCTTCAAAGAAAGACCTTCTCTCATGCATAATTTCCCTGGACCAATCCTTGAACTTGTTGAAAAATGACATTTGGGACTCTTGGGACAATTTTGAGGGAGCTTTTCTAAGGCTTTCCATGGTTTTTTCTCTTCCTCCCCGAAAATGGTCATTTGGGCCGGAGGTTGAAGAAGATATTTGAATTTGAAATAAAGCAAAGCCGATTTAAAGCAAAATCAAAGGACAGTGTCGATGCCGTCCCCATCCGCGCGGATACGTTTGCTCCCCATCGAAAAAATCTGCAATGTACCAAGCCGCTACACCAAAAGGGAATATTCGTCCCTGCTCGAAACCAGGCAAAAAAAAAAAAAAAAAAAAAAAAACTCCCCAAACCAGTCCATATACCAAACACCCTTGCAAAAAAAAAAAAAACCAAGGCTCATGCGACACTGCATTCATATTGCATTGCATTCATAAAATAAAATCCTAAATTATTACATCCAAAAAAAAATGTGCATAATCAAACAAATAAAATCTAAATCTCAAAAAAAAAAATCAATCAAAAAAAAAAGATCAATCGGAGTCTCCAAAGACCCGATGTCTCCCCGGCCTCTTGCGACTCGGGCCCGCCTCGTCAGAGCCCCGAAAGTCTCGGGCTCGGAATCGTCCTCATCTCCGTAAAGAGGCTCGCCGGGACCAACCGGCACACTCTGATAGGGTAAACCCAGATCCCTGAAGAAGTCGTCCCCGAAAGTGAAGGCGTCCGACTCCTGAACATACGGGGACGACCCACCATGCCGCCAAACGTGTCCCTGCCCGTGCGGATCCCCAAGAATGACGTGATCCGAAGGCAAAGGCCGCGCGGTGATCAATGAGAGGAGAAAGAGGGGTCTCGGAAGAAGTCTCCGAGGGAATAGGAGAAGCCTCCCGTCTGACAGTGCCGCCGTGGTCTCCTCGCCCTAGCCCGAGGTGCCCCGCAAGCAACCATCCTCCGTATGAATCTCTTAGCCCCGATCACTTGCTTCGTCAGTGTCTCGACGACCACCTTCGAAAACTGCACAAAAGCAAAAGCGTCAAAAAAAAAAAAAAGGTGATGTTAAAGATGATGAAACAAAAGAAAGAAAAGAAAAAGAAAAGGTGAAGCCATACCTTCATACCCTGACGAGGCCGGAAAGCTCGTGGAAGCCGCTCGGGCCGAGGGATCTCGCACCTCAATCGGACCCCATCCCGGATGTAGGAAAATCCGTCCGAGGGTACCGCGGGATCCCAAGCCCCTCCTCTCCAAAACCCGAGGCATCCTCGCCTCCTCAATACGAACGTCGCATATGGCTCGATCGCCACGAAGTCCGAGAAGTGCCGGCCGCTCTAATCGTCCCAGTCACTGACCGATCGCCGGTGCATCATGTCGGCCGGGAGGCTCCACCGGTGTCCTCAAAGGCGAGTTCACGCCATGCCGGCGCGTCACCCTCTCTCCTGCATAGTAGACGTCGCAAGTCGTGCCCTCAAAATCCTCCGCCGCACCGCCCAAATCTCGCGCCTTCACCGCGCTACCTCAAAGCGATCCTGTGGGAAGAATATCATCCCCTCATCCGTCTCGGGCTCCGTCAAAGGAAGGCAATCCGCGTACCTAAGAGTCGTACGCCCCGGAGCTTATCTTCTCCCGGCATGCTTGGACCAAGACCGCATGGCCGGATACGCCCGACGTACGCCTCGCCGGCCGCCCACACCGTGACGTGGAAAAACTCCAACGCCCATACCTCTGCGAAAGGTAAAAATCCAATCAATCCAAAGGCAAATAAAAGTGCGTGCTCAAAGGAAAGAGGGAAAGCAAAAAGAGAGCTTATACCTCCGTGAGCAAACTCGAAGCAATACAGGAGCTCACAGCCTTCCTACGTATCTATCAAGAGCGAAGTACACACTCACTCCGGCCTCCCCCAGAAATATCTCCAACCGTCTCCATGTCCTCCAAGGACCTCAAGAAGGCAAAGACCGCCGTCCCCTCAAAGATGCCCAAAGAGTGTGCTCGAAAAGGTAAACCAGAGGAAGGACCTAGCAATCCGCTCTGCGCTAAACCTATCCTCCCCACCTCGTAACTCGCGATGGTCTCCACGATCTTGCCAAAGACCACGGCATACTCCATCCCCATCCCCTTTTTGGGAATAGGGGAAAATCCCAGAAGAGCCTCGCAGATCGCATCGCCGTAGCCATCTCTCCACTCAATGCCGCGTCCATTGAAGGACAGACTCCGTGATCGCAAAGCATAGTCGAAGGCGTAATCGCCGCTCGCCCCGTAAGAAGTGGAATGTGCGGGTCGCATCCCACCGCTGCCGCGCTAGAGCAAACATCAAGCCCTTGCACTTAGGGAACTTGACCACCCCCTCAAGCACTCGACAAACTCCCAGAGCCCCGTCTCGACAACGATCCGTCTCTGACTCGGCAAAGCTCCTCGGCCCGCATTCGGAAGCCGGTCCCACAAGTCAATCACAGACTCCACCGATCCTCGAGTCTTCATCTTGTTCAGCTGCTCCGTCACAAAGCGGTTTCCGCCCTGTAAAAAAAAAAGAGAAGAGAAAATGTCAAAAAGATTGCATTTGCATAAAAAAAAAATTCGACAAAGATGACAAAGATACAATGAGCATAGCCCCATTTTTCTCGCATGAAATAAAACAATTTTCAAAGCAAGTCCCAATGCATTAAAAAAAGAGGATGCATTCCTACTAAGTAAAAACTCCGTCCCATTTTCAAAAAAATGCATACATGCATATCATCCATCTTACATGCAACGGGAGGAAAAATCCGTCCCACTTTTCAAAAAAAAATCCTAAACATACATCTCATATTGGCAAAATGCCCATTCTTTCGAAACAAAATGCATGCATTGCATCATCATCAATATCAAAATTCAATTTCAAAAAAAAATCATCATCATCAAGAACATGCAATATTCAACTCCAAAAAAAAAAAAAAATCACAATTCTTCGAATTTTCACATGAAATTTTCGAATTAAAAAAAAAATGTGGCGAAAATGCCAATTCTTTTCCCAAGCAAAATGCACATTTTTGGGACACTCACAAATTCATTGCAACATTGCATATCATCAATATCAATATTCAATATTCAAAAAAAAAAATTTCAAAAATCACCCAAAAATTTCAAGCAAGAAATCGACAAGAGGATCAAGAGGATTCGAAATATACCGTTCGGAGATGCGGATCCGAAGCCCAATGTTGCCAAGCATCGGGGTAATGCTCTTCCTCAACCGATTGCGAAAGATTGTAATGCCTCCTCATCCGGACGAGCTCCAATCGCCTCTCCGCTACCGGACCACGTCCTTGGCCTTGAAAAGCGCCTTCCCCGTGTTCCATTGCTCGAAAAATCAAGAAAAACGGACGAATTTTGAAGCTTCTAGGGCCAAAAATGGCTGTTCTCCTCGTTTCTGTCTCCCTCTCTCTCGGCAACTGCAAAAATTGGACTGAGGAAGAAGAAGGGCGTTGGCCCCATTAAATACCCCTGACTTTCCATCCCTATCCGCGCGGATAGGATTGCAAGGGTCAAAATGACCCTTTTGCCCCTTAAAATTTCAGGACTCTGCAATTCAGTCCCCAACTTGACAAAGTTAACCAAAGTTAACCAAAGTCAGCCCCTTGTCAAGAAAATCACCCCGCACAAACGTAAGACCGAGTGCCCCGAGAAAGATAACGAGATCCCGTATCTTTCATCAAAATTACCCCTAGCCAAACGTAAGACCGAGTGCCCCGAGAAAGATAACGAGATCCCGTATCTTTCATCAAAATTACCCCTAGCCAAACGTAAGACCGAGTGCCCCGAGAAAGATAACGAGATCCCGTATCTTTCATCAAAATTACCCCTAGCCAAACGTAAGACCGAGTGCCCCGAGAAAGATAACGAGATCCCGTATCTTTCATCAAAATTACCCCTAGCCAAACGTAAGACCGAGTGCCCCGAGAAAGATAACGAGATCCCGTATCTTTCATCAAAATTACCCCTAGCCAAACGTAAGACCGAGTGCCCCGAGAAAGATAACGAGATCCCGTATCTTTCATCAATATCATCCCCTACATCAAACGTAAGACCGAGTGCCCCGAGAAAGATAACGAGATCCCGTATCTTTCATCAAAATTACCCCTAGCCAAACGTAAGACCGAGTGCCCCGAGAAAGATAACGAGATCCCGTATCTTTCATCAAAATTACCCCTAGCCAAACGTAAGACCGAGTGCCCCGAGAAAGATAACGAGATCCCGTATCTTTCATCAAAATTACCCCTATAAAACGTAAGACCGAGTAACCCGAGAAAGATAACGAGATCCCGTATCTTTCATCAAAATTGTTCTCGGCAGTTAAACGTAAGACCGAGTGCCCCGAGAAAGATAACGAGATCCCGTATCTTTCATCAAAATTACCCCTGCAGCCAAACGTAAGACCGAGTGCCCCGAGAAAGATAACGAGATCCCGTATCTTTCATCAAAATTACCCCGGCAAGTCAAACGTAAGACCGAGTGACCCGAGAAAGATAACGAGATCCCGTATCTTTCATCAAAATTACCCCCTAAGCAGCCAAACGTAAGACCGAGTGCCCCGAGAAAGATAACGAGATCCCGTATCTTTCATCAAAATTGCCCCCCTAAGCCAAACGTAAGACCGAGTGCCCCGAGAAAGATAACGAGATCCCGTATCTTTCATCAAAATGTCCCCTAGTCAAACGTAAGACCGAGTGCCCCGAGAAAGATAACGAGATCCCGTATCTTTCATCAAAATTACCCCTAGCCAAACGTAAGACCGAGTGCCCCGAGAAAGATAACGAGATCCCGTATCTTTCATCAAAATTGCCCCCTATAGCCAAACGTAAGACCGAGTGCCCCGAGAAAGATAACGAGATCCCGTATCTTTCATCAAAATTACCCCCTAGCCAAACGTAAGACCGAGTGCCCCGAGAAAGATAACGAGATCCCGTATCTTTCATCAAAATTATCCCCTAGTCAAACGTAAGACCGAGTAAACCGAGAAAGATAACGAGATCCCGTATCTTTCATCAAAATTATCCCCTGCAGCCAAACGTAAGACCGAGTGCCCCGAGAAAGATAACGAGATCCCGTATCTTTCATCAAAATCTTCCCTAAGCAAAACGTAAGACCGAGTAACCCGAGAAAGATAACGAGATCCCGTATCTTTCATCAAAATTGCCCCCGGCAGTAAAACGTAAGACCGAGTGCCCCGAGAAAGATAACGAGATCCCGTATCTTTCATCAAAATCACCCAACGGCAGCAAAACGTAAGACCGATCTCCTGCACAAATACGTCCGATTTTCCTCAAAGAAAGGCTAACGAAATCCCCAACAAAGTTAACGGAATCCCAAAAGCCAGCGAAATCTCGAGTAAAATTCGAACTACGAAAGGGCTTGATTCCCACTAGGGATACGTAGGTAGCCTATCATTAGGTCCAGCCCCTCGACCAAAACGGTCACCCTCTCCTTCTAGCCAGACAAAGTCCACCGAAAGGCCATTTCAAATTAAGGTCCGAGGCGCCTAAAAAGCCATCATCATCAAGGTCCGAGGCGCCTAAAAGCCATCATCAAATCAAGGTCCGAGGCGCCTAAAAGCCATCATCATTAAGGTCCGAGGCGCCTAAAAGCCATCATCATCAAGGTCCGAGGCACCTAAAAAGCCATCTTCAAGGTTCGAGGCACCTAAAACGCCATCTTCAAGGATTGAGGCACCTAAGACGCTATCGCTAGAAAGCGATAAATCGCAATCATCCCCAAAGAGACCGAAAATGGTCATTCCTATCCCCACAGAGCGGATAGCCATCGACCAAAAATGGTCATCTCTTATCCCCAAAGAGTTCCTTCCCAAGAACCGATCGTAGAACTCGCTCATCGTTCGAGGCACCTAAAACGCCATCATCTCCGTGGTCAAAGACCCGAACTACGACCGGCTTGATTCCCACCCGGATACGTAGGTAGCCTATCGCTAGGTTCACCACCCGATCGCTCGATCATCCCGCCAAATATGGAGCCTACTCTTATCGACGACCCCGCTTCCTTCGGGAAAGCGCCGTCGCCGAGGGCTACCGTAAGTGCTCCAATTTGAGCTTGTTAGAATTTTCGTTAGAAAATTAACGGAAAGTTATAACATTTCTAACAATTCCTAACTATCCTAACATTTCTAACAAAGTGAGGGTAAATGGGCATTGTTATTTAAGGTTAAACCTTAAAAAGAATCTTAAAAAGAAAAACAAATGAAGAAAACCAAATATAGCAATGCTGAAACATAATCTGGCCGGTCAATTTGAATTTTGAAAAAGATTATTCCTTGTGTCCAAAGCCTCGAAGCAAAGAATTAATGAACAAAGGCACGCGATCGGATCCATCCGCGCGGACATGTTTGTATTTTCAGGAGGGCTATAAATTGAGCCCTCCAAATACAAAAATAAGGAGGAAGAACACAAATGCAACGAAGTTCGCGAAATATAGAGAGAAAACAATGAGAATTCTCAAGAATTGTCACCTTTTACTTTCCAATCTTTCCCAACTCATACTCATCCACTCACTCTCATATTAAAGCCCTAAACACTCATACACTCAAGCCAAACACTCAAGAACACAAGGAAGATTGGTAAACCCTCCTCTTCCTAACCCTAAATCTCATCCATGCATGCATCTTCAAACTACAAAATGTAGTTCTTTCATCTTCTTTCTCTAGATCTAAGAAGATCACCATGGAAGACCATCTCCATGGATGATCTTCTATAAAGATCAACATTATTTTCAAAGCTTTTCTTTCTTACTTGCAAAAATGCACTTTCAAAACCCTAAAAACCATTTTCAAGCACTAAATCTTGATTTCAAAGGGTAAAATCCCCTCCCCAAGCAAATGAAATGCTTAGTCCTAATGTACTTAAGGATGGTTTGGTATAGTTGATTCACCACTAAAATGTCTAGTGATCACTAACCAAAACCTAGGGAAATGGGGACAAGCATGGATGCAAACCCCCCTTAAAATCATATTTTCTTTCTTGAGAAGTTGCTGTCCAGTAGCAAATTTCTCAGACCTCAGTCCATGGTCTTAATTTTTGGACACAGATGAACTTGGAATTTGGTGTTGACTACAAAACACTTTTTGTAGCCAACATCCAGAGATTTCCAGACATATTTTTACCTTATTTTTTGGGTGAGTAAAACTCCTCTTTTCAATTTTTCTTTCAGAGGCTAGTTCATCAGCTTCTGGGAATCCAGATCTCATATCTGAGGTTTCCAGAAGGTTTTGACCCCTCAAATCTTCTCCAAAATGGAAATTTCTTTCACACAAAGTTTATTCAAGGAGTCTAGAGAAACTTTCATTCTCTGAGTTCATCCAGATTATGAAGTTTTAGGACCCTTGAATCCATTTCAAAATCAGGTGTCTGCTGCCATTTCCTTCTGGCAGAAGTGACTTCTCAACTTCAAAAGGTTTTTTGAGTACCAAATCTCAAACCAAAAATTCTCCAAAAATCATGGGATCAGTTTAAAGTCTTAAAAAGACATCCCAATTTTTACTTTTTCCAGTTTCAACTTATTTTGGCCAAAACACACACACACACACCCACAAATGATTTTCAGCTTGGAAGACTCGTTTTTACGAGGCGCGTCGGGTGCACACTAACGTCCTTCCCGACGCGTAACATGACCTCTGAACCTAAATCTCTGATCTCGGGCTTTTTTCAAAGTTTTGCCCTTCAAAATTAAAATGGCGTGGCGACTCCGTTTTTTCCGGGTTTTATTTGGTTTTTCAAAGAAACGCAAGAAAGCCGAATTTTTTCCCATATCGTCACACCTCTTCCAATTTTAGCTTGTGGGGGTAGGAGGATGTGAGCAGGGACCACAAGGAGACATCAACCTGGGTTCTTTTTAACTGTGTCAATATTGGGTCCTCTTGGGCTTCTTCATTTCCTGCCGATCTGTATGGATCCTGAGAGGCCTGGGGATTCGAGACCGCAACTCCTTTGCCTTTCCCGGATGGATCTGCACTATCCATTCCCAACATTCTTCCCGACCAAGTCAACAAATTAACCTCTTGATGATCTTCAAACACAAAATTCTTGCTAGCCTCCTTGAGTTCTGCTAGCGTAAGCGGAACAGGGCGAGTGCTATATGGCCACGCTGCCTGTCTTATCTCATTTACGGACAAAGGCGCCTCCAAGTTAGCTGCTATCCTGAGCTCCTCCAAAGAGATTGGGGATTCTCTAGGAGCCATAGAGGATATAGCATTAACAACCAAACGCTTTTCATAATCATCGTACTCAACAACATTATTCAAATCATACAAATCATCAAGATACAAGACATAGCAAAAGTTGTCTTTCATTTCATAGGAACAAGGGTTTACATCAATCATAAGCTCATTACAATCACCACTATCATTTCCATCTACAGACTTTCCAAACTCTATTACATTGACGAAGTAATATTAACCAAAGTCGATGAGATTCACGTTGTTACTCGGCAGGGGGTTGCTGACGACGTTGGGGCGAGGAGATTTCTCGATCTTCTTTTCATCCACGAGGCCTTGGATGATCTTCTTGAGGGTTATGCAAGTGTTTGTGGTGTGCCCTGGGAATTGATGAAATCAGCAGTACTTACTAGCATCAAGATTGGGATTAGGACGGGCAGGGCTGTAATTTTCCAGCGGCTTAATCATGCCGGTCCGAAGCAGGCCGTTGAAAACTTCTTCTGTAGACATGCCCAAGTCATCAAACCTTGGCTGCGGCTTGGGTTGGAATCTTAATGCATTATGTACATTGCCACATCCTCTTTGCAGGTTGTTGATACTGTTATCTTTGACCACTTCTCTTCCCTTTGACGCCATCGCAGAAATAGGGTTAGGTGCTCGATATCTGAATCCTCCACTTTCGCTACTACCGCCGGCATTTGCATTTGGGGTGAGATTAAACTGTCTGTTCTCACTTCTAGCTCCCATTCCAACCATTTCTCACAAATCTGGATACCAATCTTTTCCAATGGCTTCCCTTAGTATTGGCTTCACGCACGACAAGAAAATATCTTTCTGATCCTGAAGGGGGATTGGTTCTGACAGCTCGTTAAGCTTGGCATTCCACCGCTTATAGAATTCGGTGATCGACTCGTCATTCTTCTGAATGGTCCCCACTAAGTCATCTCGGGTGGTACGCCACTCTAGATTGCCTCTATACTTCTCTAAGAAGGTCTCTGTATCTGGCTCCAGGTGGAGCGGCATTCTTGCTTCAAGGCCAAAAACCAAGTGAGCGCTGGTCCTTTCAAAGTTAGATGAAAATGGGACGCCATAAACTCGGGCGTGCAGCCCATCGCCCCCATTGTCATGACGTAGGTATCCACATGAGTCTTTGGGCAGGCTGTGCCATCAAAATCAATCTTCGGCATCTTGAACTTATGGGGCAAGGGCGTTACTTAAGCTGGGTCCACCACGTTAAGACCACTAGAACCCACAGTCAATCTATCGATTTGCTATTGTATCTGCTTCAATAAAGCTGTCACTTCCGGAGTCAAACCCAGAATCTGGGGAATAGCAGGAGCCACTGTTGAAGACGGCACTAGGAACTCTGGAGTGGATCTAATGGGCAGAGCAGCCGATGGGAGACCAAAGGTACTGGGGATACTGATATTGCTATCCAACAAACTGACCGAGCTGGAAATCCTGTTCCCGTACATGTCATAGCCATTAAACTGTACACTGGGATTCTGGGGACTGAACTGCACTGACTGACCTCCAAACTGACCAAGCGTTGAAAATTCGGTACTGATGCAAGGAGATGAATACGGGGTGGAACCATACAGATACTGGGTAAGAGGAGAACACACTGCGGGCTGAAGGAAGTTGCCTTGGAACTGAGACTGCGGATACTGTGGAACACTGTCTTGACAAATCTGATTCCTTGAATGACGATATTGACCATTCTGTTGCAGATTAGACTAACCACACTGAAAACTGTCGGGGTACATGCCAAACTGGGGTTGGGAGTAGCCCGCTTGGAACTGAGATCCGTACTGAGCCTGCGATGCTGGGGCATTGGGAACTGGAGAGGAAGTAAGATCGAAGAAGTTCGATGGTTGGCCACCATTCTTGCTAACACCCTGCGGAGCAACTTGGTTATACGCTTGAGAGGATGGGGGAGGAAGCCTTCCTTGAGCATTCACAATTATTCCCGGAGACGTCATTTGATCGGGGCGCGGTGTATAGCTCATGGGAGGAGGCATAGCATTGTAACTAGGCAGAAGAAGCGGATCCAATCCCGTTGTTGTTTTCTTTAGTAATTTCCACATAAGAACCATCTTCTCAACGGAGTATTGCGATTCCCTTGGCTCTCATGGCCTCAACAAAGCGGTTGTGAGCTTCTTCCTCCCGGGCCTTGGCATTCTGAGCCAACAGGCGGGCCTCACGTTCTCTGGCTAAAGCAGCTTCCAAGGTTATCCTCAAATCTTCTATAGACATATCGTTCAAACCCGGTTGACCCATAGAAACCGAACCTCCAGCAGACTGAGCGGAAAACACATCACCATTCCCGGCCATATCTGATTCTGCACTGATTGAAATTCCTGAAACTGCTTGAACAACACGAACCAAATGAGCTCCTGGGACAGATGATCGGGTCCAACTCGCCGTAGATGCAGGGGTAGATATGGGTTTATAAGGTAGTGAAGGGAGATTTTGAGGAAATACGGGAGAGGGAAAGGAAACGAGGGACAGACTCGCACAAACAATTTATTTATCTTCAAGTATAAATCGGTGTCTTAAATCCTAAGTATGGTTGGGAAAGGAGAAGCCTTTATTTATACTAACTACACCTTGGGGAAGCCTAGGGACGCAACATTCAAATCACACTAAATGTCTTGTATTGAAATCCATAATATGTAATGATACCTAACCAGAACCTAACACCGTATGGGACGGAGAGGTTGTCCAAATTTCTGGGGAAATTTGGGCAGCATAACGGGTATTCTTGATGAATTTCAAAGAAAAATCCGGCATGACCTCTCGTCGGTGCACGTTGACAATGCGGCATGATCTCTCGTTAGAACACGTCACGGGAGTGACATGTCCCCACGTGAAATCATGTTGCATTGGCAACATGCCCACAAGATGCGAGGTTTTGGGGAAGGTATAAGGACCTATGATAAGCTTCAAAAACAATTCCTTTTGGTGTGATTAAAAACGTTGTATCAAAAACCAACTGTGGGTAAGGTTTAAGTGTGGTGCCACCTATAACGAACTAGGGGGATAGGTTTGATATTAGGCGCTCAAGCGTAGGCGACATACATCACCGTCCGCGATGCCGTCAATCGCACCCGAGGGCTCTATATCTATGTGGTGGTAGTGTGCGGATGACTATATTATTTTATTTACGAAAACAAAATTTTATTTTTATTATATATTTTTTTAAGAAAAGAGAAAAGAAAAACACACACACACACTCTCACACAGGAAAAGGGAACAACAATCAACTGAGCCATTTTCGATTCAAGGGACTGCCCTCAAACCAACTTCTGAAGACCTGTTCAGTGACCATTCCTATCGCGTGACACAGGACAGCATGGGACAAGGATGTCGCACGACTAGGGTGATCACTGAATCAGAACTTTGCAAAGATCAAATCAGCCCCTGCCCTATCCATGGCAAGGGACAAACACAATAACCAAAGCACAACAGAATGGCCACAAAATATATACAAGGATCACAAGTCTCCAAATACAACAAAATGCATGTACTACAAAAGATTATTAAAGATGCACAAAAAGATGGACATGTTGGATGTTCAATCAAATGAAAGCTTGACCCACTAAATTTTGAAAAACAGGTTTTCAAAGTGTATTCCCCAGCGGAGTCGCCACTGAATGTGCGCTCACCCCCGGAATTTTGGTTTTCCAACGATGAAAAAGAAAAAGGAGTCGCCACGCCATGTTTTAGAGGCACACTTTGAAAAACCTTTGAAAGAGAACGGGTTCGGGGGTCAGGTTACGTGTTGGGAAGAACCGATAGTTCACCCAACACGCCTCGTCCGTAGACGAGTCTTTCTAATCAAGCATCCAAGCAATCTATAAGTGTGTGCAAATCATTGACAATGAACAAGTGTAATAAACATGAATTTTATTGATTTGGAAAGAGACTTACAACTTGTGAACCAATTATTCAGGGAGGTCACATCCCCACTACAACAAATCAGAACAGATTACAAAGGGAAAGGATTCCTGCAAACAGGCACAGTGTGTCGCGTGACACAGGACGTGCCTGGTCAGATGTGTCGCGTGACACAGGATCTAACCAGTCACAATGTGTCGCGTGACACACAATGGCCATCTGCAGGAACTTACAAACTTAAACACAATAACAACAACAACCAACACAGATCCAATTGATCAATCAGATTAGCTTCGAAATATAGAATTAACAACAATTCAACCCCGGGAGTGTGGATATGGAGAGATCCACACTCCCTTAGGATCTAAACAACAATTTCAACAAATATTCAACAATGAACACCCAATTATTCAGATCAACCAAGTTAAACAGAGAGATTGCGATTGGGATTCAATAATCTAGACGGCTGGAGTCTGATTACTGAATCCAAGGGAGGAAAAATAATAGAATTATTCAATTATCAAGGTAAGAGATAGAGGGAAAAGGGGATTGAGAGTGTTACCCTTATTGATTCCAGGAATTCTGTATCAAGTTAGATACAGAACCCTTCAACAGCAGCTTCTGGTCCTAGAAAGCTTGAGAGGATTGGTATAAGGTGGATCTAAGAAGTGGTGAAGGAAGTGGTTTTGAATTGGAGGGAATTGGAGGTAGGTTAGGGGTGAGAGAGAGAGGTGTGTGTTTGGTGTGTGTGTTACGTTGCAATTTCTGCAGAGTAACAGTATGTCAAATTCTGGATCCATTTCTAAGAGGGGAAGGGTCTTATTTATAGGCTGCAGTTAGTGGTCACCTTGTGTCGCACGACCTTCTGCAACCACTTTCCAGGCCTCGACTTGTCGCGTGACACAAGGTGTCACAACCGCTTTTGGCGCCAAAACCAGTTTCTGGAACATTCAGGGAAAATACCCAAAAGGTCCAAAAAGGTTTTATTCCCAGGAGGTCCTTTAGCATGAGCAAAGTACCAGAAGGTACTTCCTTCTCGGGAAACTTATGGAATGTTTCCGGAAGTCTCGGGATAGGCCGGGAATTTACCAAAATGCCCCTTAATGCAATTTTATCACATTAAAATGCACCTAAAAGGGTTGCGAATTGGATTGGCGTACTTATAATATTTTAAAATAAATTCATTTTAAATTTACATAATATTTTATGTACTTGATTTTGATTATTACCCACTAATTTGTATGTCAAATTGCTCCATATGTAGGTGGCAAGGTCCCTTATCATATACACATCTTACTGTCCATAACTTGCGTGAATATCGAGATCAGGTGGCGTATTTGACTGATGATCTGGTTGAGTGGCAGCCATACTTAAGTGTCTAGGGTCCATCATATTGCTTCCAGGGACAGGCTATATGGAGAGCGAAGGTGCCCCTCATTTGCTTTGATAGGGTTGAGTGGCACCTGCCTGATCGAGTAATGAGGCAGTTCGGGATGTTACAGAGTATCCCTGACCCACATGACACGAGTGAGTACCTGCATGGACTTGATCGACGAGGTCAATCAGAAGTTAATTGGCTTGATTTCCACATAGCTTACATAGGAATGTGGAATCAACGAGCTAATTTGGTGGTGGATGGGAAATATGGTATCGAGGATGTAGATTATACACATCCCTATATGTTATGGTACTCTAGAATTACACGGTTATTGATCCAGAATCCAAATGCTGTAGAGGATTAGGGGTACATGGCACATGCTAGTCGTTATGAGGGTTTGGTAAGCTATATAGTACATATTTACTTTAGTTCATTTTTATTATTTTACCATTTTATCTTATCGTTATAATTTATTCCTTCTTTATTATTTTCAACAGATTCAAAACCTTCAGCGCGCGTACATATCTGTAAGTACCCCAATCTGGATCACCCTCTTCCGAGCACACGGGAAACACCGCAGACTCACAAACGCAGTCTCGAAGACCCGTGACACTCAAAACCCTCAAAAACCCCCAACCAAACCAAGGGAGGGACCTTTCTGGGACAAAGAAGCACAAAAGGACATTTTAGGAATATTTTCAGAAATTGGAAAAGCAAATGTGGTCCGTACGGACCTCTTTGTTTCAATGATTACTGAATCCCCTTAAAGTCCAACTTATTTCCTCAAATCCCGGGAAGCATCATTACCCAGCCACATGGTTGGTCCGTACGGACCTTATTGAATGCAAGGTTGGTTCGTACGGACCTTATTGCAACCAGACACCATCATTGCTGAATCTTCTTCTTAAAGTTAAGATATTCCCTCAAATCGAGGAAAACCAAAAACTTGGATTACCTTGAAGGTCCGTACGGACCTTATTGCACAAATCTGAGTACTATAAATAGAGGGCTCCCCCTCCCTCATTTCACACATCTCCCTCTTCTCTCCTCTCCCCCCAGCCTTCTGGCACCCCTCTAAGTCCTCTCGAGGCACTCCCGTCCCCTTTCGAATCACTTCGAGGCCTTCCGAGCCCCCTTGTGGTGCTCTGAAGCCTCTCCGAGTGCTCCCGCGACGCTCCCGCGCTGCCTCGAGGCACTCTCGAGGTACTCTGAGGCCCCTCGTGGTACTCCGAGGCCTTGCCTGGTCTTTTCCGAGGCATCCCGGCTCTTTTCGAGTCAAACCAGCAACTCCAACGCACGCCGAACCTCTGCCCGAACGCAACCTACAATCCCAACGCACGCCGAACCTCTGTCCGAGTGATCTCTGCGATCCCAACGCAGGCCGAACCTCTGCCCG
Source organism: Adenophora triphylla var. japonica (assembly GCA_022495995.1). Lineage (NCBI taxonomy): Eukaryota > Viridiplantae > Streptophyta > Magnoliopsida > Asterales > Campanulaceae > Adenophora > Adenophora triphylla. The sequence goes on from JAFEMH010001443.1 coordinate 221,063, forward strand.
AACGCAACCTACAATCCCAACGCTCGCCGAAACTCTGTCCGCAGACAACCGGCTCATCCTGAAGCAATCCCGGTCCGTACCGGAACACTATTCCATCCTCAAACACTATTTCCCAACGGAAGACAGACACGAACCAATATTGGTAAGGCTTCCTTCCTACACTATTTCAATACATTTCAATAAAGCAGTGTACAATGTAGACATCCGACACAACATGCATTTTTAAAAGCACATACACACACTGATGGGACGGATTTATACTATCTATTTCCTATGTTTTTCGTCCCTATTATTCTTTGTTTTCATGTATTTAGTATATGTTTGATGTATTTTGAGTGAATTATGTTTTGTGAGAAATTATTGAGAAACAATGTAATCCGAGGGTATTTTAGTGTTTTATTTTATATTCGGATGTAATTCTCTTGAGGAGTCAAAGTCAAGATCTTGAAGCGGAAGACTGTTTTTCAATTTTGTGAAGTTTCAAGGACCAAATTGCAAAAGCTGAAATTTCAGTGACCAAAGTGTAAAACAAGGAATTAGGAAAGTAAGTAATTACTGTGAAGACCAAGGAAATTATGCAGCGTTGACCGGGCCAAAGGAGAGTTGACCGGCGTGAGTTGGATTTTGTTATTATTTTTCTTTTTCCTTTTCCTTTTTCTTTTATTAATTAGTTTTAGGTTTATTTTAGGAGGAGTATATATACTCCTTTTAACAATATTTTAGGGTTCATCTTTTTATTCTTATTTTCTCTAGAGAAAGCTTGAGAACATCCATGGAAGCTTAACTCTTTTGCTTTGGATTTGATTTTCTAAACCCCTATTTATCAATTTGAGATATTTTCTTTTCTATTTGTTTATTCCTATTCATAATTTTACTTGTGTTGATTTTAGATTTATAACTAGGGTTTGTGAACCTGATCAATTCACTTGTTCTGTTTATGAATCTTTGCTAGAATTCTCTATGACTGTGCCAGTGTAGGAATTCATGAGTAGCATCTTTACGATTTATGCATGTGCCATGGTAAATTGTTAAGTGGGTAAAATTAGGTGATTATCTGTGTGAAACAATCATAGAAAGCATTCTTGATCTTAGTTTCTTAAATCGTTCATCAATTAATTTTGCGATCTAGACTGTGCCAGTTAAATTAATTTATTAATTAGGGTTTCTAGTGAGTGTGCCACTGCTAGTAACTAATCTGAAAGAAGAAACAGAGATTGAAATATATCTCGTGATCAGGTGAATAGGGTGACATTGAAAAGAGATATCAATGATAATTGCATAATTAGGTGGGGACGGAATCAAATCTGAAGTGTTTCTAAACTATTGTTTTTACTCTTAATTAGTTTAATTTCTGTTCTTAGGAAGTAATTGAAAATCAAACAAAACCCCCAATCTGGTCAAGTGACTGTTCGTAAATAATCACTGTTCCTCGTGGATCGACCCTGACTTACCCTAATTACATTATTAGTGGTCAAGTTTAGGTCTAATTTAGTAGGCGTGCGACTAAGCCTACCAAATTTTGGCGCCGTTGCCGGGGAACGGTGTAATTGTTTACGTTCTTATTTTAAATCTTGTTCTTTGTCTTTTTATTTTCTTAGTATTTAATTTTCCTTTGTTGGTTTAGTTTAGTTAATTTTATTTTCTGTTTAGTTATTTTTAATTTTGTTAATTGTTTTTAGTGTGGAACCTTGTAAGGTCCATACCTGTTCTACCGACACCGCTTGGAAGTCTTGGAATTAGTAAACAGATGGCGAATCGAGACATTGAGGCGTAAAACCGCTCCGAATTGGAGCGAGCAACCTCATGCCGTTCGGTTCCCCACTCGCCATCGGGGTTACATTTGAGTTGAAACCGGGTTTGTTGAGCCGGTTACCGCACTTTCTTGGGATGCCCGGTGAGAACCCGAATCAACATATATCCCGGTTTGTGCGATTTGTCGAGCATGAAGCCGCAAAGACTTCCGATTGAGCATCTCCTCCTTAGAGCATTTTCTTTCACTCGAAAGATGATGCTAGTGCATGGTATTACCATCCGCCGCCTAACAAAGATTACCACATGGCAGCAGATGAAGGAGGTGTTTCTTGATGAGTTCTTTCCTCCAGATCAGATCAATGTGATGAAGTGGGACATTAGCAACATGGAGCAGAAGGTAGAGGAGACGCTATATGATTATTATAACAGGTTCCATAAGTTGTGCAGAAGTTGCCCGTATCATGGATTTGATGATGATCAGTTGATAGTATATTTCTATGGAGGGTTGACAGTCATGGATAAGCGGTTGGTAGATTCTTGTTGTGGAGGCAGTATACTCAACAAGACGACTGAGGAGGCTAATGAGATTATAGATGAGTTGGCAAAGAGCACTCGGACACATGGCAGGAGGTCGAGTTTCAGACAGGTTAGTGCTGCGAATTCTTGTAGTGGTGTGGAAAATAAGCTTGAGACAGATGTTGAGGACCTTAAAGGGATGATGAGACAATTATTGATGGGTCCACTACAGAGTCAGCAGTATCCCACTAATCAGTATCAGTACAGTTCACCATATGGTCAGCAGCAGCAGTATCAGGGTAATCAGTTCAACGCTTATAGACCACCATTTGGACAGCCACCGCAGCAGCCGCAACAGCAGGGACAGTCTACAGAAGATATGTTCCGTACACTGGCTCAGAGTATGACCACCTTATCCAGCGGTCTTCAACAGTATCAGCAGAGGACTGATACAAGTATCAGTGGTCTTGAGAGACAGATAGGGCAGATTGCAGATGCTGTGAGTAGGTTGGAGGCTCAGAATTCGGGAAAATTGCCATCACAGACTGAACCGAACCCTTTGCAGAGTGCATGTGCCATGACTTTGCGCAGTGGTAAGGAGACTGGGAGGGAAGTTGTACCGGAGGAGCCAGTGATTGAGGTTGAGCAGGTTGTGCCTGAGAAGACCCCGGAGGAGGAAAAGAAAGCTACACCAGAGCCCACAGTTTTTGAGCCGGATGTTCCATTCCCTGAGGCCTTGAGAGAGCATCGCAAACCGGAGCCTGACAAGGCTATATATGATACTTTCAAGAGGCTTGAGGTAAACATCCCATTTTTAGACCTATTGCAGACTGTCCCGAGATATGCTAAATTCTTGAAGGAGTTGTGTAAATTGAAGAGGGATCAGAAGGCGAGAAGTCAGAAAAAGGTGAAGATGAAAGAGCATGTGTCTGCGGTCTATCATAAGAAGATGCCCAAGAAGTGCAATGATCCGGGTATGTTTGTTATTCCTGTATCTTTGGGTGATGATTCTGAGCATATGGCCATGCTTGACTTGGGTGCTTCAATCAATGTCATGCCTTATGCATTGTTTGAAAATCTTAAGTTGGGACCTCTACAGGATACGAGAGTAGTAATTCAGTTGGCGGATAGATCCAATGCCTACCCTAAAGGGAAGGTTGAGGATGTGCTTGTTCGGGTTGGTAAATTTATTTTTCCCGCAGATTTTTATGTACTAGATATGGATACGGATCCTAAGGCTCCCATTCTGTTGGGGAGGCCATTTATGTCTACGGCTCATACTAAGTTGGATGTTTCCAACGGATCTTTGACTATGGAGTTCGATGGGGATTTAATGGAGTTCAACATTTTTGACTCCAATAAAGACCCTAAGATTGTTCATGGTTTATGTTTCATGGGTGTAGTTGAGCCGAAGGTAGAGGATGTGTCCAAGGTTTGTAGTGGGATTGATGATGTAAAAAATGGGTTGAAAATACCGGCGGTAAAACATGGACCAAGAAAGATGAAGAATCTTCCTGAGCACCAAAAGCATGCATTTGGAGGTGAGGAAGAAGTAATGATAGCTAGTGGTCCCATGGAGACAGAGAAGCATGGAGGTTTGAGTACGATGAACAAAAAGACTAAGGGATCTATGCAGATAATTCGAGCTCAAACGGGATGGAGTGTGCACTAATGAGGTACCATTTATTCCCTTTCGTTTAAACTGTTTTTTTAGTTTAAGCGTGGGGGGAAGGATGATTGTATCATTGTTAGCTTTGGGTCTGAGTCTTGTCAAAGACTTAAAATTTGATGCTCGCCGGGGGCTTACCCGACATTTGGTCTAGCTAAAGACGGTAAAGAAGGGCGGCTTACCGGGAGGCAACCCGGAAATTTCGTTGTTTTTATCTTTATTTTATTTTTATTTTTTTAATTCTTTTACTTATTTATTTATGTAAAATTGGTGCTACTGAGGTTTTGTGTTGTGATGTTGTGCAGTGAAAGCAGTGAAGACGGAGCAAAACAGTGCCTAATTCTTTGTTTTGAAAAGAAAAAAAAAGGCAACACCTTGTTAAATGCATCTGCAAATATAAATGAAGGCACTGCTTACATAGGCTACAGAGAAAAAAAAAAAAAAAAAAACAGAGCCGTGGGGTAAGCTTCAGCAACAATGAGGCGCCAGCCTCACAATGGATCATGCAGCCGCCTCAAGTGGGGTAAATTTGTGGCCTTGCTACTGCAGTTCAAGCGGCCGCCTGGTGATCTCCCATGCGCCCGCCTCGGAAGCCACATCTCTAAGCCAAACCTACGGCGTTCCATGCTGGAGCCTCAATACTATCAGGCGTGCGCCTCAATTCAATTGAGGTAATATAAAAAAAAAAAAAAAGCCTTATAAAAAAAAGCCTTATAAAAATAAAAAAAAAAAATTGGGCTTGAAAAATAATAATAATAGAGGCGTGTAAAAAAAAAAAAAAAAGGCAAAACAAAAATGATTTCGAGACGAAAGAAATAACCCCCATTCCCTTGGCCACCTAGGCCAATTCCCTCGGCCACCCTCACCTTTTCCCTCGGCCAACCTCACTTGCCTCAGCCAGCCCACCCCTCCTTTCTCGGCCACAGCCCCAAATGCCCACCTTGGCCGGCCTTTCCTGCCCAACCCTCGGCCAATGCCCCTTTCTTCCTAGGCCATGGCCTCATTTCCTCGGCCACCCTTGCCCTTTTGCCTTGGCCAAGCTTCTTCCCACCACCTGTTTGTTAAATTGCCCAAATGAACCAACAGGATTGCTACAGCAACCCCTCCCATTTTTCCAGATTTACAATTTAGCCCCTAAACCTTCCAAAACCATTTTGGTCCCTCTTTTCCCCATATTTTTAATTTAGCCCCTGAACTTGTTATTTATAGTTTACCCCCTCCTTTTTCCATATTTTTCACTTTGGCCCTAAACTTTCAATCCAAGTTTATTCCCCCATTTTCTCCCTAATTTCATTTCAGCCCCTGTACTTTCAATTCACTAGAAAATGGGTCATTATTCACCTATAATCAGCAACAATTTGGGAGTAGCTCGAGCCAAGGATCTTTTTGGGGGCCAGTTTTGTTTCTACCACCTCCGTAGTCCCGAAAGGTATCCCTATCCCTTTCTTATTTGCTTTGTACTTGTAATGATGCATAAGGGACTATGCATTGTTTAGTGAGGGGGTGGAGTTTGTATAGTTGTTTATCTTATGTCCTTTCCAAAAACAAAAAAAAAATGAAAAGAAAAAAATAAAAAAAAATATGAAAAAAAATAATTTGAAAAAAAAAATGAGAGGCTAAGTGAAAACCCGAAAGGGCACTTAGGCAAAAGGTGAGGAAGTGAAATATTTTATATCTTTTACATCACCGATGTTGGCGTCATAAGGGAGGTTTTGGAGTATCGGGTAGGACCATTATTGAAGTAGGAGGTTCGGATAGTGGGGCCTAGGATAGAAACCCTCGTTCACTGTTGGAGTTATAAGGGGTGTTGGTGCTTTTCACGAGGTAAATATTTGTTTAAGGGTCGCAACCTTAACAATGATTTTTTTTATGAGGGTGTATGTAGTGTGAGCCAAGCGTGGGGGAAACATAGGGCATTTTTAGTTTCCCTTGGCTTTTGTGTGTGAATTTGGCTTGGATACCGTTTTATATTAGGAGTTGGTATCAAGTTAAAGTTTTTTTTTTATTATTCATTAATTATATTTTGGTGTTATAAGGAGACGGAGTTTCTATTACTCCGATGATTTTTATTTCTCATTGACTTGTGTTGGCGGATTAGAGGAGACTAGGAATCATCTACCCTCCATGCATCTGTTTTAGACCGGTGTTAGATTGGAGTTTAGGATATTACTCAGGGACGAGTAATGGTCTAAGCGTGGGGGTATTTGATGGGACGGATTTATACTATCTATTTCCTATGTTTTCCGTCCCTATTATTCTTTGTTTTCATGTATTTAGTATATGTTTGATGTATTTTGAGTGAATTATGTTTTGTGAGAAATTATTGAGAAACAATGTAATCCGAGGGTATTTTAGTGTTTTATTTTATATTCGGATGTAATTCTCTCGAGGAGTCAAAGTCAAGATCTTGAAGCGGAAGACTGTTTTTCAATTTTGTGAAGTTTCAAGGACCAAATTGCAAAAGCTGAAATTTCAGTGACCAAAGTGTAAAACAAGGAATTAGGAAAGTAAGTAATTACTGTGAAGACCAAGGAAATTATGCAGCGTTGACCGGGCCAAAGGAGAGTTGACCGGCGTGAGTTGGATTTTGTTATTATTTTTCTTTTTCCTTTTCCTTTTTCTTTTATTAATTAGTTTTAGGTTTATTTTAGGAGGAGTATATATACTCCTTTTAACAATATTTTAGGGTTCATCTTTTTATTCTTATTTTCTCTAGAGAAAGCTTGAGAACATCCATGGAAGCTTAACTCTTTTGCTTTGGATTTGATTTTCTAAACTCCTATTTATCAATTTGAGGTATTTTCTTTTCTATTTGTTTATTCCTATTCATAATTTTACTTGTGTTGATTTTAGATTTATAACTAGGGTTTGTGAACCTGATCAATTCACTTGTTCTGTTTATGAATCTTTGCTAGAATTCTCTATGACTGTGCCAGTGTAGAATTCATGAGTAGCATCTTTACGATTTATGCATGTGCCATGGTAAATTGTTAAGTGGGTAAAATTAGGTGATTATCTGTGTGAAACAATCATAGAAAGCATTCTTGATCTTAGTTTCTTAAATCGTTCATCAATTAATTCTGCGATCTAGACTGTGCCAGTTAAATTAATTTATTAATTAGGGTTTCTAGTGAGTGTGCCACTGCTAGTAACTAATCTGAAAGAAGAAACAGAGATTGAAATATATCTCGTGATCAGGTGAATAGGGTGACATTGAAAAGAGATATCAATGATAATTGCATAATTAGGTGGGGACGGAATCAAATCTGAAGTGTTTCTAAACTATTGTTTTTACTCTTAATTAGTTTAATTTCTGTTCTTAGGAAGTAATTGAAAATCAAACAAAACCCCCAATCTGGTCAAGTGACTGTTCGTAAATAATCATTGTTCCTCGTGGATCGACCCTGACTTACCCTAATTACATTATTAGTGGTCAAGTTTAGGTCTAATTTAGTAGGCGTGCGACTAAGCCTACCACACACACACAACAGTTAAAGAATATAAGGGATACCGAAATACTCGTTTTTACGAGGCGACTCGGATGAGCTCTGATATTCTAATATTCTCTTCCCGAGGAGTCATCTGACCTCCGAACTCAAAAATCTCATCACACAAAACAGTTTATTTTTTTTAAACTGATGGCCTTTTTCAATGTTTTGGGCTTAATAAAAACGGCGTGGCGACTCTACAAGCAAAACACAGCGAGACACCTCCAACACCGCAAAACGGAACGAGCCAGATGCCGGGGCGCGATCGCGCTGCCTATCGGATCCGGGCGACTTCCCGAACGCGAACGCAACGGAAATGCGAGATTGTGCCGGGGCCAAATCCGCGCGCGAGCCGGATCCCGGGTAATTTCAGTTGGCGACTCCGCTGGGGATCTTTTATTTTAAAAAAACTTTTTAAAAAAAACAAAAGATTTTTAAAATAATGATAAGGGTCAAACTTTCATTTTACCCCTTTAACTGTTGTGTGTGTGTGCATATGCTTTACTTTTTATTTTACAAAAAAAAATAAAAATACAAAAAAATGCATCAATATGCATCTGTGTACATATATTTAAAATTCTTCAAAAAAAACTTCTGTTTTACTCAGAAAAAGAATTTTAGAGACCGCACACTACTCGCACTGCTGCCTCGGTTACACCGCACACTACTCGCACTGCTGCCTCGGTTACACCGCATTCTACGCGCACTGCTGCCTCGGATACACTGCACACTACAACCCTTAACCCGGAGTGGTCTGAGTTGCAGTCCGTTTGGTCTTCCTAGGCCTCTTGAATACGCACGGGATCATTCCAAATATCCTATCCTAGCCAAGCGTCAACCCTGCACGTTTGAGTCTTGAGTCACACTCTGTCCAGACTCGGCTGGTTTTTACCCAGTCCGTATCATACAAGCCTGGATACATATCCCATGCCGGCCATTTTCTGAGTCGAAGCTTGGAACTCAAGATCCCTTTCGCAAGTAAACCGATGAAAGGTCATGTTAAAATCTTGACCCGATCTTGATTTTCCGAAGCTACACCCAGACGATGTTCCGTCCCGGATATACATCCATGCTCACATGACACCATGTCATCAAGCCTTTAATACATCAACCATGAAGATATGACCCAGCTAGTGCCTAACGTCACAGATCCCTTGCACAAGCAAGGTAAAGAGAGGTCATGCCGAACTCTTGACCCGATCTTGACTCAATGGCCGGCTCGGTTCACTATTCACATGGCTAACGCATTAAAACGAACATGACAGGCTCGGTCCTTAGGTTCGATTTTTTTCTTTTAGGCCGGTGGAAACCGCTTGCCCTATAGGAACCTTGCCCGGGGCTGTCCACCATGGGATGTCGAAATACAGGTGCAAAACGAGGGGCTTATAGCCGCACAGACGGTCTCCACTGACCCAGGATCTAGCATAGTTGCGAAAAAGAAGAGCAATCTTTTCCAACCTACCTAGGACTCTGAGAAAACACGTTTTAAGTAAATTAAAACAACAAAAAAAATAAAAAAAAAATAAAAGAAGCGGAAACCGCATGTCACGTGAGCTTTCCCCCTTATCCCGAAAGGCCTTCCTGTGTCTAAACCTTGCCCATCACCCCCTCCAGCAAACCGAGAAGTGATCAAGAATACCCGGGAACTACTCTCCCAGTGTCAAAGCCGCAAGGTCCAACACCCTTCCCAGCACAGTCACTGGGGCAGTCCGTCAAATCCTCATGGCCAAGTCAGTGGATAACAGCGAAGAAAACGGGACCTTACCTCCGAGAAATTTCCCAACATTGGAAGAAGTTTTGCAGGTCCTCATGGCTATTGAGAAACGCCAAGGTGAACAACAAGCCTGGATCGAAGGTGCCATGCACCACTTCGGAACATTAGCCACCCCCCAACCACCTGGGACTTCCAAAGGCATGCCTGCTCCTACAGTCTCTAACATCTCTCATGGTCTCCCAGAAGTCAACCTGTTGCCCTCATATGAGCCATGCAGCTACGACATAAAACCACAAGACCCCCTGGGGGAGGACATGTCCGGTCAACATCTTGAGGTCCCGATACCACCGCCGAACAACGAACACATCTGGTGGGACGTCTGCGATTGTGAAATTACCCGGGATCCGGCTCGCGCGCGGAGGCCCCGTCATCTCGCAATTCGTCGCTGTTCGGGAAGTCGCCCGGATCCGAGAGGCAGCACAATCGCGCCCCGGCATCTGGCTTATTCCGTTTTAGCGTTGCGTGTTGGAGGTGTCTCGCCGTTTTGCTTTCGCATTTTGTAGAGTCGCCACGCCGTTTTTATTAAGCCCAAAACATTGAAAAAGGGCATCAGTTTAAAGATAAATTTTAAACTGTTTTTGTGTGATGAGATTTTGAGTTCGGAGGTCAGATGACTCCTCGGGAAGAGAATATTAGAATATTAGAGCTCACCCGAGTCGCCTCGTAAAAACGAGTCTTTCGGATACCCCTAATATCCTTTAAAAAGTTGTGTGTGTGTGTGTGCTTTTAAAAATGCATGCTGTATCGGATGTCTACATTGTATTGAAATGTATTGAAATAGAATAGGAAGGAAGCCTTACCAATGTTGGTTCGTGTCCGTCTTCCGGGGGAATAGTGTTTGAGGTCGGAGTAGCGTTCGGATTGCTTCGGGGATGCCGGTTGTCCGCGGACGAGTTTCGCGTGAGTTGAAACCGTAGAGGCTGCGTTTGGGCGAGAGGTTCGGCGTGCGTGGGGATCGTCGGGATCACTCGGGCGAGAGGTTCGGCGTGCGTCAGGGTGGCAGGAGTCACTCGGGCGTGAGTTTTGGCGTGCGTTGTGGTGGCGTGAGAGTCACTGCGGGGCAGTTTTGGCGTGGTTTGGGATCGTCGGTTTGACTCGGAAGAGCCGGACACCGTGGAAAGACCGGGCAAGGCCTCGGAGTACCACGAGGGGCCTCGGAGAAAGTACCTCGAGAGTGCCTCGGGGCAGCGCGGGAGCGTCTCGGGAGCGCTCGGAGAGGCTTCGGAGCACCTCGAGGGGCTCGGAAGGCCTCGGAAGGATCCGAAGGGGCCGGGAATGCCTCGAAAGGTCTTAGAAGGGGAGCGGAAGGCTTAGGGAGGAAGAGAGAAGTGGGAGGTGTGTGAAAATGAGGAGGGGGAGCCCTCTATTTATAGTAAAAATTTCGGAGCAAAGAGGTCCGTACGGACCTTCTTGGTTATCCGTAATTTTGGATTTCCTCGATTTGAGGGAATGCGCAATGATGGAGAATATTACGGAATGATGATGTCCCCCTTATGCAATAAGGTCCGTACGGACCATCTTGCATGCAAAAGAGGTCCGTACGGACCAACTCGCATGGAAGTCATCATTTCTTAGGGATTTGAGGGAATATTGTGGACTTTAAGGGGATTTAGTAATCATTGAAACAAAGAGGTCCGTACGGACCTTAATTGCTTTTCCGATTTCCTGAAAATTCCCAAAAGGTCCTTTTGTCCCTTTTATCCCGTAAAGGCTCCTCCCTTGGTTTGTTTGGGGGTTTGAGAGGGTTTTGAGAGGGTTTGAGTGAGAGGTCCACGAGGCTCGCGTGGATGAGTCTACGGTGTTTCCCGTGTGTTTGAAAGGGAGTGATCCAGATTGGGGTACTTACGAAGCCCCTCGACGACGTCACTTATGAAAGAAGAAGTGGGGTCGCCGATAAGATAAGGGTCCTAATGGATCGCGTGGCCCGGAGAGGAAGTGACCGTGAGGTCAAAGTGAGGACGTGGTGGTGTCCTTTTGGGTGACCTGTTTAGGTCAATAGGCCGGACCCCCGTGATAGGATTCCTACGTATCCCTGGCGGGAATCAAGCCCTGCAGTCGTAGTTCGGGTGTGGGGTGAGTGTTACGTGAATGCGGCGTGGTGGTGCCCTGGGGTGTTGTGTGACCGCCGAGGCCGGTGGTGAGGACGTGGTGGTGTCCTGGGTGACCGTATAGGTCTGTGGTGATAAGGACGTGGTGGCGTCCCGGGTGGCCGTATAGTCGGTGATAAGGACGTGGTGGCGTCTGGTGGCCGCATAGGTCGGTGATAAGTGCTGGGTGATAGCGAGTGATAGGCGTGGTGGCGTCACTGGGGTGACCGTAGGGTCGGTGATAAGGGACGTGGTGGCGCCCTGGGTGACCGTATAGGTCGGTGATAAGGACGTGGTGGCGTCCCGTCCCGGTGACCGTATAGGTCGGTGATAAGGACGTGGTGGCGTCCCGGTGACCGTGATCCGTCATAGGTCAGTGATAAGGGAGCGTGGTGGCGTCCCCGCGACCGCATAGGTCGAGTGATAAATGTTGGTAAGGGCGTGGTGGCGCTCCCGTGGCTGACGCGCATGAGGTAGGTCGTATAAGGACGTGGGCGCGGCGTCACCCGTGACCGCATAGGCCGGTTGGTAAGCGCGACGTGGTGGCGGCGTCCCTGGGTGGACCGTATAAGGTCGCTGATAAGGACGTGGCGGCGGCTCCCGCGCGGACGTGGTCAGGCGTCTGGGTGATGCGGAGGCGGCGTCCGGCGACCGCATAGGTGGCGTCACGCGATGACGTATAGGTCGGTGATAGGTGCGTGGTGGCGTCATCCGGGTAGCCGTATAGGTGGGGTGATAAGAGCGTGGTGGCGTCTGGGTGGCCGTATAGGTGGGAGGCGGTCGTCCCCGCCACCGTATAGGCTCGTGGATAAGACGTGCGGCGTGTCCCCGACGTCAAGGGATGGAAGTTTACGATTTTCCTAATCGCGGTAGTTTAGAAGTTCCGGGCTACCGGAGATAGTTGTGAGGACTTGAATCGTCTTCACGATTTCGCGGCTGGGTGCCACGCCTCGTGCCCCAGAGACTTCGAATTATCTCATCTGGCCGCGGTTGAGTGCCACGCTGAGGACTTCAGATGACTAGTCGTCATCCTGCGGCCCGGCTTGGTGCCACGCCGGTGAGGACTTCTGAATAGTCCTCTATCTCGGCCCTTGACTTGTGCGGAGGCGCGTGGCCGCCTTGATTCGAGAGGCGTAGATGCCATTTCAAGTTGCATGTCACGTGTAGAAAGGTCCGGAGCCACGGTTACGACATCTGACGGCTTCATCGCCGCGCTTGAGGCCGCCCGGTTGAAGTGAGCAAGGATGACTGGCCGATGGATTGCTTCACCATTTGGCGCTTTGGGAGGCGCTTCGCCTTGGGACTTCGTACTCTGGGAGAGGTGTCGGCTCCTTCAAGGCGGCGCGTGCTTGTTTGCGTTGAGTGGGCAATTGAGATGATGGTCGGCCTTTGAGGATACGCAAATTTTGCGTACGACTTCCCTTTCGACTTTGTCGGGGGGGAGGAGCCTGGAGAAGCACTTTGATGGCCCGTGCTTGCGTTTTGCCGTCGTTGAAGTGGCGAGACAAGACTTTACATCCGACCGCCAAGTGGCTTTCTGAATTGCCGGTGCTGGAGTGGTGATGATGCCTAGACGCTTGGGGGCCCTTTACATGTTGATTTCCGTCGGGGAAGATGACTTCTGAGGACCTCTTTTGAGGAGCCCAGCCTGGTTGAGCCGCTGAGGCGTTTGGAGGCGTCTTGTGAGCATTCGGTGATATTCGTCCGTTGGGAGGTGTTGGCAGCTCCTTCTTACGAATTTCAACACAGCTTGAATTACCCGCTGAGCGGGCGAGGACCTAGCCTTTTACGCTCGATGGCCTGGTTGAGTTTGCCGGCTGGTTGGCGAGGTCCTGGCCTACGCTCGACGGCCGTGGCTGGAATTGCCGTTGGAGTGGGCGAGGGGAGACCGGTCTTACGGCCGACGGCCGGTGGTTGATTTGCCGTTGAAGTGGGCGAGAGGTCCAGGTCTTACGGCAGCGGCCAGGTGGTTGAATTGCCGTGGAGTGGGCGGGGGACCGGTCTCTACGGCGACGGCCAGGAGGATTGATTTGCCAATGGTCGGAAGGATCTCGAAGCGAGCTTCTGTCGTCAACGCATTGATCAAGAAGTGGTCGAGCGACGGACCTAATGGAGCTTCAAAGGAATTGAACTTCGTTGATTCCATCTTCTTTTCGAAGAACCCTGGGATGTTCTTGTATCCGAATCACGGAGGGTGCACAATCGTGGCTCCATGAACGTTCGGGAGGTAAGAAATCAGTTCCGTTTTTGATTCCTGCTCGTTCTCGAATTTTTGAATGCTAGAACTAGGTTTTAGTTTTTCGCATTTTTGAAATTTTTTTTTTTTTTGTTATTATTGTTTATGCCTTTTTGTGAAATTCTTGATGAATTGTTGAAAATGGACATGTAAAAATTGTGGGTATGTGTATTTTGTGCAGTTTAAATGTGTAGATTAGCTCTTATTTGTGAAAATAAAGTGCCTATCTAAGCTGAATTGCATGCTTTGGGTGTTTTGTACCTAATGCTATTTATGTATGTACATTGTGAGAAAAATTATCGTGTGTAGTGATAATTTTTGTGAAAAAATGTGGACACGTGCCGTGTTTCTTGTGACGATAGTTATATGTGAGAGTGTGTGCCGTGTAGGGACGGATTTTTTTGTGTTACATGCATATGTGTCATGTCGTGCGCGTGTTTTGGGTGACGGACTACACGTAGGGGAAAGTATGTGCAAGTATGTGGCTTCGCGGTTGGGACGGATTTTCTTTAGAAAATTGTGTCGTGTAAGGGTTTAACTCCCCGCTTTTTCTTTTCGAGAAAGGAAAATGTGCATGGTACGAAGCAGTGTGCCGTGTTTTTTTGTGACTGGATCGCATGGGAAAAAATTATATGCATGATATACGTGAAAATTATGTGCATTATATTATATGTGAGAAATATGTGCATTGTGTGCCGTGGTTTTGTGACGGGTTACATGGAAAAATTATATGTATAATGTGTAGTGTGAAAATTATGTGCAATATGTGCCGTGTTTTGTGACGCGGTTATATGTGCCTTTATATTAAGTACCGTGATTGACCCCGGTACGCTTGCTGTGTTTACCCTCGCAGTGATGCGCGGCTTAGCATGGCCGGGAAGGCCAAGAGGATGAAGACTCTGGGATCGCTCGAGGCCGGTTGTTCGAAGCTATGGCGGCCCGTGATGCACGATATTTCCCGTGGGCGGTAGGCCGAGTCCCCTGAGGAAATTCGGTTTATGCTTACGGCACTAGAGTGTGTTCTGCTTGAGAACTCCGGGCCGGAGTGTCTCGACACGCAGGAAGAACAAGAGTGTGCTTCTCCCGGGTCTTTCTCGAGTACCGGTGGGATACCACCCACACCTTCCACCTCGTATTTGCCGGGGCGAGGTGACAAAGGACGCCCACCGATTCTTGCTCGCTATTACACGGGCTCTCCTTCAAAGGGAGGGCCTGTGAGGTGGAGAGACATGATCTCCGATGATGTGCCGACCGAGCCGCCGGGCTTTGAGCCTCGTCCTCGCAGGGGCACAGGGATGCCGTATGGCGACGTAGAGATGAGGATCACGGCCGCATTGGGGCCTACATCCGGGTACCGGCCAGTGACAGCGGAGCAGCTTGGCGCGCTCCTTCTTGTGGTATGCACCGTCCGAGACTTTGTTCTCGAACCACGCGACCATGCCTCCCTTTGCTACATTGGAGAGCTTGACCGATTCGATAGGGTCTCGCGACATTGCTTGGGGCGAGGCGAGCTTGGCCGAGCTCTACTTCTCCTTGGACCGGTTTAGCCTGGGTGGCTTGCGATTCGTTGGCTCGCTGACTTTGCTTTGGAGGTATGAGTTTATTGTCGTTTTTCTTGATTTAGCAACTTGTCTTTTTTCCGTTGTCTTTTTTGCACCGAGCCTTCTCTCGTTTTTGTCACGGGTGTGGTTTATGAGGTTTTCCGAGTGCTTCCCGTGGGATAGGGATCCCGGGGGGTCATCATTGCGTACCACTCTGGCGTCTTGGGATGGGCTCGTACGGCGAGGAAGAGGAGGACCGGCGGGAAGCTCACCATCGCCTACGGGATGTGCGGGAGCGTTTGGAGCGGGATAGCCGTGAGGGGTTCGTTCTGTTCCCGTGGACTCGGTATGAGGGAGATGAGTTCGAGGGGGCTCCCGAGGTGGCAGCCGGCGGAAGATGCCGCGAGGCTTGACTTGTGACGCCATGCACCTGGGGAGCGAGTCTTCCGCGCATGGCCCCGGTGTGCTTCCCGTGGCTCCGAGGGACCCTCCCTTTGGGGTGCTTGACTCCCGGGATATGGATGTGCTTGACTTCGAGAGGTACCTCGACGGTGTCGGTGCCGAGGAGTTCATTTTATACGGAGAGGAGTACGGGGCCTTCGTGAGGAGGAAGGCGAGGACGCCCTGTGCACCGGCGCGGAGAGAGAGGCTGGCCGCGCAGCTCCCCTGCAGGTTCCGATGCCGGGACCGGATTTCACGTACGTCCGCGGGGACGGATCGAGGAGGAGGGCGTCTCAGACCCGCTCCGAGCAGGGCTCTGCCGCATATAGAGTGGACCCCGACAGATCGGTGAGTGTGCGACTCTTTTCCATCTTGGCATCTTTTCGCGTTTTTCTCTTTTTGTTGTTGAGTATAGCTGCATTTGATGAGCGTTTCCCTGGGCTTCTTGTTGGTGCAGGTCCCGGGAGAGCCTACGATATGCTGACTCGCCGTTACGTGGCGATGCGCTCCTTCGCTAAGAAGATGGCGTCGAAGGTGTCCTGTCGGTCTTCGCGTCGTGTGCCGGCGTACGAGCCTATGCCTTCGAGGCATTCCGTGGACGTTCCTCCGCCTAGAGCCGAGCCGGAGCCGCAGCAGGAGGGGCCTTTGAGGGGGCGGCATAGCATGGATGCCGGGACTTCTTCGGGAGCCGTGGGCCTTCGAGGAGCAGCCCTTTATCGATTCATGCCTCCGCACGGCGCACGGGGTGAGGGTTCCTCGAGCCTTCTTTCTTTGATCCTTTCGCCGGATTTGATCCTTCCGAGTACTTCTCGTGGGAGCCTCGGGGCGGGTGCTCGGTATTCCGATGATGAGGATGTGACGGGCGAGTTCGCCGGATGCCAGACTTTTCTTTGGAGGATCTTGGCGAGGAGGATGATGATGAGGATTCGAGTAGTATTCATTTTGCTTTCCCTCTTTTCATATCCCTCTCTTTTTTTTTTTTTTGTTTAGCAACAGACATTTTTGGGTACTCCGTAATAAAACACATGTATTTCGCATGGCAAACAAAAGATTTTATTTTAAGATGTAATGTCATTTATTTTTGTGATTCCCGGGAATTGTCCTAGAAATTGTTGCTATTATTATTTTTATATTTTGTACATGCCACGTGAGCCGAGAGTGCGTTTGTGGGTAGTGTTGGTGCCGGAAATGGCTTTGGCCGTTGTTTGAGCGATTTGGAGCAAGGTTTTGCCGAGGACAAATGGTTTTTGTACTGTTTTCCGGGGAAATGGGTTCTGTTTGCAAGGAGGTCCGTACGGACATATTTAGCATGCAAAGAGGTCCGTACGGACCAACCTTGCTTTGGGAAGGACATAAATGCTTTCCAAAGGCTCGGTTCTTCCTCATTTCCCCATTTGCACCATTTTCGAGCTTTCTTCCCCATTTTCTCTAGGAACCTCCATTTTTGCCATGGATTCTTCGTATGTCCCTAGAATTTTGCCGAGGCTTTCAGAGAGGCAAGCACACTTCAAAACGCGGATGCGCGCCGTATGAGGCATCGTAGACCGAGCTTTCGAGGTAAGGTTTCGTCTTTGCTCGGTTTGGTCTTTTAAGGAGTTGGTTCCCGATTGGGATTTGTTGCGGGCCGCCGCGAAGTTCGGGATGTTAGGAGGCACGTGTACCGTTTCTCCTATAATGAAATGGTGCCCACTTTTGAGGATGTTCGGGCTTTGATGGGGGACCAGGAGGTGGAGGCCATCTCGCTTCCTTTGGTTGGTGGTGCCGCGTGAGCGTGAAGCTTGCAGACTTTCTTCGTACTTCGTTGGAAGAAGTGCGGGGGCATGATCCTTGATTCGGGTCATATCGACATTTCTGAGCCGCCGGAGCGGTTCATGGTTGATGATGAGAGTGACGTCTCTTGGGGATGTATTTGCCTTGTGTACGATAGCGACGCTCTTTTACAGTCAGTTCCCTTGGCATTTGTGATGGCGCTTTGCTAGATGTGGTAGAACTGCAGAAAGTGGAGAGGATATTGTCCCGTTGGTGCTTTGGGGAGACTCTTCATGGTATCGACCGTCGCGGCGACCGGGGATCGTTTTATGAGAGGGGGAAGCCCCGTTTTGCTCACCTTGTGGCTGCGAGAGAGACTTCAGGAGCCATGCCAGAGGCTCCGACGTCGTTTAGCCCGTGGTCATTTGCTCGGCGACCTCTTGTGTTGGATATGGATCGGTCACTTTCAGGGAGAGATGGATGGCACGCTTGAGTACGCATCGGATCCATTTGGTGGGTTCAGCATGACTGGAGGATTGAGACCGGGGAGGATCTTGCGGGAAGGGTCCTACGTTGTCGAGTTCCGAGGTTTGTCTTGGTCCTCGCTTCTATATTCCGTCGCTTGTTTCCCGGCGGTTTGGGATGAAGCAGAGCCTTTGTTGGCCGGGATGACCTTGCTATCACTGCGGAGATAGCTCCTCTTTGTATGGCAGCTTCAGTGTGCCTTCTTGTATGTGTACGAGGTATGGAAGTATTCCGCTTTCCCTCCTGTGGTACTCCTTAGGCGTCGGGGGAGCGTTATGTTGACGACTCAAGCATCCGGCTCCGGTATGAGCGGCATGTTAGGGCCCCAAGTGGTCTTGGAGAGCGGGCGTGTAGCGATTCTCGGGACCCGGTTGCCGCAGTAGCTATTGCCTTAGGAGTGCCGAAGCTCCGGTCTCGACCTTTGGATGTGACGGGAGACGCTTTGTTTGACTACGAGACTAGAGTTGACCGAACCGACAGGAGAGGTCCTCTTTACGTGGCACTCGCAGGGGAGGAGATCCGAGCCGAAGCACGGGCGAATGAAGCCCCGAGAGCTCTTGGATTATTTGACTCTACGGGGAGGACCCCGATCTCGGACCGAGAGACGCAGAGTTGGTTCACGTGGAGCGAAAGAAGACTTCGCCGGGACGAGGGAAGAAAGGAAAGAATGGCGAGGGGACAAGCGCAGATGGCGCGGAATGACCTCCTAGGTATCCATTCATTACATTGCAAACACATTATTAGTTAAATGTATTAAGTCAGTCTTTTAGCATGTTGTGAACTTGAGAGTAGACCGTGCTTGAACTCATCAAGAAATGTTGTAACCGTTAGTGATTTGTGATTTACTTTTAAAGCTTTGTCGAGACGCAAGAATCTTTTGTTTGCCTTTGCTTACGTTGTGCACTTTGTCGGCGTCCATCTTTGGACTTTTCTCGTTTCATTCGCGGACCGATGCAGCCCTGGGCCCCGACGGCAATCCCCTTTGCCGAGGCTTTGTATTTGGCCGAGAGGTTGAATGCTCCCACGACAGAGTCGTTTTGACGGTCTTTTTCGTAGCTTCCCTTGCCTCTTGTTGGCGTCGGGCTCTTGACCTCACTTTCGCAGCCTTCTGCTTTGAGCTTTTTTGTTTTTTATTTTTTTTTGTGAGCCCTTGCTCGAGCTCTCTTTTTTTTTTTTTTTTTTTGAAGCGCGTGAGGGCGAAGACAAGCCCCCGGCTTGGAAGTAGACATGAGTCCGATCGTTTGATGCCGAGTGACCCTCGGATGTCCTTTTCGATGTTGCCGCCGTCGTTTGACTTGGTCAAGGTGACTCGCAGAGGCGTGTTTCTTGAAAAGTGCGTAGCTTGATGGAGGTCTTGATTGACATTCAAACTTTTGACTTTTTGTGTATTTTTAGACCGGACCAATTAAGGTTGCCTCGTTCCCCCTGACTAGAGGGCTCAAAAGTCCGCGTAGTTCGACACTACATGGAGTGCCAAGAGATGCACAGCTTGTTCTTCTTCGTGCGAAGTATCTCGCGAAGTTTGCTTCCGTTGACTGGATTCATGAAGGGATTGCCGTCTAGGTCTGTTAGCTTCATGGCGCCTCCGGAGAAGATCTTTTGAACCACGAAAGGGCCGATCCATGTGGGTTCCCATTTTCCCAAAGTGGGTTGGTTCGAGTGGGAGGCTTTTCTTTGAGTACAAGGTCACCTTCCCCGATGTCTCGGGATTTGACTTTCTTGTCGAAAGCTCTAGCCCATCCCGCTTTGATAGGCTCGGGGCGTGTTCCATGGCCTTTAGTCGTCGCTCGTCTAGCGAGCCAATTCGTCATGTCGGCTTCTGGAGCCATTCGACTTCGTTGATGTCATTTTCCACAGCAAAGACTCGGAGTGAGGGAATTTCTAGCTCGATGGGAAGGACCGCTTCCATCCCAGTACGTCGTGGCAAATGGGGTTTCTCCCGTGGTACGTTTCGGATCGATGTGCGGTAGCCCCAAAGTGCAAGGTGTAGCTTCTCGGGCCAATCTCGTCCTCGGGTGGTCATTTTTCGGATGATCCGTTGAGGGTTTTGTTTGCAGCTTCCACGGCGCCGTTTGTTTGTGGCCGGTAGGGAGAAGATTTGTGGCCTGTGATCTTGAATTCAGCCGGCGCGGTCTGCCCGAATTCCCGCCCCTTCAAGTGTGAGCCGTTGTACGATATGACCTCATTTGGGATGCCGTATCGGCATATGATGTTTTCCTTGAGGAAATGTGCGACCTTCTTGGAGGTGAGTACCTTGTAGGACTTGGCTTCGACCCATTTGGTGAAGTAGTCGATGGCTACTAAGATGAACTCGTGACCAGATTCTTTGGCGGAGCGATTTTCCCGATGACGTCAATTCCCCAAGTGGCAAAGGGCCAAGGTGTAGTCATGCAAGAGAGATCGTGGGGCGGCAGATGATTGAGGTTGGAGAACCGTTGGCACTTGTCGCAGCCTTCGGACAAAGTGGATGCACCGCTGCCTCACGTGGAGATCCCGTAGTAGCCCATCCCGAGAATGATTTGCATCGGGGCTCTGGCATTCATGTGGGGACCGCAAGCCCCATTGTGGACTTCGTTCATGAACTTGTCTCGCTTCTTCCTGGCCGACGCAGCCGTAGGAGTGGCCCATGGTAGCGTTTCTTGTATAACATGTCCCCGAGGATGACGAAGTGAGAGGCAAGGCGTTTTTAGGGCCATGATGCTCTTGGTTTTGACCTCCTTTGTGTGTTGTCCTTCCTTGTTCATGAAGGTGGCTTCCCCCTCGTTCTTGAGGTATTGGAAGATCCGCTTGTCTTGGAAATGGCGTCGGACTTGCGTCTCTTTGGCTCTTCAGCAATCTTGCAAATCGTTGTGATTAAAACCTTCTCGCGGCTTGGGCCCGGTTTTTCTCTCGTTTGACAACATGCTTAAATGTTTGCTTGATGCATTTATTTAATTAATGTGTTTGTCTTTTGTATAGATGAATTTAACTGCTTTTGATTAGTTAATGTCATCATTTGTTAAAGATGCAATGAAATGGTTTTTTAGAAAGGTCGGACCTTTTATTGAAAGCGTGAAGGCTATGCATTGTTGATCAAAGATTCACAATCGTCGGGCGTAAAGCCGTCAAAAGACACAAAAGATGTGGAATACACGAGACAACAAGACTCGAAGCTAGACTATAGGCGACGAGGATTGGACCGAGGCTTCATTACTCTCGGATGGCTGTAGCTCTAGAGGAGTGGTGCTTTGGTTTCGGTGGCCAATCTTCCTTGGCATGAGTCCGGAAAGTAGCTTGCATGCGGTTCGATTTCAAACCGGATCGCGGAGGTTTTTGGCTGCTCCCCTGATGATGTCCCTCACGTTAGTGTTGCCGCACGAGTCCTTGGGGGTTTTTGATGATAGAAGTCGGCGAGGGCTACTTCTAGGAGGGGCGAAAGCATTCGGCGATTCGGAGTGGATTCTTGCGATGTTGATCACTTTCATAGAATGCGCTTCTTTATGCAGGATCTTTGCTTGGACGATGTTCTACAATGTCGATTCGGCGGACATGCTATATCACCTTCCACGATTAAGCCTTGGAGGAGGTTGCGCCATTGTTCGTCTAGGTCGGACACGGAATGTTGAATTGAACTAAGGCTGTGATGGCATTTGTCCCCGTAAGATCCGAGAGTGTCGGCTAGAGGGTTGTCTTGTGCGGGGATCGGTGATGAGCCAGGTTGCAAGAGGGTTTTCGGCGAAGTAAGGGTCTACTCCTCGATCAATCTCCATTAGGGCATCCATCTCTTGATCCTCTCTCAAGCATTCTTCACGATCGCATATGTCGAGTTGTCATCTGACCCATGAGTTCTTCAATTTCCGGCTCGTCGCGGCTTAGAGCGTGGATGTAGATCCACTTCGTAGCGGGACGGGGTAGGAGAATCATACGGGGAAGAGTATTCGGTCATGTCGGGACCTTCTTACGGGTCATAGCTTGGCGGCCAAGCACTTGCCATTGCTTGCTTCCGCGGATCACTTCGATAGCTCCGTTGGCATTGATGAATTTCACGCATTGGTGAAGAGTAGATGATCTTGCTTTCATCGATGTATCCAAGGTCGTCCCAACAAGGCGAGAGAAGGTGGGTTTGATTTCCACGACTTGGAACTCTACCGACTCCGGTTGTACGTCAATTGGATCCTCAAGTTGATGACTCCTACGATTGATCGTGCAATTGGAGTCGTAGGCCCTCGGATTACCCGAGGTGAAGGCCTTATCGAAGAAGCGGTCGATGTGGAGTCGTTTCGGTGTGCTTAAAGCGATGATGTTGGCTGCGGAGCCGTTATCAATCAAGACGTTCGGGAGGAAGAACCTCTCTATCTTTATGAGGATGAGGAGAGCTTCGTTGTGTCGATTCAGTCACATATTGGCAAGTCATCGTCTCGTGAAGACTAAAACCGCTTCCGTGCTACCGCGGATTGGACTCGGTCTCGTCGGGAACGTTCGATCCAACCATTTGTATGCCTTGGGTGGGGCAAAGATCGTAGGGAGACAGGTGGCCCTTGGGCGTTCTTGTCGGAATTCCCGGTCACGAGACCTTTTGACTCTTGTTTCACGCTCCCGTCATGGCGAGACTGGCATGCGACGGTTTCGGAAATTGCGGGGAGTCGCTCTCGCTTGGGGTTTCGTCAATGGCTATTGAGTTTACCCTGTCGTTACGGGGAATGGATTTCCAATGGTATTTGGACCACGGGGCGTTCCAATTTTCCCTCCTCAATGAGCCCCTGAATCACCTGCTTGAGTACGAAGCAATTGTCGGTGGTGTGGCCGGGGTAGTTATGGAAGGCGCGGTGCTTGCTCATATCCATGTTGGGTTTGAGGGTCTTCGGTTGGAAATTCTCGAGTGGTTTGAGAAGATTTCGCTTCACCAAGGCTTCAAATACTTGCCCAAGGGCATTTCAAGTTATCAAAATCTTTGGAACTGTGGGAAGCGAGGGGGTTGCTATTCTTTGGGGTAGTACTTTGATCGCGGTTTACTTGAGCTCCATTAAGAATGTAGTGCCTTGCTTCAAGTTGCTTCCTTTCCTTTGGTTGGGCGGGAGTTGAAGTTGCCGGGTTTGTTCTGATAAGCGGTAAGATGAGGCGGGGGTTCTTTGTTGCCTTTTGAAGACTCGAGTCTTTTCAAACTTTGTCCGGCGTTGACCATGGCACGGAGATCCTGGATAGAAATGGTGGTCGATCAAAGTCCTCAAAGATGGTTTGAGGCGGGGAATGGAAGATGTCCATCTGCTCTTCTTTGGAAAGTGGATCCATTATCTCGCTTAGCTTCCGGTTCCATCTTTTGTAGAATTCGCCCTTTGGTTCGTCATCGTTTTGTTCGGTGGCTTGCGGAGTCATGGCGGTTTGTTTCCCATTCAAGATTGGCGCGGTACTTCTCCGGGAAGATTTCACCGATCGATCCCACGTGGAGCGGTTTTACGCCTTCACATTGAGGAACCACCTTAGTCTTTGTGGATTTGAGGGAATGCCGAAATGATGCGCCATCCGTTGAGGGTTGCCCCTTTGGCTCTCATACCCGGGACGTAGGTGTCAATGTGGGTTTTGGGCATTACATTCCGTCAAACTTTTCCATTTCCGCATCACGAACTTTGGAGGGAGCAGGGACCACTTTGTTCGGATCGGTAGGCAGGAGGGAGTCCTTCCGAGAACTAGCTAGCTTGCCTTGCATGTCTTTCATTTGTTCGATCAACCAAGCCATGTGAGGGTCGGTATGCGAGGTGGGTTACCATTTTCGGGGACGGAAACCGAAGATGGAGGTGGATTGGGCGATGGGATCGCCACTCGGGAGTCTTGGGTAGGTAGTTGAGTGTATACCAACCCATACCCCAGGGTGTTGAAGTTGAGGGCGTGATTGCACAGTCCGCTAAGGGTTGTGTTTGGGAACCTGGGGAAACGATTCGTTAGCCCCAATTGGCGTACTCAACAGTGGCAAGCTTGAGATGTCGGGATATCCGCTCGGGATGCCTGTCCCTGGTAAGAATGGGGACTTTTGGTTGTGGTTGCGAGGCTCGTATAGAGGCAAAGGATTGAATCCTGGGGGATACCGAGATGCATTGGGATACGGCGGAGCGAGCACGTATGTGTCTTTGTTGAGTGCGAGCTTGATGTGCGTGAGCCTGAAACCGACTGATCCCGAGGCGGGCATGTCGGAGTTGCTTGGCCCGACGCCTGAGGGAGCTTTGAGCGAGGCTGCTGCGTTGCTTTGGGATCTCGTAGCTTGGCGGAGGCGGGACTTCTTGATAGCTTTGAGAAACCGGGGAGCCGGTATAGCTTCGTCCTCTATGAGAACAAAGGTTCCGTCGGGTTGGGAAGCTGCAGCTGTTCCTTGAAGACGCAAGGTGTCGACGATCCGAGCTTGCTGTTCTTCTTGGCGCTTCTTGATGGCTTCGAAGGCTCGCGGCACCTCCTCCATTGTCTGGAGATTCCTTAGTGGCGGGGTTCCGTTTCCCTCCGTTATCTCGTTGATCCCGTCATGGGGAGTATTGGACGGTGCGACCGTTGAACCGGAAGGGCTATCGGACCTTGTGACCTCAATCGAAAAGGCGGCTTCCAGGGATTCTCAACCACTCTCGGTTCGCTGGAGGGGGTGATGGGCAAGGTTTAGACACGGGAATGGCCTAACGGGATAAAAGGGGGAAAGCTCACGTGGCATGCGGTTTCCGTTTCTTTTATTTTCTGATTTTTTTTTTTTGTTGTTTTAATTTACTTAAAACAGTATTTTCTCAGAATCCTAGGTAGGTTGGAAAAGATTGCTCTTCTTTTTCGCAACTATGCTAGATCCTGGGTCAGTGGAGACCATCTGTGCGGCTATAAGCCCCTCGTTTTGCACCTGTATTTCGACATCCCGGGGTGGACAGCCCCAGGCGAGGGTCCTATAGTGCAAGCGGTTTCCACCGGCCTAAAAGAAAAATCGAACCTAAGGACCGAGCCTGTCATGTTCGTTTTGATGCGTTAGCCATGTGAATAGTGAACCGAGCCGGCCACTGAGTCAAGATCGTGTCAAGAGTTCGGCATGACCTCTCTTTCTTGCTTGCGCAAGGGATCTGTGACGTTAGGCGTTGGTGGGTCATATCGTCATGGGCGACGTATCAAAGGCGTGATGACATGGTGTCATGCGAGCATGGATGTGTATCGGGACGGAACATCGTGCAGGTGTAGCTTCGGAAATCAAGATCGAGTCAAGATTTTAGCATGACCTTTCATCGCTTTGCTTGCGCAAGGATCTTGAGTTCCGAGCCTTGACTCGAGAAAATGGCCGGCATGGTATATGTATCTCAAAGCCGTATGACACGGAGGCTGGGTAAAACCAACCGAGTGCGGACAGAGTGTGACTCAAGACTCAAACGTGCGGGGTTGACGCTTGGCTAGGATGGGATGTTTGGAATGATCCCGTGCGCGCCCAAGAGGCCTAGGAAGACCAAACGGACCGCAACCGAGACCACTCCGGGTTAAGGGTTGTAGTGTGCGGTGTATCAGGCGGCGGTGCGCGTAGTGTGCGGTGTAACCGAGGCGGCGGTGTGAGTAGAGTGCGGTGTAACCGAGGCGGCGGTGCGCGTAGTGTGCGGTCTCTAAAATTCTTTTACGAGTAAAATAGAAATTTTTGAAGAATTTTAAATGTATGCACAAATGTATATTGATGCATTTTTTTTATTTCTATTTTTTTTGTAAAATAAAAACGAAGCACGTGCACACACACACAACAGTTAAAGGAAGGGGTAAAATGAAAGTTTGACCCTCATCATTGTTTTAAAAATCTTTTGTTTTGTTTAAAAGTTTTTAAAACAAAATCTTCCCCAGCGGAGTCGCCAACTGAAATTACCCGGGATCCGGCTCGCGCGCGGAGGGCCCCCGTCATCTCGCATTCGTCGCTGTTCGGGAAGTCGCCCGGATCCGAGAGGCAGCACAATCGCGCCCCGGCATCTGGCTTATTCCGTTTTAGCGTTTGCGAGGTTGGAGGTGTCTCGCTGTGTTTTGCTTTGTAGAGTCGCCACGCCGTTTTTATTAAGCCCAAAACATTGAAAAAGGGCATCAGTTTAAAGATAAATTTTAAACTGTTTTTGTGTGATGAGATTTTGAGTTCGGAGGTCAGATGACTCCTTGGGAAGAGAATATTAGAATATTAGAGCTCACCCAAGTAGCCTCGTAAAACGAGTCTTTCGGATACCCCTAATATCCTTTAAAAAGTTGTGTGTGTGTGTGTGTGCTTTTTAAAAATGCATGTTGTATCGGATGTCTACATTGTATTAAAATGTATTGAAATAGAATAGGAAGGAAGCCTTACCAATATTGGTTCGTGTCTGTCTTCCGCAGGGGAATAGTGTTTGAGGTCGGAGTAGCGTTCCGGATTGCTTCGGGGATGCCGGTTGTCTGCGGACAGAGTTTCGGCGTGAGTTGAGGTTGTAGGCTGCGTTCGGGCAGAGGTTCGGCGTGCGTGGGGATCGTCGGGATCACTCGGGCAGAGTTTCGGCGTGGTTTGGGATCGTCGGTTTGACTCGGAAAGAGCCGGGACACCGGGGAAAGACCGTGCAAGGCCTCTGAGTACCACGAGGGGCCTCGTAGTACCTCGAGAGTGCCTCGGGCAGCGCGGGAGCGTCTCGGGAGCGCTCGGAGAGGCTTCTGAGCACCTCGAGGGGGCTCGGAAGGCCTCTAAGGATCCGAAGGGCCGGAATGCCTCGAAAGGTCTTAGAAGGGGAGCCGTAAGGCTTAGTGGAGGAAGAGAGAAGTGGGAGGTGTGAAAAAATGAGGAGGGAAGCCCTCTATTTATAGTAAAAATTTCGGAGCAAAGAGGTCCGTACGGACCTTCTTGGTTATCCGTAATTTTGGATTTCCTCGATTTGAGGGAATCTCGTAATGATGGAGAATATTTGGGAATGATGATGTTCCCTGAGCAATAAGGTCCGTACGGACCATCTTGCATGCAAAGAGGTCCGTACGGACCAACTCTGCATGGAAGCCATCATTTCTCCCGGGATTTGAGGGAATATTGTGGACTTTAAGGGGATTTAGTAATCATTGGAACAAAGAGGTCCGTACGGACCTTAATTGCTTTTCTGATTTCCTGAAAATTCCCAAAAGGTCCTTTTGTCCCTTTTTATCCCAGAAAGGCTCCTCCCTTGGTTTGGTTGGGGGTTTGAGAGGGTTTTGAGAGGGTTTTGAGAGGGTTTTGAGAGGGAGGGGTCCTTGAGACTGCGTGGATGAGTCTACGGTGTTTCCCGTGTGTTTGAAAGGGAGTGATCCAGATTGGGGTACTTACAAAAACAGAGAAAATCCTTCTTGGGCGGTCGCCCATGGGGGCTTGAGTGGCTGCCCATCACCACAGCCATTGGCCTTCAATTATTCCCCAGCTTGGGCAGTCGCCCTAGTGTGGGTGTGCGGTCGCCCAAGTCGACAGAAACTCCAACCCCCTTTTAATCCTTGCTTGGGCGGTCGCCCATACCTCCTTGGGCGGTCGCCCATGTCAACAGAAGTTCATCCAGTTTCCTTCTTGCTGATTTTTACTAGCAACCACTTAGCATGATTCCTAACCAAATTAAAGTAGAAGAAACCTAATCTACCTAGGGCATGAATTAATCCTCTTTAACCTGTGTTAAAGTAGAATATTTGGGCCACACAATGACACTTTAATTGGTTAAAACGGAATTGTGGAATTATACTAATTATTACTCGGAAAACGATTGACAGCCTTGTTTAGTAACTTCACATTTGTGACTCAAACTTGGTAAATTGAGCTTGGGTCTTTATAGAGGCCATGTATTGTTGTATATTGACTATGTAGGGTTGGTTGATGATACCTTGTTACCTTACTTGCATGCATATTCATTGATGGTACTATGTATACTGTATTAAATGAATGTTGCACATTTTGGACTCATTGATGTATTTTGATATAAATGCTAGGGTTCCCTACTTTGGAATTCCTAAACTGTATATGTTGAAACAAAGATTTATAGCCGTTGTGCTAATATGTTGAATACTTGTTATAGTATTTCTATCTTTATGATATTCTATTGTTGTAGGATTCCCTACTTTGGAATTCCTAAACTGTACATGTTGAAACAAAGAATTATAGCTGTTGTGTTAATATGTTGAATACTTGTTATAGTATTGCTATCTTCATGATATGCTATTGTGGTATGTCTCCCTACTTTGGATCATACAATGTTTGGTTAAGCAAGTATGTTATTACTGTGCTTAGTTATGAAAATCCAGCTGGTATTTGTTTGTTGGGCAATGTTATGGAATTATAATGGCACCGAGCCAAGTTCATTATAATTCATACATTGGTAACCCGAATTTGTCCCCCTTGTGTGGGATTAGTGGGCTAGCATCTTCTTTTGAGGTAGATGGTCTAGTTTCACTGGGGATATGACTGTGTGTCAGAATCCCTATGGTACTGTTATTGTTTATGGTTCCGGAACCGCTTCATCAACTGTTGCTGCAACTCGGATGTGTATATCCTTTTGGAGATAAAACCTTGGCTCAGTATCCTTCTAAGTGTTACTTTATCGTACTTATGTGTTGTGATATATTCATGATGAGCTGGTCGTTGTTTCCTACCGGTATGGGACGGTTGGCAGCAGGGAGCCTCTCTTATTATGTGGTTATGTCTTTTGGTGTGTTGCATCTTGTTTGGCATCTTGCTGCATTCATTATAGCATATTGAGATTTATTCTCACCCCTTCCCCTTTTACTCTTTTAGATGGTGTTGAGACAGATGACCTGAACCGGTGAGGCCGGGGATAAGAGTGTGGACTTTGGCTTTTGGGACTTGTCAGGTTATGAAAATAAGTAGGTTGTCTGGAGTCTTTATTAAGTAATACTCTTTTATAAATTTGTATAGAAAACTCTTTGTAAAACAATGTTATTTGGGGGTTTTCGATATAATTGATCAGATTATAGTTTATTGAAGTTGTTGTTGAAATTTCCTCCAAAGTGGAGACATTATCAGTTGGTTTTAATTTGGAAGTTGAGAATCGGTTTTCTTTTAAGATGAAATAAAAGTTTTAAAAATTCAAGGTGAGTTTTCTTAGTTTGGGCCCCTCAAGCTCGGGATACGTGTTAGGATCCGGGTTGGGGTGCTCACAGTTGCCTTAGGGAGACAGATGTCGTAGGATGTAATTCTCCTTTCCTTGCCTATGATACTTGTTTTTTTTACTATCTGTTTAATCAATTTCGTAATGTAACCTCCTCGTCCTCGTTTCTGTAGATCTAACCCCGGAGAAAGAAGCAGAGATGGCCACGGAAAATGTCAGTGCCAAGGACCTGATCAAAATGAGGAGGCGACTGGCCAAGACCTCGGCTTTGACTGATAGGAAGGAGGAGGCCAATCGCCATCAACTCCGTCTGAATTCCAAGGAGGATCAACCCCTTCCCATCAAGCTAAGAGGGGAGCTTGGAGATGCCGTGGAGGAGGCCTCCGAAGGCCGAGATAAACCGTCAACTGACGAGGGGCATAGCCCCCATGTTGATGCTGCTGAGTTGGAGTCTGACACCCCGTCTGC
This sequence comes from Adenophora triphylla var. japonica, assembly GCA_022495995.1. Taxonomy (NCBI): domain Eukaryota; kingdom Viridiplantae; phylum Streptophyta; class Magnoliopsida; order Asterales; family Campanulaceae; genus Adenophora; species Adenophora triphylla. The sequence continues at coordinate 250,357 of JAFEMH010001443.1, forward strand.
CGAGGTAACTGGTCTCGTCCAATGGCGTTCGGGTCAAAAAAAGGCCCCAAGGTGTTGCTGCTGAGGAGCCCCAAGGAAAACGGGCTGCCGTTGAGTCTTCAAACCCCCATGCTCCTCCGGCCCTTACCATCCAAACTATCAAGAGCTATGACGACGCCGAGGAGCTTGCTCGGCGGTTTGCGGCTAACATCCTGCCCCTAAGGGGCATCCCTTTGCTTGTCCGGGATGGTGCCCAGGTGAGGCTAGGCCGAGCTCCAGTTCAGTGGGCTTTGGACCAAGAGGCTTACGACAAGATGGTTCGCGATAAACCAAGCAGGGAGAACTTGCTGGGTCATAAGGGGCTGTTGATCTCTGAGGTAGTTATCTCATATTTTTGATCTCGTAACTTTTGCACTATAGCGTAATTTCTAATGTTGAATTTTCTTGCAGCTGGCTACCATGACGGCCTATGAGAACGTCCTGGCCAAGGCTGCGGATAAGCAAATGTATGAGGTCAAGGCCGCCCAGAAGAAGGGCGAGACCAAGAAGGTATCCCTGGCCGAGGTGCTGAAGGTCCGGGATACCGAGCTGGCAGAGGCCATGGCCAAGGTGAAAAGAGCCGGGGAGGCCAGTGTGAAAGCCGAGGAGGCCCTTCGACAAAAGAACTCTGAACTGGCCGAGCTGGAGAAGCTCAAGGCCGAGGTCCTGGTGAGGGCCGAGGAGGCTGAGGCTAGATGCCGAGATCTGGAAGCAACTATTCCTTCTAAGGAAGAGGAGGCCATCGCTCAGTTCAACGCAAGTCAGGCCTTTAAAGATGCGATAGACAAGAAGACAGCCACGATGTTCGAGGATGGCTACCTACATCTGGCTCGTCGTCTTTTAGCTGATTCCTCCACTGGTCTGGATTTGAATACCATTGCTCGACTGATCTGCCAGGATCAGTTTGACAAGGAAGCTAGGGCCTTCCATCATCTTGTCCCTTTCTCCGAGTACAACTTGGGCATTATGGCCAGGGAGGATGCTCGAGCTGGTCGAGAAGCTTGGGTTCCCCCTTCTGTCGATCCCGGCAATCTACATGCCTTGGTGGAGATGATTGAGGATGAGGAGGAGACGAGGGCTGCGGTGAGGAAACTCATGCAACTGCCCAAACCGAGCACGTCACCCAGCTACCCACTGATGCTGAAATTACCAGGATTCGCGCGAGCAAACGCGGTTGTCTTTCGCGGGGTGTTGGTGTCTGAGACCTTGCTTCATGGGAAGGAAAATGAGGAGTCGCCACGCGGTTTTTGTATTTTGAGCCCAAAACGTTGAGAAACGGCTATTGGTTGAAAATGGTGTCATTTTTATTGGTAGCAAAAACTTAGGAAAAGGCTTTGATAACGGGGGTCATTTTTATTGGTAGCAAAAACGATTAAAAATTTTTGAGTACCAGAGATTATTAGGTTCGGAGGTCACGTTACGTTTCGGGAAGAGTATTACGAGATCACCCGAAATGCCTCGTATGACGAGTCTTTCTACCTTTCTCGAAAATCGTGTGTGTGTGTGTTTTGAAATGGGGGCTTGAATGACAAGCTTAATCTTGGTTTGAATGTCAAACGTTGATTAGGTGACTTTGTTTGAAAAGACGAGCGTTTGAATGACAAACGTCGGTTTTGAGTTTGAAATGAGCGTTTGCGTGGCAAACGTCGGTTTTGAGTTTGAAATGAGCGTTTGCGTGGCAAACGTCGATTTTGAGTTTGAAATGGAGTTCGAAGGTCGAACTCCGGTTTTGAACCGGGCGAGTCATTGTTAACGATTTTTACGGGAAAAAGCGTATTAAATGTTTTTGAGTGTCAAATGGCGGCTTTTAGTTTGAAGATGAGTGTTTGGATGCCAAACATCATTTCACGCGTTTTGAAAGAGAGTTCGAAGGACGAACTCCGGTTTTGAACCAGGCATTACATTGTTAACGATTTTTACGGGAAAAAACGTATTAAATGACATGCGATCAACGAATCGGGTTGCGACTCAGACATTGAAAAGTAAATACTATCACGATCCAAACGGGTCGGACTTGTAAATGACAGTATTTAAAGCAGTATCAACGGAATGGAACGATCCGGAATCGTAAATGACGATCGACGAGCCAAACGACTCGGAATTGTAAATGACGATCGACGAGCCAAAACGGCTCGGAATTGTAAATGACGTTCAACGGATCAAACGGTCTGGAATTGTAAATGACGATCGACGAGGCCAAAACGGCTCGAAATTGTAAATGACAGAAAAGTAAATGACGTTCGACGGATCGATCGATCCGGAATGGTAAATGACATAAAAGTAAAACGGAACGGGGTCGGAACGCCGTTTTAACCCGTGATTACTTCTCTTACGGGAATAGAAGAGGATCGAGGGGCTAAAACGTATCGGACCCCGTTAGACGGAGGCATCTACATTTCAATAACGTGGTTCGAAACGGTTGTAGCGACTGACGCGTAAACCGAGACGAAACGAGAGATCAGAGAGAGAGAGTTGTACCTATGGCTAGGGTCGACTCCTTTGGCTCGAGAGGTGTATACGGGATACGGAAATTGGTTTGGAATGGTGTTTCGGAGTGGTGAGGGGCGTATTTGATCAAAATACGGAAGTTTCACGCGAATCGAGATGAAACGGGAGCTCGAGAGGGGTGAAACTCTGTGGGGCCGTGGGGTTTGTGAGTTTTTGGAGTAAAATTTTTTCTCCTTTTGTCTTTGATAGCAACTTCTATTTATAAGTGAATTTTCAGTAGGAGTCCGGCCGGACTTAGACTGAAATCCAGGGGGTTTTGTGGTATTTTGGAATTTTGAGGGACTTGTTGGCAATTTCTGAAGACTGCAGAGGGAGTCCGGTCGGACTTAGACTGTATATCAGGGGTATTTTAGTCTTTTCAATATGAATTTGATTGAAGGGTGACTAGAGGGAGGTGGCATGCGTGCCAAGTGTCCCTGTTGTAACGATGTGCCACCGCGATGATTTTTCCTTTCTTTTTTGAAAATCAAAACGAAGACGGAGTCGCCACGCCGTTTTTGTTTTAAGGGCCAAAACTTTGAAAAATGCCCGAAATGAGAGATTTGGGTTCGGAGGTCACGTTACACGCCGGGAAGAACGTTAGTGTTCACCCGGAATGCCTCGTAAAACGAGTCTTCCAAGCTTAAAAACCATTTGTGTGTGTATGTGTGTGTGTGAGTGTGTTGCTTTGGCCAAAATGGGTTCAAACTGAGAAAACCAAAAATTGAGAACTCTTTGTAAGACATTAAACAAGTTCCATGATTTTTGGTATGATTTTAGGGTTGAGTTTTGGTACTCAAAAGATTTCTTGAAGTTGAAAATCAATTCTGCTAGAATGAAAAAGGCAGTGGACACTTAATTTTAAATGAATTTAAGAGCTTTAAAACTTCAAAATCTGGGGAAAGTCCGAGAATGAAAGTTGTTCAAAACATCTTAAATAAGGTTTCTGTAAAATACTTTTCCATTTGGAGATGATTTTATGGACAAAAACCTTCTGGAAATCTCAGATATGAAATCTGGATTTCCAGAGACTATTGAAATGACCTTTGGAAAATAATTTGAAAAAGGGAGTTATGCTTACGCAAAAAATAAAGTAAAAATATTTCTGGAAATCTCTAGATGTTGGCTACAAAAAGTATTTTGTAGTAAATACCAAATTCCAAGTTCTTCTGTGTCCAAAAAATTAGACAATGGACTGAGGTCTTAGAACAATGCTACTGGAAAGCAAGATGTTCTTGAAGGAAAATGTGATTTAAAAAGGGGTTTGCATCCATGCTTTGTCCCCATTTCCTTAGTCTTTGATTAGTGATCACTAGACATTTTAGTGGTGATCTACTATATCAAGCCATCCTTAGGGTACATTAGGACTTAAAGCACTTCATTTGCTTGGGAAGGGGGAGATTTAACTTTGAAAATGAGATTTTTGTTGTGAAAATGGATTTTGGAAAACACTTTTAAATGAATGATTTTGAGGAAAAAACACTTTTAAGTGTATGAGAAGTAATTTGGACCTTTTAAATGGTCATCCATGGAAATTTATTCCAAGGTGACTACATTTTTAGGTCAAGCAAAGGATGAACACCAAGTTGATGAATAAACTACATCTTTGAAGTTTGAAATGCATGCATGGATGAAGGAGTTTAGGGTAAGGAGAAGGAGGGTTTACCAATCTTCTTTGTGTTTGTGTTTGAGGCTTGAATTTGAGAGTGATTAGTGAGTGTGATTTGGAAAAATAATCCAAAGAAAAAGGTGGCAATTCAAGAGAATTCTCACTGTTTCTCTAGTATTCTCGCCAACGTGCTGTGAGTGAATTGTTCTCTTTTTTTTTTCTTAAACTGAAGGGCTCAATTTATAGCCCTCTGAAGATTACATTTTCGTCCGCGCGGACGAGGTTGAAGGTGTGCCTGGTGCATTAAATGCTGCTCCAGGCTTTGGACACAAGGAATATTTTCAAAAATATTCAAACTGACTATGTTTTTCAGCTTGCCATTTCGGGTTTTTACAATTTCTTTCTTTTGTGAGATTCTTTTCTTGGTTTAACTTTAAATAGCAATGCCTACTTTACCCTTGCTTTGTTAGAAAAGTTAGGATTTGTTAGAAGTGTTTAGGAATGTTAGGGCTTTCGTCAATTTTCTAACGAAAATACTAACAACTCAAATTGGAGCACTTACAGTAGCCCCTCGGCGACGGCGCTTTCGAAGGAAGCGGGGTCGTCGATAAGAGTAAGGCTCCATATTTGACAGGATGGAAAGGGGTGACCAAAGTGGTCGAGTGGCTGGACCTGGTGATAGGCTACCTACGTATCCCGAATGGGAATCAAGCCGGCCGTAGTTCGGGTCTTTCGATGTCGACCCTAGAGTGACTGTTTTAGGATGTCAACCTGGCGAGCGAGTTCTGCAGTCGATTGCTGAAAGAAACTCTGCTGGGGATAGGAAATGACCATTTTGGTCTGGTGGCTAGAGTTGTATATCCGCTCTGCTGGGGAAAGGAATGACCGTTTTGGTCTGATGGCTGGACCTAATGATAGGCTACCTACGTATCCTTAAGAGAAATCAAGTCAGTCGTAGTTCGGGTCTTTGACCCGGGAGTGACTATTTTGAGGCGTCAACCTGGCAATGAGGGCGTTTTAGGTGCCTCGAACCTTGAAGATGATGGCGTTTTAGTTGCCTCGAACCTTGATGATGATGGCGTTTTAGGTGCCTCGAACCTTGAAGATGGCGTTTTAGGTGCCTCGGACCTTGAAGATGATGGCGTTTTAGGTGCCTCAGACCTTGAAGATGATGGCGTTTTAGGTGCCTCAGACCTTGAAGATGATGGCGTCTTAGGAGCCTCAAACCTGAAAGATGGTGTCTTCCCTTGATGGTCTGCTGCCGAAGGAAAGGATGACCGTGCTGGTCGAGTGGCTGGACCTATGGTAGGCTACCTACGTATCCCGATTGGGGAATCAAGCCCTTACGTAGTTCGAAATGCTGCTGGGGGTGGAACGGGATTCCGTTGGCTTTTGCTGGGGAATACGGGCATACGTTTTACGGCCGTTGGTGAAATTGATGAAAGAGACGGGATTCCGTTATCTTTCTCGGAGAAATCGGACTTACGTTTTACTGCCGTTGGTGAAATTGATGAAAGAAACGGGATTCCGTTATCTTTCTCGGAGGAGAACGGGCTTACGTTTTACGGCCGTTGATGAAATTGATGAAAGAAACGGGATTCCGTTATCTTTCTCGGAGGAGAACGGGCTTACGTTTTACTATCGTTGATGAAATTGATGAAAGAAACGGGATTCCGTTATCTTTCTCGGAGGAGAACGGGCTTACGTTTTACTGCCGTTGATGAAATTGATGAAAGAAACGGGATTCCATTATCTTTCTCGGAGGAGAACGGGCTTACGTTTTACGGCCGTTGGTGAAATTGATGAAAGAGACGGGATTCCGTTATCTTTCTCGGAGAAATCGGACTTACGTTTTACTGCCGTTGATGAAATTGATGAAAGAAACGGGATTCCGTTATCTTTCTCGGAGGAGAACGGGCTTACGTTTTACGGCCGTTGATGAAATTGATGAAAGAAACGGGATTCCGTTATCTTTCTCGGAGGAGAACGGGCTTACGTTTTACGGCCGTTGATGAAATTGATGAAAGAAACGGGATTCCGTTATCTTTCTCGGAGGAGAACGGGCTTACGTTTTACGGCCGTTGATGAAATTGATGAAAGAAACGGGATTCCGTTATCTTTCTCGAAGGAGAACGGGCTTACGTTTTACGGCCGTTGATGAAATTGATGAAAGAAACGGGATTCCGTTATCTTTCTCGGAGGAGAACGGGCTTACGTTTTACGGCCGTTGATGAAATTGATGAAAGAAACGGGATTCCGTTATCTTTCTCGGAGAAATCGGACTTACGTTTTACGTCCGGGGAGCTCTTTTGAAAAGGGTGTTAACTTTGGTTAACTTTGGTTAACTCGGTTAAGTTGAGGACTAAACTGCAGAGTCCTGGAATTTTAAAGGGCAAAATAGTCATTTTGCCACTTCAATTCCATCCGCGCGGGCTGGAATGAAGCCCAGATTGATTTTAAAAAGGCGTCGCCCTCCCTTCTTCTTCCTCACAGTCTATTTCGCCATTTACGAGAGAAAGAGAGAGAAACCGCCATTTTCGCCCAAGAAGCTTCGAAATCCTTCCGTTTTCTCTGATTTTTCGAGCAATGGAACACGCGGGAGTAGCTATTCAAGGCCAAGGACGTGGCCCGGTCACGGAGAGGCGATTAGAGCTTGTAAGAATGAGGAGGCATTACTCTCTTTCGCAATCGATTGCGGAGGAACCATACCCCGATGCGTGGTAACATTGGGCCACTGATCCGAGTCTTCGCACGGTATACTTCGAATCTCTCCATTTTCTTTGTTGATTTTTGCTTGAAATTGATTTTTGTGATTTTTTTTTTTTAGATCCGAAAATTGTGATGTTCTTGGCCTTGGATTTAGTCTTTGATGATTTGCATGTTGTAATGAGTATATGGGTAACCCAAATATGCATTTTCTTTGTAAAATAGAATGGGCATTTTGCCATTTTTGAAATATGAGATGATGAAAATTTTCCCGAATTCGGGACGGATTTTTTTGTTGCATGTAGGATTTTTGCAATGAGATGTGTTTTTATGAATGATGCAAATGTATGCATGCATGCTTTTTGTAAAAATATGATTTTTGTAAAAATGGGACGGATTTTCGCTTTCGTTGATTGAATGTATGAATTGTGGAAAGTTGTTTCTGTATGCTATTTCATGAAAAATGGGACAGAGTTTTTACTTCCGTTGACATGTTTCTTTATGCCTGAATAAATGATGAATGGTGATTGTTGAAAATCTTTTCTTTTGTGAGAAAAATGGGGCTGAGTCCATTGTATGCCGTTATGCTGCCGAATTTTCTTTAGAACTTTATGATGCATGTGTATGCTTTTAAATGCAATTTTTTTTTTGACATTTTTTTTTCAATTGCAGGGTGGAGATCGTTTTGTGACGGAGCAGCTGAATAAGCTGAAGACTCGGGGATCAGTGGAGGCTGTGGTTGACCCCGCTGGATCGGCCCGGTCTCTGGGGCCGAGAAGTTCTGATGAGTCCGAGACAGATCGTCATTGGGACCGGTTTGTATGAGTTCATCGAGTGCCTGAGGGGGTTGATCAAGTTCCCCAAGAGTAAGGGCCTGATTTTTGCTTTGGCACAGCACTGGTGGGACGTGACCCACACATTCCATTTCTTCTGGGGCGAGGCTACGGTCACACCCTCCGATTATGCTGCGATCACGGGCCTGTCCTTTAAAGGACGGAGCATTAAGTGGAGAGACGGCTACAGTGACCTGGACCTGCAGGATCTTCTGTGGTTTACCCCCATTCCCAAAAAGGGGATGGGGATGGAGTATGTTGTGGTCCACGGGAAGATCGTGGAGAGAATTGAGAGTTATGAGGCCGGGGATGAGAGAGTGGCTGCGGTGCAGATTGCTAGGGCCTTTCTGTGGTTCGCTTTTTCGAGCACACTTTTTGGGCACGCCGAGGGGACGGCGGTCTTCGCTTTGCTGAGGACGTTAGAGGATGTGGAGATGGCCGGAGAGGTGTCTTGGGGAGAGGCAGGGCTGGCAGAGCTATATTTTGATCTGGATCGGTATAGCCGGAAGGCTGTCAGCTCTCTGACGTGCTTTGAGTTCCCTCTGGAGGTATAAGCTTCTGCTTTTTCTTTTCCTTAAGCATGCATTGTTCTTTTCGCACTTAATTTATGGGATCTTTCCCTTTCGGAGGTATGGGCTCTGGAGTTCTTTCACGTCACGATGTGGTGGCAGCCGGCGGAGCACATCGGGGCATATCCGGCTATGCTCTACTGGAGCAAGCATGCTCAGGAGAAGATAGGTTCCAGGGGGCGCACGACCCTCAAGTACAGGGATTGCCTGCCTTTGACGAGAGCTGAGACAGATGAGGGGGTGAGGTTCTACCCACAGGGCCGCTTCGAGGTGGAGCAGCTGAAGGGCGCCGAGAGATGGACCGTGCAGCGGAGGATTTTGAGAGGTTTGACCTGTGATGTGTATTATCTGGGGGAGAGAGTGACGCGCCAGCATGGCAAGGGTGTGCCTCTTATGGCACCAGTGGAGCCTCCTGCCGACATGATGCATCCGAGTGAGAGATCGGAGACCTGGGGTGATTATCGAGGTGGCCAGCACTTCTCGATGTTTGTGGCGATTGAGGAGTATTTGAGATTCATCTTATGGAGGCTGAGGATGCCCCAGGTTCTTGAGAGAGAGGGGTTGGGGGTTGTGCAATACCCTCGATCGGAATTTTCGTATGTCCAGGACGGGGTCAGATTGAGAGTGCAGATCCCTATCCCTGAGCGGGTGTCTCTTCTTCTTTTCTTTCGCATCAATCTTTTCTGATACTTTGGTTTCCGTGTAGTTTCCGGCTGTGGTTGTGGAGAAGCTGACGAAGCAGGTGATAGGGGCCAAGAGATTCATTAGGAGGATGGTTGCTTGTGGGGCTCCTCAGGCAGAGCGAGACGGGCACAGCCGGCGCCTGTAGAGCGGGAGACTTCCCCTATTCCTTCTGAGCATTCTACCGAGACTCCTCTTTCTCCTCTCATAGATCCCGGCATGGAGCTTCCTCCGGACCACGTCATCCTCGGGGATTTGCACGGGCAGGGGCACGTTTGGCATCACGGTGGGTCTTCTTCGCATGTCCAGGAATCCGATGCGTTTACGTTCGGATATGACTTCTTTGCGGATCTTGGCTTGCCCTATCGTGGAGTGCCGGTTGATCCAGGCGAGCCTCCCTCTGGAGACGAGGACGACGATTCCGAGCCCGAGACATTCATGACTACTGAGGAGGCGGGCCCGAGTCGCAAGAGGGATCGAGGGAAAGCACCGGCCACCGAGGATTCTGATTGACTATCTTTGATTGATTTGTGGGACTGTACCTATTTAGACAGATACACTTTTTTTTTTATGCACACTTTTGTTTTTTTTTTTGGAATGTAATAATCTAGGATTACTGCTACCTATTTTTTTTATTTTCTATTATGCATGTAAATGTTGCATGAGCCCGGTTTCTTGGCTAGGGTGTGAATGTTTGGTATATGAACTGTTTGGACAAGTTTTACACAGGTTTCGAGCGGCTGGGATGAAATATTCCTCTGCGGTGCAGCAGTTTAAACTGCTGCAGATTTTTTTCTGGTGGTAACATTATCATCCGCGCGGATAGGGGTGACATCTGGCAGGTTTCATTTATTTCGGTGGTTGGATCTGGTTTGGACCATAAATGTCATCTTCTCCAGTTCAAACTCACTGGAATTTCGGGAGAGAAGAGGGAAAAATCATGGAAATGACCAAAAACTCTCTAAAATTATCCAAAGAAAGGCAAATGTTGTTCTGTGAAAAGTTCAAGGAGTGGTGTAGGGAGATTATGCACGAGAGAAGATCATTCTTTGAAGAAAGGTACAAGATAAAGTGTTTATGGTCTCTCAAAGAATTGGTTCCGAACTATGATCTCTTGAGGGCCTTCGCTTCTTTTTGGGATGCAAGGAGGCATGTCTTTTGCTTTTCTTACAATGAAATAGTCCCGACTGTTGAAGAATTCCGGGCTTTGCTTGGTGGTCCCGAGGTGGAGGAGATTGCGATTCCTTTGCCCGGAGGGGCTTCTTTCGTTGATAGGTTGTGCAACCTTCTTCATCTTCCCCCGGAGGAAGCACAAGGTATGATCCGTGGTCCCGATCACTTTGACATTTCTGGTCTTCCTGATAGATTTAGGGGTTTAGGCTTGATTGATGATGCCTATTGGGATGCTTTTGCACTCTGTATGTTTGGGACCTTGTTCATGGTTTACTCTTTTGGGATCTGTCATCGAGCTTTGCTGGATGTGGTTGTACACTGCCGTTCGGGCCGGGATGTGGTGCCCTTGATCCTGGGAGAGACCTTTCATGCTCTTGACAGGTTGGCTACCGGGAGGCGGTATATGCACGGGGGCAGCCCGTTTCTCTTGACTATGTGGCTGATGGAGCGCCTGGGGGTTCTTCGCGAAACTTCCGATGCGGTCAAACCTTGGACATTTGCCAGGAGAGGGGTTACCGTGGATCTTGATGATCAGGGCTCATGGGAGCGTTGGATGGCTTTTCGCCAGACCGCGAACATCAGGTGGTCGGTGCCTCATTGGCGGATAGAGACTCGGAGAGTTCTTCAGGATGCGTCTCATGTGGTTCTGACCACTTGGTACTTGGATTGGTAGATGGCTATCTTGAGACGGTGTGAGGCCATTGTTGGTGTGGAGGACCTGACGGTTTCAGAGAGGAGGAGGGCCGAGGCGAGGGCCAACCCTCATGATAGGAGCGGAGATGCCGTGACCGACTATGAGGCTTATGTCAAGAGACAGGAGAGGAGGACTCCTATGTTGCCAGCTCGGCTACAGGAGATGAGAGATGAGGCTAGGGCTACTAAGGCCCTGACAGATGCGGGTTTGATAGATCCTGTCCTAAACCAGAGCTTGGTAGGCGGCAGACCGACATTTTTGCAGTGCAGAAGAAGAAGACTCGAAGAGGGGGAAAGAAGAGGGGAGAAGCCAGTACGAGTGGCTTGGAGTGATCTTGAGGTTTTCTGAGTACCCTTTTCTTGTCGTAGCAGACACATTAGTTGTTATGTATCTTACTTTCTTTTAGCAGGTTGTAAGTCGTAGGAATGAACCGAGCTTAGACTCATCAAAAAGTTTTTTTAACTGTAATGAATATGTGAATTGCTTTAGAGTTTTTCAAGACGCCTTCATGGCTTGATCAATGTATTGATGACAAAGTATGTCTTTTATTTATGTTTTAGACCGAACCGTTTCCGGCTGCCTACGTTCCCTTCGGACTAAAGGGCTCAGGTCTTCGTAGTTCGACCCGGTTAATTTGTTTTTTTTTGGTGCAACCCTGTCTTTTACCTGGGCCGCCCTTTTCGGGTTTTAAACCTAGTTGGGTATTACTCTTTTAGCACTCTTTTTTGTTTTTGTTTTTTTTTTTTTGAAATGACACAGTGTTTTACGCGTAGTATATGCGCAGCTTGTCACCATTCACTGGGTGTACAAAAGGATTTTCGTCGAGATCTGCAAGTTGCATGGCTCCTCCGGAGAAGATTTTCTGGACGACATATGTGTAAGTGCTCCAATTTGAGCCGTTAGTACTTTCGTTAGAAAATTAACGAGAGTTTTAACATTTCTAACATTTCTAACAAACCCTAACCTTTCTAACAAAGCAAGGGTAAAGTGGGCATTGCCATTTAAAGTTAAACCAAGAAAAGAATCTCAAAAAGCAAAAGAAATTGGAAAAATCCGAATTAGGCAAGTTGAAAAACAAACTGCTGGAAATTTTTGAATAATATTCTTCCTGTTCAAAGCCTGGAGCAGCATTTAATGCACCAGGCACGTTTACAAGGACCTCCTCGCGGATATGATTGATGTTCATAGGGGGTTATAAATTGAACCCTCCTCTCTCATTTAAAACAACAGAATTTGATCACAGCAACGAAACTCTGGCGAAATATAGGGAGAAAACAGTGGGAATTCACTTGAATTGCCACCATTTTCTCTTCAATCTTTCCCAAATCTCACTCACTCACAAACACTTCAAATCACTCTCATACATACTCTTATACATACACTAACTCAAGCTCAAATCACCCTTTAGGAGGAGGAATAGAGAGAAAACATAGAGGACTTCATTGTTATCTACTTGTTTTCTCTTTAACCAACTCAAATCATCAACCCTAAATACTTTCAAATCCTAAACACATTCAAGCCTTTGAATCCATTCAAACACAAGACACAAGGAAGATAGGTATAACCTCCCTCTCCCTACACTAAGTCTCTCATTCATGCATGCATCTTTAAACTACAAAATGTAGTTATTTTATCTTCTTGTCTTAGATCCAAGAAGATCACCATGGAAGTTCATCTCCATGGATGATCTTCTACAAGGATCAACATTTTCTTCAATGTGTTCTTATTTACTTGCAAAATTCATTTTCAAAACCCTAAATACCATTTTCAAGCACCAAATCCCATTTTCAAAGGATAAAATTCCCCTTCCCAAGCAAATGAAGTTCTTAGTCCTAATGTACCCCAAGGATGGTTTGGTATAGTTGATTCACCACTAAAATGTCTAGTGATCACTAACCAAAACCTAGGGAAATGGGGACAAGCATGGATGCAAAAACCCCCTTTTAAAATCATATTTTCTCTCTTGAGAAGTTGCTGTCCAGTAGCAATTTTCTCAGACCTCAGTCCATGGTCTAATTTTTTGGACATAGATAAACTTGGAATTTGGTGTTGACTACAAAATACTCTTTGTAGCCAACATCCAGATCTTTCCAGACATATTTTTACTTTATTTTTTACGTGAGTAAAACTCCTTTTTTCAAATTTTCTTTTAAAGGTCAGTTCATCAGTTTCTGGAAATCCAGATTTCATATCTGAGATTTCCAGAAGGTTTTGACCCCTCAAATAATCTCCAAAATGAAAGGTTCTTTTACAGAAACCTTTTTTAAGGTGTTTTGAACATTTTTCATTCCTGGACTTTTCCCAGATTCTGGAGTTTTCAAGCCCTAAAGTCCATTTCAAGTCAAGGGTCAACTGCCTTTTTCATTCTGGCAGAAATGGTTTTCAACTTCCAAAAATCTTTTGAGTTCTAAATCTCAACCCAAAAATCATCCAAAAAATCATGGGATCAGTTTAAAGCCTTAAAAAGAGTTCCCAATTTTTACTTACCTCAGTTTCAACTTATTTTGGCCAAAACACACACACACACACACACACACACACAACAAAGGATTTTGAATGTTTGGAAGACTCGTTTTACGAGGCGCTCCGGATGCACACTAACGTCCTTCCCGACGCGTAACATGACCTCCGAACCTAAATCTCTGATCTCGGGCTTTTTTCAAAGTTTTGGTCCTTAAAACAAAAATGGCGTGGCGACTCCGTTTTGATTTTCAAAAAAAATCGGGCATCATCACAGTGGCGACTCCGCTGGGGAAAAACAAGTTTTATCTTTTCAAAAAGAAAAGAAAAACTTTTGAGGGTCAAGCTTCCGTCTCAACATTTGAAAATCCTTTGCTTTGTGTGTGTTGATTTTTGCACAGTTTTCGTGTTTGTTTTTGGCCGCCTCGGAAAAGTCAAAATTTTGACTGTCGGAATAATGTCCCTAACTGTCGGAATTTTTGTGCTTATGTGCTTATGTGTTCATAAAATTTTCAAAAAAAAATTTCAAAAAAAAAAAGATTCAAAAAAAAATCATGCATCATGCCTTTTTAAGACACATAAAAAATTTCTATTTTTCTCAGAAAAAGAAGATAGACTGCTTGCACACTATGCGCACGTGACCTTACACTGCACACTACGTCCCTAACCCGGGGAAATCCTTGTCGCGGTCCGTTTGGTCTTATTACGCCTCTCGGATGAGCACAGGACTACCCAAACATCCCATGGAGCCTCGTGTCAACCATGCACTTGTCCGTGACACACTTTGTCCGAGACCCGGTTGGTTTTTAGTCCGTCACGTGTCATGCCCCGTGCGTGTATAGACCTTTCCTTTCAAGCCTTTGTCGGCATACCGACTCAATATCTTTCGGTCCCTAATCGCCGAAGTCATGCCGGTTTCCCGCCGCGGACTTTGACCAAGATATTGACCGCGCCTTGACTTCGGCTCGGCGGCACAAATTATACAACGACTCCCAAAGATGACACTGAGTCATCAAGGATTAACGGTTATTCCATGCCTGATTACGGCTTAACTGACGACAAGTCAAGATCAACTGTGGACATTTATCAGTCCTAATCATGCCGACTTTTTGTCGAGACCTCGAACACGATCTTGACTTTGACGTCAGCTTTGTCCGTAATTTACATCGAATACTCGTCAAGACTCGATTACCCGCCAGACTTCTAGGATCATTTTCTTTTCGGTCGGTGGGACCCGCTTGCCCTATAGGACCCTCGCCCGGGCCGCCCACCCCGGGAGGTCGAAATACGGAGTGGAATACGAGGGGCTTATAGACGTAGTGACGGGGCCCACCGATCCAGAATCGAGTAGTTCGCGAAAAGAAGAGCAATCTTTTCCAACCGATTAGGTTAATAAAACATGTTTTAAGTAAACAAGAACAAATAAGCGCATGTTGCATGAGCCCTAAGCCCAAACACCAACTTTGTTTCGCTTTCCCAGTGCTGAACCACACCCTTTTGTACCTTCCACAAGAAGCAAAGTTTGGATCGAGACCCGGGTCATCGTTTGTTCGGCTCGGTCATTCCGAAGTCGAGATACTTCATCGGTTTCCTCCTTCGCTTTAGCTCAAAGTTTCAGAATGACCAACTCGAGAGGAGAACGGTGGGGACGTACAACTCCACACCCGAAAATCCGCAAAATGCCGAACAGTGGAATCGGATGTTGGAACAGATAAGACAAAATCAAGAGGCTCGAGATCGATCGGTTATTGGAAAGTATCGAGAACCCGGGGGCTAGCAATTGTTCACCACCCCAATGGAACCTTTACGGTTGATGCGAAGATTGGAGCTAATTACCCTCCAGGGCATGCCAACTACCATCAAATGCCTGTCCCCTTTCGTGTGGAACTACTAATGGGCCCGAAGCATCCCCAAGCCTATCACTCGGCTTTGCCTCTCGGCCTCATCGTATCGATCTTGGTCAACTTCCCCGGCACCTCCCGGTTTTCACCTTTGGGTTTCAATCGGCTTGGAATGGGTCGATTCGCTACTCCAAAACCTCGATGTCGGCCGGGCCATCAATGCAGGTGGTCGAGTTCGGTACATCTCGGCCCTTCTTGCTCGATACTCCTCGACAGTCCGATCTAGGTCAACTTTGCCCCGGTGCCTCTCGGGTCTCACCACCAGATTGAGTCGGTTGGCTTTCGCCCGCGGCTTGGAAGGGTCGGTTACTACTTCACAACATCGATCCAGTTCGGGTCATCGGCTTGGAAGGGTCGGTTACTACTTCACCGCATCGATCGCTCGGGTCACCATCTCGGAATGGGACAATTCGTTTCTCGGGCTCCATGGTTCGAGAGGGCCGGCTTGCTTCCTCCGATTCTCAAAGCACGCTGGCCCCTATGATACTGCAAGATCACATGGGCCACCAGGCTTTTATCACCACTTCAAGCTCTACCCTGCCCCTCCGGTTGGGAAGTCCGACAAGGTCAAATGCTCCTCATCAAATTCTCCACCCGGCTGTTATGCAAGCTGCTCCTGCTCATCAAGTACAGTATACACATTACCCTTGCGGTCATGTTCCTCGGTGCGGTCAAGACACATTCAATCCTCTTTGTTACGATGCCTCAAACCTCATGTTTTCAGCGGCCTTACGGATCCGCACTCTTGCTCCACTGGTATCCGCCCCATTACGAGCCATATATCTTCATCTTCGGCAGAACCTGCCCGGGCCTTATGAGGAAGATTACGGTCCACGCTTTTAATGCTCGGTCGTCATTCCTCCCACCGAGTACTTCCCTCTTGTGGTTTCGTTTGCTAATGCCAATCTTGTGGCGGGGTCATGCAATCCTAATGTTCCTATTGACTCGTCGATGGATTATTGGTAGAACCAATTAAGAAGGTACAAGAAAAGCCTAGCAACGAGAGTATCGACGATCGCTCGACTCGGGCCATCTCACCATATCAATCTTGTGTATCGACACGAATGAAGCTTACAAAAGGTCGAATCTCGACGATTACATTGATGATTACATCAAAAGGGTTCGTGCACGGGAAAAGACTACGAGTGCTGAACATGTCTCGCCGCTATAAACCTTACCCTTCCAACACGGCTCAGACATCCAGGTAAAGGAAAGAAGGCATTGTGTACAATTGACGGCCCCAAAAGCAACCAAGAAATGGTGGTCCTTTAAGGCAACGAGAACGTTTTGATGATCTTGGGATGCCCGTGGGCTTAATTTTTAAGGGTTTAGTAAGGGTAGGCCTTTTGGAGCCTCTCGAGGACTACCATCCAAGGAGCTCAAATGCACCTCTCGACATGAGTAAGCCTTTGCGCCTTCCATGATCATTATGGCCACACGACCAGACAAGCTGCATAGTCTTGAAGAGAGCGGTTGAAGGTTAATCGAAACGGGCAAGCTTGAGCGCCCAATGGACCAAAACCGGCAAACCACTGTTCGGAATGGTGACCAAGTCAATGACCAAATCTCGAATCCAGAGGATTTGGGTGTTCCCTTAAGCAAAGTTTTAAATAGCTTGCTAGAGCGGGGTCTCCTCGAACCCATGAGAAAATATCGGCCCAAGGATCCCAAAATCCCATTTGACACCACCAAGCATTGTGCTTTCCACCAGCACCACGGTCATACGACCAAACAATGTACGACTTTGAAAAGGCGATTCGGGGATTAATTAAGAAGGGCAAACTCGAGCGCCTCGGTGATCTCAACCCCGCCAATGATCATTTCCCAAACAACGCGAATGTAAACATGATTGAATTTTATGATTCAAACTCTGTGAATTCAACGAGACTATGACAAGCCGAGATGATTTAGTCGCAACAAATGTTGAGAATGGATGGTTTGAGGCAACAAGCATGTGGCCATAGCAAAGTTTGGATTTGGTGAAATGCTTTGAACTCTGCGCCCTCCAGATAAGTTCACGGCGACGCCAAGGTTAAATGGGATGATAATGATGCGATGGCGGATTTGGCGAAAGCGGTAAGGATACAAGAAATCCGATGATTAGGAAGGAAGAGTTAGTCCTGGCTTTGGAAACGCCCATAAGATTCATGAAGAACGGTGACCACGCTCATCAATGCTCTCCGCCGCCATGGAGTTCGGAGTAACAGGTTGAGGCGAATGGTTCCCTGGTCATGGTCGAAGATGAGACTTGAGAAATAGTGATTTCGGTCCCTTCATCCTATAACTCTCCATCCCACGGCCAACACCTCCCTCCATCCACATATGATCCCTTGCCAAGGACAATTCCTCTTGACCCTTTCCGGCACCTCGAGCCATTAGGGCTCCATCGCCTCGGCTCCTCGGAAACGAGTTGGGCTCCATCACACTGTTCCTCAATTTCGCAATACACTGCCGGTTTATGCTCCGACTTCACATAATCGGTTTGAGCTATGTGGCTATGTTGCTCTAGCCTCACACCCACTCGAATGCGATCATGAGTTGCTAAAAGAAAATCCGGATGCCACAAGTTTTCCGTTGTCGTCTACCGAACTTAGTGAATTCACCCGTCGGTTTCACCCGTCTGCGAGTGTGTTTCCTCTCTGGCTGATAAGAGTCTTGTTGCGAGTTCCAGTAACTCGAATGTTCCCGTTGATCCCCCGTGGCAATATTGATAGAGCAAAGTGAAACAAAGGCGGAGAAGCTTGATCTTATGATAAGTACTAGCACTCCTTTGACCCAGATGTCGAACCGGGCAAAGAAATGATTACGTCGCGCAAAATTCAAGTGCCCGAAGTGAGAGAATCCGATAGGACAACTGCCCCAGAGTACACTTGTCTAATGCCGGTTCCAAGCTTGAGAAAGGCCCGAAGACACAATCGGCTAGTATCACCCCTTTCACTCAAAACAACCGGCGCATCGCTGAATCCTCCCAAACGAGCCCAATACCCCTCAAGGTCCTCTCGGGTTCACTTCCTTCCATCAATATGCTCGGTCGACAAAGTTCGTCCCCGTGACTTTTCCGACCCGTTTCCTTGGACAACTTGTGCTCGCCCCATTGCTCCATGGCCTCAAACTCCTCCACTCCCACCGAGTATCATGGGCACGTAAGCGATCAACGCCTCGATGCTGCCCGCAAAAGATAATGGAATCGAAGTTAACGAAAGATGGAAAGCTCAAGGGTCTTGGCGGTCCAACAACAAAGAGTAGCTAGACTAGGGGCTACCCATTCTTTAATATTAAAACAGTCTTTTAGTCAACCTTCGTAGGTTCTAGTACTTTCTTCGTTCAATCAAGTCCTCCTTGGACATTGTAGTTAATCTTAAGTTTTCTATAAAAGAGTCTTTTTCTTTTCTCGCTAGACTTGAGACATTATTTGCACACCTACATTACATTTAATGAAATGGTTTTATTTTAAATGATCACTCGCATCGCTCAACAAATAATATCTCGGAAATGATTAAGATTTTAATTAATTGGTGCGAGAAAGTCAACTAATGCCTCCCTATACACTTTCCTCACCTCACAAAGGCCTCCCATCAAGCCATACACTTTCCAAAACATATCCCCATCATCACCTTGATCAAGTCAACGAAGGCGGCAACATCAAGGGACAACAAAAGGTCACTCGGACGGGAGATCGACCCCATATCGAAAAAAAAACAGGGGCTTGCCTCCGCCCCCCATACATCAAGAAAGTTCAAGTAGAAGCTTGCCTTCGTCCTCAAGTGCTCAAAAAAAAAAAAAAACAAAAGCTTCAAAAAAAAAAAACAAAAGCTTCAAAAAAAAACAAAAGCTTCAAAAAAAAAAAACAAAAAGCTTCAAAAAAAAACAAAAGCTTCAAAAAAAGAGCTTCAAAAAAAAAACAAAAGCTTCAAAAAAAAAAACAAAAAGTTTCAAAAAAAAAAAAACAAAAGCTTCAAAAAAAAATGAGGCCAAGGACCTAGCACCGCCGATCAGAAGGTTTGACATATGGGCAAAATTAAAGCCCGAAGAACGGATGTTGTCGACAACAAGGGAGCAGTTAAAGCAACGACAAAAACATATCATAAGCCCTTAAGCTGCATTCAAAATCTTTCTCCCCCGATGAAGGACGACGATCAAGAAGCAACGGAATCGCTCAAAATGACTTGTCAAGGAATCACCTCAAGGCCCGCACCTTATCATCCAAACTTCCTATCCGAGCCTTTTCACCAAAAGTACCACAAATGTTCATACCCCTTTTCTAAAGCCAAACACAGCTCGGACCCGAACTACGGCGACCCGAGCTCCTCACAATGAGGGGAACGTAGGCAACCGTAAATGGTCCGGTCATAAACACATTCAAATCCCGTAAAATCCGGCCTCACCGATAGCCTCTCCTATACACGATCCCTCTTCACCATTCGCCAACTTCGACTCTTGGTATCGCTGACTTTCTCCTCATGATTAATCAAAATGTTTGTTCATATCGAGATTAGGGGTTGAATAACCCGAACATTAATAAAGGGTTTTAAGCAATCTTGTGATCATTTTGAATAAAACATATTTTCAGATGTCTCGACAAGTCTTCTTTTTCTACATTATAGGAAAAATAGAGGCTAAACACTAATTTTACGTCACAGGGCTTCCATACACTTTTACAAACCTTTCTAAACTTATGCTCTCTCAAGAGAGTCAAACCCAAAGCGAGTTCTTTTGTGCCTTCGTCAAATGAGGCCATCAAATAATACAAATCGGGGATTCATCCCCACTTTTCGAAAAAAAAAATATGCCCCCTATGAGTGTATACATTCCTAAAATTGTCTTGCTTTTACATTTTCTTTCGATTGACTAATTGAATAAAGAAAATAATAAAGTAAATATGGAAGGATGGGTTGCCTCTTTTGCTACATGATGATTTAAGAACGTTGGTTCTTCACTCTGCTACAAGATGGGTTGGGTCTCTGTTCGCATCGGTCTGCGGTGCCTACCGGGTTGAAGCCTCTCTAATTGTGTCGGATTCACAAATATGAGACCGAGGCTTTGCCAAGTTACTTCTTCCAAATCAAGACTTCGCAAAATACATCTCTTCGGACCCAAGGCTCCACCAAGCAAGATGAGATTTGATCGCCATGTTGGTCATGGGCTAGTCAAGTGCAGTTCTTTGATGTCCAAGAACGAGGACGGAATTTTAACCAAGACCAGAAATTCATCATATTTCTATGGCTAATATTGGAACCTGAGTCCATAAAACTCCTTGTGCCAATCGAATGAGGTTTCGATGTTCATCCTTGGAAGATGTCAGGAATTTTGGTTTGACGATTGCCCTCAACCCCGATGGAACTTTCACGGTAAAAGAGGAAAAGGATCCCCATCCCAATCTTGGCCGGGCAGACTACCACCACCTTCCTCACACTCTTCTCAACTTGCGAATCGCCCATCCTTTCATTTCTGGTCGATATACATTCACAGATTCGATGCAGGACGGTCGTTTGGGGAAACAAATTGACTTCAGTCCGATTTGGGCAGTATGGTATGCCTCAAGCGATCGGGGTCAGCTCGGTATGTCCACAAATAGTTTGGTATGCCTCGGCGCCTCGGTAAAGATCGGTCCAGAGCTTCTCGGTTACATCAGCTTGAAATGCCTTGGCAAAGAACCCGGTTCAAGATATCCAATCCCCGGCACCGCACAAGCCTCACAAGATCCCTTCATGACCGTCTCAATGGGACAAAGAAACCCCCAAATACGGACTCTTGGACCCATGCGAGTCTAACGTGACCAGTCGGTTCACGGGTTCTCGGCGGGGGCAAAATCGATCGGAATGTCTTCTCATGGTTGGGGTTACCTCGAATACCACACAGAAATTGGAATCCCACCTCGCTTGGAACCAATCTATCGGGGCCTTCGCGACAGCTTTGGAATGCTTCCGCGGTCAGTGGCAAGCGTGAAGCCCTTCCTCGAATGACGCTAGCTCGGCGCTCCTCGCGGCTTTCACAAATCCATTCCTCGCTCCAGGCTTCGATGGGTTACCAAGCCTCCATCCCGGTTTCATCGGAATCACCAGACCGCAGCACCCCTGGTCATGCACCTTCGCCTATGCAATTCAACAATCGGGGACAGCAGCTCGCACTTAAGCCTACTTATGGGCCTCACTCCGGAAATCCGAGTTACCCAGCCTACATCAAGATCGCCTTCGCCCTCTTTGTCGGTTGAAAATCAACAACAAGCCGCGAGGTTCTATCCCTTTGCCCGTGGTCCTACTCAAGCTCCCGGGGTGATTCGGGCCAAGGACAGGATTTCACCTATGTCCCAGATCGGCCGTTCCCTCCACCTCGTCTGCTGCCGCAGTGGTAGCTCCTCTCTCTAGCTCGGGTCATTGGTTTGAATGCCATGGTTCCACCACAAGACCCTCATTTGGCTTGGTTCGTGGAACGACACAAGGAAATGAAAGCACGTATTGCTGAATCGATCGCTAAGAAGTCCGCTTTCCGACCAACGAACCCGGACTCCTTTGTTCCCCACAAATTCGTGATGCCTAATTTGGATCTCTTTGATGGCACCGCATGCCCGAAAACCCATCTCGGACACGTATACCTTGGCAATGAAGGTCAAAAGGGGCGCCAATCGGCGGTTGGCCGACTATTTGATCTCTCTTTGAAGTCCAGTGCTCTAAAATGGTTCTTCCGCTTAAAATCCGAGGCCGGGGCTACATGGGACCAGATTACTAGCTAACTTGGAGTGGGAAGCAAATAAATTTGACTCCGTGCGGACAACAATGCGGCCCCGACGAGAACATCAGGGGACTTTTACAAGCAAGATGGCAATTCCTCCTTACGAAGAGGAACAACTAGACATCTTTCGCCACGCCCGAAACCACATCCGAGGGCCTCACTTAGCAATTTCCCCTATCCGGATCTACGGGCAATGATCAATTCCGGGCTAAATTTGAGAGGGATTACAATCGCAGCCGAGTTGTCGCACACCTTTTGGATACCGGGTTTCTTCCACCTCCAACACGACTCCTGAAAAAGGGCGTGTGAGAAGCGATCGAAAAGGGGACCCCAAGGACCCAATACAGCCAACAATCCATTCCCTAAAAAAAAGTAGGGTGAATATGATTGAAGCCACGAACAAGCCAAGTGCCACTATGGCTAACGGTTCCCATATGGAAGACACTCTTCGAAGAGAGGATTCTAGTTTCATAGTCGGTATCAAAGATGGGTTTCTCCCTTCATGACAACTTCACCTTGAAGGCTCTCACGTTGATCGATTGGCTCGGTACTTCATCGGTATGTCGGTCAAACCTTTAATCTGGACCTCTGTAGTGACGCTTTGTTAAACACAGGGCTTCATCAAATCATTCGAGAGAAAGATTCCGTGGTTTTTGCCATGTCTTTTCCATGGAATGGGGCTTTATCAAGTCACACCTATCTTCGTAAGAAAGGTCCGGTCACCTCAACAACTGTCTTGGAGTTTCAGCTTTAGAACTTGGCATATGGCAACTCCTTGCATCATCAAAAGTTGAGAATTGGGAATCTCCTCATATCAGCATTTCGTCAAATCACAACTAACCCAAGCAAAAGAGGGTTCATTCATGTCAACATGCTTTGATTCTAGAGCCCGTCGGCGTCAACTTCAAATGTCCGAGACTGAAAAGAAATTTCAATCGAGACCCGGGGTTCAAATCCAACTTCATCCCAAGATCAAAATTGACCTCATCAATAACATGCAATTCAGTCCGCGACTAAAGGATATTACCCCACCAGCTCAAAGCTTGTCCCAAACAGTCAACAACACATACATCCCCTCTCATCACCATGCATCCCCACAAAAATCTCCCCAGGGCTATGTAGCATGCACAAAACTTGAATCAATAGGAAAAATCCTAAGTGATTGAAAATCATAAATCGTAATTTCCCTGCCAAAAGCTTAGGCCAAGTGCATCTTCGAAAGCAAATAAACGCATCATCTCATAATCATTTTTGGTTCTATGCATGCATCCGCCATCATGAATGCCATATATGCATCTTCCTCTTCACTAACAAATGCAGGAATTCAAATGTAATCCCCCTTTTCGGCAAGGATGATCTTCACCAAAGACGACCTCAAATGGATGAAAACATCCCCCAACATCCACAAACATATGAAGACCGCCTCCAGTGTCTACAAATCGGTCAAGGACGCCAAGCTCTCCAATACAAATCGGTCAGGGACGCCAAGCTCTCCAATACAGTACGGTCGGAGATGCCAAGTTCTCAAAATGCAAATCGGTCAAAGATACCAAGGTCTCAAATACAGTACGGTCAGAGACGCCAAGTTCTCCAATACAAATCGGTCAGGGACGCCAAGTTCTCAAATACAAATCGGTCAGGGACGCCAAGTTCTCAAATACAATGCGGTTAGAGACACCAAGTTCTCAAAAGCAAGAAGTCCCAATGTGAAGACAAGCTCAAAAACCTCTACAAGTTTGACGATCACCAAAGAAGATGCGGGACTCAACCAAACTCCTCCTTCAGGTCAAAATGCCTCCAAAGACAGCAAATCGTCAGCAGAAACCGTCCCACGAACGGCAACCTAACAACTCTTCATCAACATCAGCCGTAGCCTCAGCTACAGGTAAGCACAACACAGGTATGAAAGCATATCTTAATCAACTACTTTTCTAAAAGAACATTATCATCAAATCTTAGGGTGACTTCCCAAAAACAAATAAACCTCAAATACTGTCAAACCATCAAAGACCATCCCCAGCTATTTTTGAACTACGACCGACTTGATTCCCTCTTAAGGATACGTAGGTAGCCTATCATTAGGTCCAGTCACTCGACCAAGACGGTCATCCTTTCCTTCGGCAGACGTAAAACCGATCCCTTCAAATGAAGTCCACTAGAGGACCATCTATCCTAAACCATCAAAGGAAATCATTTCAAATCAAGGTTCGAGGCACCTAAGACGCCATCATCAAGGTTCGAGGCACCTAAAACGCCATCATCGAGGTTCGAGGCACCTAAGACGCCATCACCGAGGTTCGAGGCACCTAAGACGCCATCATCAAGGTTTGAGGCACCTAAAACGCTATCACACACAACACGAGGAAAGCGATAAATCGCAATCATCCCTTAGGGTGACTTCCCAAAAATAGTCAAACCATAGGGTGACTTCCCCAAAACAGTCAAAACCTTAGGGCGACTTCCCAAAAATAGTCAAATCTTAGGGTGACTTCCCCAAAACAGTCAAAACCTTAGGGTGACTTCCCAAAAACAGTCAGATTATAGGGTGACTTCCCAAAAATAGTCGTAGGGCGACCTCCCAAAAATAGTCAAGTAATAGGGCGACTTCCCCAAAACAGTCAGATTATAGGGTGACTTCCCAAAAATAGTCGTAGGGCGACTTCCCAAAAATAGTCAAGTAATAGGGCGACTTCCCCAAAATAGTCAGATCATAGGGTGACTTCCCAAAAAATAGTCAAACCATAGGGCGACTTCCCAAAAATAGTCAAAACCGTAGGGCGACTTCCCAAAAATAGTCAAGTAATAGGGCGACTTCCCAAAAATAGTCAAACCATAGGGCGACTTCCCAAAAATAGTCAGACCTTAGGGTGACTTCCCAAAAAACAGTCAGATCATAGGGCGACTTCCCAAAAATAGTCAGACCATAGGGTGACTTCCCAAAAATAGTCAAATCTTAGGATGACTTTCCTAAAACAGTAGGGTCGACGACTAAAGATAGTCGAAAGACCCGAACTACGACTGGCTTGATTCCTCTTAAGGATACGTAGGTAGCCTCTCATTAGGTTCACCACTGCACCAAAATGGTCATTCCTATCCCCAGCAGAGCGGATATACAACCCTAGCCATCAGATCGAAGAGGGTCATTTCTTATCCCCACAGAAGTTTCTTTCGGCAATCGATCGTAGAACTCGCTCGCAAAGTTGACATCCTAAAACAAATACTCTGTGGTCGAAAACTAAAGATAGTCGAAAGACCCGAACTACGGCCGGCTTGATTCTCACTAGGGATACATAGGTAGCCTATCATTAGGTCCAGCCACTCGATCACCTGATCATCCCGCCAAATATGGAGCCTTACTCTTATCGACGACCCCGCTTCCTTCGAAAGCACCGTCGCCGAGGGCTACCGTAAGTGCTCCAATTTGAGCCGTTAGTACTTTCGTTAGAAAATTAACGAGAGTTTTAACATTTCTAACATTTATAACAAACCCTAACCTTTCTAACAAAGCAAGGGTAAAGTGGGCATTGCCATTTAAAGTTAAACCAAGAAAAGAATCTCAAAAAGCAAAAGAAATTGGAAAAATCAAAATTAGGCAAGTTGAGAAACAAAGCTGGGAAATTTTTAAATAATATTCTTCTGTTCAAAGCCTGGAGCAAGATTTAATGCACCAGGCACGTTTACAAGGACCTCCGCGCGGATATGATTGATGTTCACAGGGGTTATAAATTGAACCCTCCTCTCTAAGTTAAAACAACACAATTTGATCACAAGAATGAAACTCGGCGAAATATAGGGAGAAAACGGTGAAATTCACTTGAATTGCCACCATTTTCTCTTCAATCTTTCCCAAATCTCACTCACTCACAAACACTTCAAATCACTCTCATACATACTCTTATACATACACTAACTCAAGCTCAAATCACCCTTTAGGAGGAGGAATAGAGAGAAAACATAGAGGACTTCATTGTTATCTAATTGTTTTCTCTTTAACCAACTCAAATCATCAACCCTAAACACTTTCAAATCCTAAACACATTCAAGCCTTTGAATCCATTCAAACACAAGACACAAGGAAGATAGGTATAACCTCCCTCTCCCTACACTAAGTCTCTCATTCATGCATGCATCTTTAAACTACAAAATGTAGTTATTTTATCTTCTTGTCTTAGATCCAAGAAGATCACCATGGAAGTTCATCTCCATGGATGATCTTCTACAAGGATCAACATTTTCGTCAATGTGTTCTTATTTACTTGCAAAATGCATTTTCAAAACCCTAAATACCATTTTCAAGCACCAAATCCCATTTTCAAAGGATAAAATTCCCCTTCCCAAGCAAATGAAGTGCTTAGTCCAAATGTACCCCAAGGATGGTTTGGTATAGTTGATTCACCACTAAAATGTCTAGTGATCACTAACCAAAACCTAGGGAAATGGGGACAAGCATGGATGCAAAAACCCCCTTTTAAAATCATATTTTCTCTCTTGAGAAGTTGCTGTCCAGTAGCAATTTTCTCAGACCTCAGTCCATGGTCTAATTTTTTGGACATAGATAAACTTGGAATTTGGTTTTGACTACAAAATACTTTTTGTAGCCAACATCCATATCTTTCCATACATATTTTTACTTTATTTTTTTCGTGAGTAAAACTCCTTTTTTCAAATTTTCTTTTAAAGGTCAGTTCATCAGCTTCTGGAAATCCAGATTTCATATCTGAGATTTCCAGAAGGTTTTGACCCCTCAAATCATCTCCAAAATGAAAAGTTCTTTTACAGAAACCTTTTTTAAGGTGTTTTGAACATTTTTCATTCCTGGACTTTTCCCAGATTCTGGAGTTTTCAAGGCCTAAAGTCCATTTCAAAGTCAAGGGTCAACTGCCTTTTTCATTCTGGCAGAAATGGTTTTCAACTTCCAAAAATCTTTTGAGTTCTAAATCTCAACCCAAAAATCATCCAAATAATCATGGGATCAGTTTAAAGCCTTAAAAAGAGTTCCCAATTTTTACTTACCTCAGTTTCAACTTATTTTGGCCAAAACACACACACACACACACACACACACAAAAGGATTTTGAATGTTTGGAAGACTCGTTTTACGAGGCGCTCCGGGTGCACACTAACGTCCTTCCCGACGCGTAACATGACCTCCGAACCTAAATCTCTGATCTCGGGCTTTTTTCAATGTTTTGGCCCTTAAAACAAAAATGGCGTGGCGACTCCGTTTTGATTTTCAAAAAAAATCGGGCATCATCACAATATGGTCCGACCCAAACAGGCTCCCATTTGCCAAGCGGGTTGATGCGGACTGGGGGCTTCTCTTTCAGAACGAGATCACCTTCCCTCATTTCCCGATGCTTTACTTTCTTATCGAAGGCTCTGGCCATTCTTCCTTGGTAAGCTCGGATATGTTCCATGGCTCTCAACCGGCGTTCATCTAGCAGGGCCAATTCATCATGGCGACTCTGGAGCCATTCAACCTCGTTGATTTGACTCTCCAACAGCACACGAAGTGAGGGGATTTCTAGCTCGATTGGGAGTACTGCTTCCATTCCGTAGGTAAGAGCAAATGGTGTTTCCCCGGTTGCCGTTCTGACGAATGTTCTGTAGCCCCAGAGAGCAAGGTGAAGCTTGTCAGGCCAATATCTGCCTCGGATAGCCATTTTCCGAATGATGTTTTCCAAGGTCTTGTTTGCTGCTTCAACGTCTCCATTAGTTTGGGGACTATAGGGAGATGACTTGTGACGGGTTATTCTGAATTCTGCTAGCAGCCTGTCGCATTCCCCTTCAAAGTGGGATCCATTATCTGAGATGATTTCGGCTGGCAACCCGAATCTGCATATGATGTTCTCTTTGATGAAGAGGGCTACTTTCTTTGAGTTGAGGACTTTGTAGGACTTGGCTTCAACCCATTTGGTGAAATAGTCCACTGCTACCAGGACGAATTCGTGGCCGTTGCTGCCTGGTGGTGTGATTTTGCCTATGACATCAATTCCCCAAGTGATGAAAGGCCAAGGGGTTGTCATGCAGTATAACTCGTGAGGAGGCAAATGATTGAGATTTGAGTACCGCTGGCATTTGTCGCAGCTTTTGACGAACTGGATGCAGTCGGTTTC
The DNA here is from genome assembly GCA_022495995.1 of Adenophora triphylla var. japonica. NCBI lineage: Eukaryota > Viridiplantae > Streptophyta > Magnoliopsida > Asterales > Campanulaceae > Adenophora > Adenophora triphylla. Next base: position 278,333 of record JAFEMH010001443.1, read on the forward strand.
CATGGAGATCCAAAAGTATCCCATTCTTAGTATGATTTGCATTAGAGCCCGAGCATTCATATGGGGGCCGCAGGTACCACCATGTACTTCTTTCATGAGTCCGGTAGCCTCTTGTTTGCCGATACATCGCAGGAGGGGGCCTTGATAACGCTTCTTGTACAGCATGTTTCCCAAAAGAACATAGTGGGAGGCGAGTCGCTTCAGGGCTGAGAGGATTTTTGCTTTGATTCCTTCTTTATATTCCCCATCTTCATTTTTGAAAGAGGCTTCGCCATTCTTCAAGTACTGATAGATCTGGGTATACCATGGATCACTGGCCAGTTCGGCCTCCGCTTCGATTTCAAAGCAATAAGCGGGGTTCTCTCTTCTCCCGACTCTGAATGGTTTGACAGATTTTCCTTCAGGTATTTCAACAAGAGAGGCTAGTGTTGCCAGAGCATCTGCGAACCTGTTGCGATCTCTGGGCAGGTAATGGAAGATGATTTCTTTGAATTGAGTCACTAGCTCTTCCATATAAGTGTCATACTTTTGCAGACCCGGATCCATGGTCTTCCACTTGTTAGAGACTTGATTGATGATGAGGGCAGAGTCACCATACACTTCTAACTCTTTGATATTTCTTTCGAGCGCGGCCTCCAACCCGGCTATGCAAGCTTCATATTCAGCAGCATTGTTGGTGACCTATGAGTTCAACCTTACTGCTATGGGAGTGTGTTCATCAGTAGGATCGACCAGAAGCATTCCTATTCCGTTCCCCCTTTTGTTTGACGCCCCATCGAAGAAGAGTTGCCAGCGATTTTCTTCTTCTAGAGCAAAGATTCCATCATCGGGGAATTGAGGTTCAGGTCCTCGGGACACATCACTTGGGAAATCGGCCAACTGTTCTGCCATTATACGCCCTTTCACGGATTTCCTCATCACGTATGTGATGTCGTATTCAGCCAAAAAGAACGACCATTTTGCCAACCTCATGGAGATGGAAGGCTTGTCGAGCAGATATTTGATGGGATGTATCTTTGAGACGAGATGTATCGGGTGAGACTGCATGTAGTGTTTCAGCTTTCCCACTAACCAGATCAGGCCTGCGCAAGTCTTTTTACAAGCAGAGTAATTGAGTTCGCTCCCCTGAAGCTTTCTGCTTACGAAATAGATGGCGTTTTCGACCTTAGAATCTTTCTTCTCTTGAGCTAACATAGCCCCAATTGCCGTATCCGTGACAGTTAGATATAGCAACAGTGGCTTTTACTGATGTGGCGGGCAAAGAATCGGGGGATTCACAAGGTATGCTTTGATCTCTTCAAAAGCGAGCTGGCATTCTGGAGTCCATTCTGAGTAGGCACTTTTCCTCATCAGCTTGAAGATTGGGTCGCAGATCGAGGTCAGCTGATTTATAAAATGGCTTATGTATTGCAGTCTTCCCATGAAGGATTTTACTTCTGTCAGCGTCCGGGGTGGTTTCATCTCGGCTATGGCCTTGATTTTCTGGGGGTCCACTTCAATTCCCCATTCCGTTACCATATATCCTAGCACCTTGCCTCGTCTTACACCGAAGGTGCATTTGACTGGATTCAGTCTCATGCTGTGGTCTCGGAGGCGGCCGAAGAATTTTCTTAGGTCAACAAAGTGCTAGCCATCTGACCCTTTAGAGTGTATTATCATGTCGTCCACATAGACCTCAATTTCTTTGTGGATCATGTCATGGAATAGGGCTGTAGCTGCCCTCTGGTATGTAGCCCCAGCATTCTTTAGTCCGAATGGCATGACCGTGTAGCAGTATGTGCCCCAAGGGGTTGTGAAGGCTGTCTTGGCTTGATCTTCTTCCGCCATTTTGATTTGGTTATAACCGGCAAAACCGTCAATGAAGGATTTAACCTCATGGTTGGCCGTGGAATCCACCAGGATGTCGATGTTTGGCAGGGGGAAATCGTCTTTTGGACTAGCTTTGTTCAAGTCTCTGAAATCTACGCAGCATCGGATTTTCCCGTTGGCCTTGGTCACCGTTACTATGTTGGAAAGCCATGTAGGATATTCAATGACCACCGATGAACCCCGCTCCGAGCATCTTTTCGATTTCCTCTTTCACCTGCAGAGACCACTCGGGCTTAATTCTTCTCAACTTTTGCTTTACTGGCTTGACTTCTGGGTCGAGAGGTATTCGGTGTTCAACTATGGAAGGGTCGAGGCCTGGCATATCTTTATAGGACCATGCAAACACATCCACAAATTCTCTTAGCGGCTCAATCGTAGCATCCTTTTCGCTTCCTCGAAGAAACTACCAATCTGCGTCTCTTTAGGCTCTTCCGCAGCTCCTGCATTCACACTTGTCAAAACCTCTTCGGCAGCTTGGGCTCGATTTTCCTCTTTCCGAACAACCTGCTTAAAGATTTCTTTGATATATTGTTCGTTTAATGTGTCTGCTTCTTTATCTAGTGAATCATTATTAACTGTTTTTTAAGTTATTAGTTAATTTATCATTAGTTAAAGTGGCAATCAGGGGATACTCAGAAAGGTCCATCATTTCATTGAGAACAAAGGGAAATACAGCATTGGCTACAATTTCGTAGTCTTCAGGCGTGAGGCCATCAGACGACTCTAGCGACTCAAATTCAACGATGAGAGACTCGGATGACTTTAAACAGGTTGACACAAAGGGACGGGGGACTAATCCAAGCTTGGTGATCATTTCCTCTTTGGTCGCGGACGGGCCTGAGAGAGTTTCTCAATTCTTCAAGGGCATTGCTGTCAGTGGCCTCATGACTCGGGAATTGTGCTGTTTCTGACCTCCTTTCTCTATCATCTCTTTGACTGAACCAAAGTCGATCAGATCGGGGCTGGTACCATCCTCAAAACTGAGCATATGAATGTAAGGATCTGCTTGCGGATACGCCGCATCCTCGACCCTGGAGAGTCCTGATTTGTTGTCGTCTGATTGCTCAATCCAGACATAAGGACGTCTTGAACCTTGCTGTGCTGCTGGAGCTGCTAAGAAAAAGCTTATGCCCCATACTCGAGAGGAAGGGTTTGGTGGGTAATTCCTCTTGTAAGACACCCACACAACTGTCATGCATTCAATACGAGTATGATGGTGCTTGTCGACCTTTACCACAAAGATTTCCTTACATGGCGGGGCCGGAGAGTTGACTTGAAGAATGCTGACAAATCTTTGATTGGAGACCGGGGGTTTATGTGCCCGCATCATGGCGATGCTCAGTGTTTCTTTCCAGTCTGCCTCCAAATGTTGGAAGCGGCAATTGAACTTGACGTATCGGACTGTTTCAGGATCTACCTCCTCGAGTAAGCTGACATAGTTAGCATCGCTGAACTCTGAAGGATTCTGATGAGACTTGCCTCGATAGTCCCTTGATCGATTTGAGGGATGTAGCCCCGGTGTCTGGCTGCGAGCAAGCTTGGCTACTGTCTCGGCTTCGTTCCTTATGAGGAAACTATCCCCTCGGATGACTTCAAGATCTCCCTGCCGATTAATGAATTTGACACATTGATGGAGGGTGGAAGCTATGGCTTTCATGTGATGTAGCCAGGGGCGTCCTAACAAAGTTGTGAATTCGGACTGAATGTTCATTACGTGGAATTTTGCTGGCACCATTTGGGTTTCGAACCAGATCTCCAGAGTCACCATCCCCAAGATGGGATGAGACGTGCCGTCGTAGGCCTTGATAGTCCGGGTAGATGGGATCACGTACCTTTCATTGATGCGTAGGGCCCACATCATGCTGAGAAGGAGGACGTTAACGGCTGATCCGTTGTCCACCAATACTTCGGGGAGTGATACGGTGTTGAGCCAGAGAGTGATGTACAAGGCTTCGTTGTGTCCGGAGGCATCTCTTGGCAGGTCTTCGTCGCAGAAGGTGATCATACTACCATACCGTCGGGGATCGTAGATTTGGTCTTTACCTGGAGAAAGAGAGCCATCAAACCATCTGTTTCTTGTCTTTCTTTTGCGAGGTAAAGCTTTTGCTGAAGCCTCAGGGTTGTGTCGAGGCTGTTTGTAGCGGTTGCCACCCTTGGTCAGCATATTGATTGAGTGTGAGCGCCAAACTGGTTTTGATCTTTCTTTGCCGGTACGTGTTTAGAAGTTGGACAAATTGAACCTTGGCTGATCCCGCAGGGGATTAGGCTTCTGACTGGCAGTAAAATTTCCCTGATCCGAGGTACTCTGGTGTCCCAAGGTCTGAACTTTGTTGTTAGTAGGACTTTTCAATTTTCCCACCTTTGTTTGCTCGGAAGTGGCATGGTCTGAAAGAAGGGAGGACTGGCTGGAGTAGAGTACGTAGTAATCGAACCCTCCGGATGACTCTCCGAGTGTACCTACACTGGTATCACCGGCTTCGAACCTTTCTTTCAATTTTTGCTGGGAGGAAGCTGTCTTCTTCTTAGGAGGACGGTCCTCGCTTGTCCAATCCTGGTAGTCCCTTTCAAGACAGTCGAGGCAGTCACAGACATCCCACCAAATGTGCTCAACAACTGGCGGCGGGTTTGGGACCTCGGTTTGAGCTGTGCTAGAATGACTCTGAGTTGGACTAGTCTGGGGAGACTGGCTGTTGGGCTCACTGGGGAGCAAAGGGTCGGACTCTGCCGAGTAACGAGAGGCATTAGGAGCCGGGAAAACAGGCACATATTTGTCCTTCAGGGGAGCCCCAGTTAGTTGGGGGATTGCTAATGTTCCGAAATGACGTGTGGCCTCTTCGATCCAGGCCTGCTGTTTATTCTGACGTTCTTCAAGAGCCCTGATGGCTAACCATATTTCCTCCGTTGTTTCCCAATCTCCGTTCCCCTTACTGATTTCTGCGGGATCGGTATCACTCTGAGAGGGGACACCTGACGGCATGCCGAACTGTTTCATCCCTGACTGCTGTTGGAATGGCGGTACTTTGAATTGCTGCTTGGGGGCTAGCTGGCCTGTCAATCGACGGGCAGGAGTTCCGGCGGTGGATATATAGGAATCTGGTGGAGGCATCTTGACATATCCGGGACTATTGAGAGTGGGGGGAGGATTTTCTTCCTTCTTTATGGTAAAAGTGCCATCGGGATTGGGACTGGCGACCAAACAGGAGCTCCAGAAGGTTGTCGATTTGAGCTTCATGTCGGAGTCTCATCTGCTCTATCAACCGGACCCAATGCTGGTCTGTCTGAGGGATTCCAGGAGGCGGAGTGGTGTTGTCCCCATCATTACCAACTGATGCAGACATTCTGAAACCCGGAGTCGGAACAAATGGTGAAGCTGACGATGCGCTTGACTCTTCCCAACTGATCAAACGGTGACCCGGCGCCCGAAACCAAGCTTTGTGCGGAGCTGCGGGGGGAAAGACACGAGGGTTCAGATGTCTGGGAATGAAGGAGGGTAGGTGTTTGGGCTTTGGGCTCATGCAACATGCAGTTATTTGTTCTTGTTTACTTAAAACATGTTTTATTAACCTAATCGGTTGGAAAAGATTGCTCTTCTTTTTCGCAAACTACTCTGGATCCTGGATCAGTGGGCCCCATCACTACGTCTATAAGCCCCTCGTATTCCACCTGTATTTCGACTTCCCAAGGCGGACAGCCCCGGGCGAGGGTCTTATAGGGCAAGCGGGTCCCACCGATAGAAAAGAAAGACGATCCTAAAAGTATGGCGGGTAATCGAGTCTTAACGAGTATTCGATGTAAATTACGGACAAAGCTGACGTCAAAGGTCAAGATCATGTCCGAGGGCTCGACAAAAAGTCGGCATGATTTGGACTGATAAATGTCCGCAATTGATCTTGACCCGTCGTCATTTAGGCCGTAATTAGGCATGGAATGATCGTTAATTCTTGATGACTCAGTGTCATGCTGGGAGTCAGTGTATTATTTGTGCCAGTCAGAGTCAAAGTCAAGGCGCCAGCCAATATCTGGTCAAAGCCCGTGACGGAAAACCGGCAGAACTTCGACTGATTAGGGTCCTCGAAAGATATTGACTTGGTATGCCGACTAAGGCTTGAAAGGAAAGGTCTATACACAGACAGGGCATGACACAGACCAGACTAAAAACCAACCGGGTCTCGGACAAAGTGTGTCACGGACAAGTGCAGGATCGACACGAGGCTCCATGGGATGTTTGGGTAGTCCCGTGCTCGCACCGAGAGGCGTAATAAGGCCAAACGGGCTGCTACTGGGATTTTCCCGGATTAAGGACGTAGTGTGCAGTGTAAGGCCAAGTGCGCGTAGTGTGCAAGCAGTCTATCTTCTTTTTCTGAGTAAACTAGGAATTTTCATGTGTCTTAAAAAGTATGATGCATGCACAAAATGATTTTTTTTTGAAAGCCTCTTTTTTTTTTGAAAATCTTTTTTTTTGGAAACCTTTTTTTTGAATTTTTTTTTTTGAAAGTAAATGAGCACATAAGCACATAATTCAAAATTCGAGGAAACGGGTCTGATGGTCAAAATTTTGACTTTTCCGAGGCGACCAAAACAACACGAAAATGTGAAAAATCAACACACACACAACAAAGGGTTTCAAATGCCGGGACAGAAGCTTGACCCACAAAAGCGTTTCTCTTTTTTTTTTGAAAATAATGATACCGGTACGCGGGATTGTTAAACCACAATTTATCCCCGACTCGTGTTAGGAGGTGTTAACGGGAAGTTTAATGGTTTCCACCTATATACAAAATACCATTTTTTTTTAAAAAAAAATTGAAAACAGATAAAGCATATTTTTTTTTTCGTCCCCAGCGGAGTCGCCACTGTAACGATGTGCCACCGCGATGATTTTTCCTTTCTTTTTTGAAAATCAAAACGAAGACGGAGTCGCCACGCTTTTTGTTTTAAGGGCCAAAACTTTGAAAAATGCCCGAAATTAGAGATTTGGGTTCGGAGGTCACGTTACACGCCGGGAAGAACGTTAGTGTTCACCCGGAATGCCTCGTAAAACGAGTCTTCCAAGCTTAAAAACCATTTGTGTGTGGGTGTATGTGTGTGTGTGTGAGTGTGTTGCTTTGGCCAAAATGGGTTCAAACTGAGAAAACCAAAAATTGGGAACTCTTTGTAAGACATTAAAAAAGTCCCATGATTTTTGGTATGATTTTAGGGTTGAGTTTTGGTACTCAAAATATTTCTTGAAGTTGAAAATCAATTCTGCCAGAATGAAAAAGGCAGTGGACACTTAATTTTAAAATGAATTTAAGAGCTTTAAAACATCAAAATCTGGGGAAAGTCCGAGAATGAAAGTTGTTCAAAACATCTTAAATAAGGTTTTTGAAAAATACTTTTCCATTTGAAGATGATTTGATGGACCAAAACCTTCTGGAAATCTCAGATATGAAATCTGGATTTCCAGAGACTATTGAACTGACCTTTGGAAAATAATTTGAAAAATGGAGTTATACTCACGAAAAAAATAAAGTAAAAATATTTCTGGAAATATCTAGATGTTGGCTACAAAAAGTATTTTGAAGTCAATACCAAATTCCAAGTTCTTCTGTGTCCAAAAAATTAGACAATGGACTGAGGTCTTAGAACAATGCTACTGGACAGCAAGATGTTCTTGAAGGAAAATGTGATTTAAAAAGGGGTTTGCATCCATGCTTTGTCCCCATTTCCTTAGGCTTTGATTAGTGATCACTATACATTTTAGTGGTGATCTACTATATCAAGCCATCCTTAGGGTACATTAGGACTTAAAGCACATCATTTGCTTGGGAAGGGGGAGATTTAACTTTGAAAATGAGATTTTTGTTGTGAAAATGGATTTTGGAAAACACTTTTAAATGAATGATTTTGAGGAAAAAACACTTTTAAGTGTATGAGAAGTAATTTGGACCTTTTAAATGGTCATCCATGGAAATTTATTCCAAGGTGACTACATTTTTAGGTCAAGCAAAGGATGAACACCAAGTTGATGAACAAACTACATCTTTGAAGTTTGAAATGCATGCATGGATGAAGGAGTTTAGGGTAAGGAGAAGGAGGGTTTACCAATAATCTTTGTGTTTGTGTTTGAGGCTTGAATTTGAGAGTGATTAGTGAGTGTGATTTGGGAAAATAATCCAAAGAAAAAGGTGGCAATTCAAGAGAATTCCCACTGTTTTCTCTAGTATTCTCGCCAACGTGCTGTGAGTGAATTGTTCTCTTTTTTTTTTTCTTAGACTGAAGGGCTCAATTTATAGCCCTCTGAAGATTACATTTTCGTCCGCGCGGATGAGGTTGAAGGCGTGCCTGGTGCATTAAATGCTGCTCCAGGCTTTGGACACAAGGAATATTTTCAAAAATATTCAAACTGGCTGTGTTTTTCAGCTTGCCATTTCGGGTTTTTACAATTTCTTTTCTTTAGTGAGATTCTTTTCTTGGTTTAACTTTAAATACCAATGCCTACTTTACCCTTGCTTTGTTAGAAAAGTTAGGATTTGTTAGAAGTGTTTAGGAATGTTAGGGCTTTCGTCAATTTTCTAACAAAAATACTAACAACTCAAATTGGAGCACTTACACCTGTGAGTCACCAAATGTGTGGGAGTTCGTTCCCGGGTCCCGGTTTTTTCCCTTTTTTAAATAATAGTCCGAAAAATGTCCGAAACGCCCCCGGAAAGTGCCGGAAAGTGCGTTTTTCAGGGAAAGCCGTACTTTTACGTGCGATGACACATGTGAAGTAGGCTTCGATGTCGGGATGCTCGGGGCAGTCCCGGGACATCTCGTTGTCATGGCAATGGGGAGTTTAACGAGTTCCGATTAACCTGGAGTGGGCCAGTTAACGGATTTCGATTAACTTTCTGACGAATTTTGACGATCCGGATTTGGGTACTTACAGATGCCGAGATTGATGATTACTTGGAGAAGCCCGTTGATGATGAGCAAACTTAGGATTTTTCTCTTCTTTTGTTATGTAATAGTGCTAGGACTTGTATGTTTTCCTTCTGAATATTAATGGAAAGTCCTTTTGTTTCAATTCATGTCGTATTGTTATTATGAATTGTTTGAATACTTGCTTGTGGACTATGCACAAGTACAAGTCTTGTTTTAGGGGGAAGTCAAGGAAGGTTACTCGTTCCTTGCTTGTAAGATGTCATCAGGCCGAGGTGGGGTTCCTCGGTCTTGACTGAACCTCAAGTCATTAGGCCGAGGAAGGCTCCTCGGTCTTGACTGTTGGGATATTTTCTTTTTTTTCGTCTCCTTATGTCGAGGAAGATGACTCGTGCACAGGTTTTAGATGTGGGAGGCCTGTATTCGTTGTGACAAGGTGTTTCCTTGTCTCGACGTGAGGCGAGTCAACAGGCCGAGGAGAGGTCCTTGGTCTTGACTGTTCGAACCTTTAGTCGTTGAGTCGAGGTGGACCCTCGTTAAGATGTAAGGTAAACCAGTAGGCTGAGGAGGGGTTCTCGATCTTGGCTGTTAGAGCCTGTTAGTCATTGAGTCGAGGTGGGACCTCGTCAAGATGGAAGGCGAGCCAGTAGGCCGAGGAAGGGTCCTCGGTCTTGGCTGTTAGAATTTTTAAATGTTGGTCAGGTAGTTGTTTTGACTTTGATATGTTGTAGGCCAAGGACGGGGTCCTCGTTGTTCCGTGTGTAGAAGAGTCGTGGATAGGATCCTCGTCTTCATGTGTTAGTAGTGGCAGTTTCTTTGCATGTTTGAAGAAGTAAATTTCATAAACTGAATTTGATTACATCGAACTGCAATCCTACATTACTGAAAAGGTAAAGACTAATAGCTGAAAACTAATCTATTACAAGAAGTAAACTAACATTAATGATAGTATTTTCGAAGGTTGTCGGAATGCCAGGGATGCTTGAGCTCCTTCCCCTCCTTAGTCTTCAATCTATAGGTCCCTTCTCGAATGACTTGATTTATAATATAGGTACCTTCCTGATGGATGTGTATTTACCCATCCAAATGATGAACTTTTAGGCTTTCTTTGTGTTTGATTCCCGAGTTTTATGTATATTTGATGTGGTTTGTGAGTATTTTATGTGTACAGGGTATAGAGCTGATTAAAGGTGTATTTTATGGCTAAAAAGTGCAAAAGGAATAAAGTGGAGTGGAGCAGAGAAGGAAAATAGTGAAATTATGAAATTCAGGGACTGAACTGGAAATATGGAATTTTTGGACGAAATTGATTTATAAAAATTCGTGGATTAAAATGAAACATAAAGTCCCAAGGAGCGAAGTGCAAAAGAAGTCATTATAGTGGTCAAAGTGCGGTTGCAAAAGTGTGAGACGAAACGAATAATAAGTGATACAAACTAGGCCAAAATTGTGGCCACGGCTGGAGCACTGCCTGGGCTATGGCCGGCCACTTGGGAAGCTGTTTGGGGCAAAGGGAATGCTGGGCCAATGCTAGAACAAATGGGCCAACATCAAGATCAAGACATGGCCGATCGAACCTTTCTTACCCGCCACCAGAACCTTCCTTAACTTGTACCGATCGACCCTTTCTCGAGGGCGACCGCGCTAAATTCGAGGGCGACCGCGCTCACATGAAGAAATTGAAGACAAACTCTCGGCCAAGTAGAGCGGGCGCGCCAGATGATAGGGCGGCCGCGCTACGCCATTCTTCAGCAACAGTTCGCGTCTCAACTCAAGGGCATGAGTGTCTTTTCCAACCTTGGCCCATGGTTTTTTACCATATTTCTTTATATAAAATGCAGCAGCCACGTAAAGGAGAGGGGGATATCATATCATATAATATATTTTAGATTTTTATTTGTTCTTTAGCAATTCAATTGAAGAGAAGAGTTATTCCAAATTCCAGGTTTTATTATTTGTAAATTATGAGTAGCTAATTTCTTAGATTTGTAGATTGGTTTGATCTTCACAGGATTTGTATGCAGTAATATTTTAATTATTTTTATTTAATTCCTTCTAGTTCAAAAATAGATTTTAATTTCTTGTTCTTAGATTTGAGACGCATGTTAAGATACGAACTCATCTTTGAATAATTGGGTATCGAATTTGCCATTAATTTGAGATCTTGGTACATAGACCAATATTTGTCGAATAATGTGTTCTGTGCCGTAATAGAATCGGATCAACGTTAGGTTTTGTTATTCTTTCGTGTTTAATGTATTCTTGGCATATTGTGGTACTGTAATAGACACTACAATAGTAAGAGAATATTTAGGATTGTAATCCGGCCACCTAACCGTGTCGATCCTAGCCAAAGTGAATGAACCCTAGAAGTTGAGTTAATGTTTTATAAGTAAAATTCTGCATAGAATGATGGTGAAGTGAAATCCAATCTACGAATCTCTGCTCATAATCTGTTTTCTCGTTTAGTTAGTTTTTGTTATTTAATTTATGCTCTTAGTTTTTAAATCAATTCTATAAACTTTGGTTACTGAATTCACTGCATTTACTTTATTTGTTTACCAACGAGTCTCTGTGGATTCGACCCCTGCATTTACATACTGCTACACCAGTAGTGAGTACACTTGCTCGGCTTTTATTACAAGAGGGAGTTTTCCTCCATCAAGTTTTTGGCGCCGTTGCCGGGGACTTGTTGCAAGTAAACAAGTAGGTTAGGTAGTGAATGCAAGGGCGTCGTTCTTTGAAGCCTACATTGGTGCCATTGAACGACCACATAAATAGACTTAATAAAGCTAAAGACACTAAGCTTCTTGAGGAAGTATTTGAGGGTGATCCCCTCTTTAATCCCCTTTTCTCGGATTCGGACACCAAATCAGAACCCTCCACCACCGAGGTAGAGGAAGAGAAAGCCGAGATGGCAGAACCACCGGCACAAACTATGAATGATTTCCTGAGACATAGGGTAGACACATCTACCTCTTGCATAGTGCTGTCTGATGCAGCCAAAAATCTAGAGGTCAAAGGACAATACTTTGCCATGTTGCCAAGCTTTCACAGATTGCCTGGTGAGGATGCACTCACATTCCTTAAAGAGTATATTATTGTTGTTGCTCAATTTTTGTTAAGACAGGGAGTGACTGAGGAGAAAATTAGACTGAAGTGTTTTCCTTACACTCTTAAGGGAGTGGCTAAAACATGGTTGATGATGCTTGCACCGAGCAGCATCAGTACTTGGGGAGAATTACAAGATGTGTTCCTTAAAAGATATTACCCACATCATCTGTTGGCTAGTTTTAGATAGAAATTGATGACATTTTCCCAAGATGTGGGGGAGCCCTTTCATGAGGCATGGGAAAGATTTAATACAATGTTAATGCAATGTCCCCAACACAATTCACACTACCCTCACTGAACCAAGCCTTTTATGATGGCTTGAATGACAATGGTCAATCAATGGTTGACAATGCTGCTGGAGGCTCGATAGGAGCCAAGACCCCGGAAGAAACTAAAGCTTTATTTGAGATGTTGAGTGCTAATTCTCAACAAAAGAGTTCGAGGGGTAGAACAAGGGGGGTATTGGATTTGACTGCTACTGATAATCTTTCTAAGCAAATTGCAGTCTTAAGTAGTAAATTTGATAAATTGACTGCTTGTGGCATTTCTGCCGGTGCCAATGTTATTACTGATTATTGTACAAATTGTGGTTTATCATCTCATGTGACTAATATGTGTCCAAGTGCAGCAAATTTCTGTTATAATCCTGAACAGGCACATGCTTTCAATGGATATGGACAAAGGCCACCACCCCAAGGCAACCCATATGGTAACTACAATACATGGGGTGGCCATCATAATCAGCAAGTGAAACCTCTTCATGTGCCACCACCTGGACAACATGGTAGTGCACCTTGGGAGATGGCAGTTCAGCAGTTAAGGATGGAGATGCAGCAAAGCAACAGAAATACAGATGCGGCGTTTGAAAAGATGGGCACACAAGTAGAGCAACTTGTGAAGGTTGCCCAAGATTTGATGAAAGAGAATAACCCATCTGAGCAAGCAAAGTCAATCACAACAGTGTGGGATGAAAGTGAGGAAATTGAGGAGGTATTTCTATCTTCTCTTGATAATTTTGAATGTGATAATAGTGATAAGGTTAGTGAGGAAGAGGATGAGATGGGGGAGGTTCAATATGTATTTTCTGTATTAAATTTAAAAACCCCTCTCCCCAATGTTGTGAAAACCACACCCCAGAGAGGTGTGGAGTTTAAAAAGATTAAACATGTTCAAAAAGACCCCGGGTGTTTCACTATCCCAATTTCTTTAGGGGGTCAAAATTTTAAAGGTTTGTTGGATCTTGGGGCAAGTGTCAATGTGATGCCCTTTCATGTTTTTAGAAGTTTGGGGGTATGTGAGTTGAAACCACCTATGAGAGACTTACAATTGGCGGATCTCTCAATCAAAAGACCTTTAGGGGTTATTGAAGGGGTGTTGGTTAAAATTGATAAAATCATTATCCCCATTGATTTTTATGTGATGTGCATGGAGGGATCAAGTGAGGAGCAACTGAAAACTCCCATTCTGCTTGGGAGGCCATTTATGTTTGACACTAAGGCCACCATTGATGTGTGTCAAGGGGTGGTGTCCTTGAGAGGCATGGGGGAAGAATGCAAGTTTGTTATGTCTAAAAATGATAAGAAAATATCCCCCAAAGATGGTTTTGTAGGAGCCCTAACTGATTTACCAATTGTCAAATATGATGTGAATGGAGGTGAGAAAAGTGGGGATAATGCGGACGTTTGTCCCAAGGCTAGTAATATTAAGGCCGATCAATACTCTAGGAGTAACGGGTCGTATCACTCCCCACACGACTCCCATAAACAGTCGAATCCATCACATTTACCACAAGGGCCTTCAAAATCGAGAGTTAGTGAGGAGAGTTATAGTGATTTATCTGATTCTATATTTGCTACTATTTTTGTGCATGATAACTCTCTTGATCTTGGTTGTGAGAATGGTGTTCTGCAGGTTGCGGAAAAGATTGAGTTTGGGGGTGGAAACCCCAATAAAAAGAAAAGAAAGAGGGGTAAGCACAAGCGTAAAATTTCAAAAATAAATTTGACTTCACCCCTACTTGTTAACAATGGAGAGCTGATTTGGAAAGAGAAGGGCGTCTGTGCCCGTGAAGAAAAGAGATGGTCCAAAGGCCGCAAAGCAAAGGCCAAGTAAGCTTGGGACCATAGTCGGGCTAATGACTTTAAACAAATGCGATGCTTGGGAGGCAACCCAATGAGGTATGTTTTATTTTTATGTTAATTTAGTCGTGTCATGTCTTCTGTCGAACCCAAGGCACGCTTTTGTTCTCTTTGCTCTGAGGATATAGCATGTTTTGAGTTTGGGGGTGGGCAACTCTCTGAGTTTGTGGGTTTATAGGGGAGTGTATATAGTGTCACCCTCTAAAAAATTAGAAAAATATAAAAATTTTTGTTCTTTTCATAGTTGGGATGTTGGCCAAAGTCTGTGATGATTAGAGTGTGCTTTAATTTTAAAATCACATGTGCTATTATTAGTGTGGTGATTGAGATTGCATTGAAACATTTAAATTATGATTGCACCACCTCTCACTTCCGTATCATATTCTTGGTCATTGTCATCAACATAGGTGCCTTTTATGGGATCACTTTATGCATTCTCGGGGTCCCTAGAACATGTTTGCATGATTGTCAATAACACGTCAATAGGTTACTTGATATATATGGCTATTCTTTGAATCCCTTTTTGTGAGCCTTAAGCTTTCTCGTCACTTATATAATATTTTCCGCTAGAACCCCGTTTGAGCTTGAAAAAGAATGAAATCTCTCACAAAGTGGGAAATTATCTTAGACCACCATTTGCCTTCATTTATACCTTCATTATCCCACCCTTTTAACTTATACACTATTTTCTCACCTTTGCAAGAAAGTGAAACTAGGGAAAGAATGGGGATATTTTGGGAGATGTTTTGATAATCAAAGTATTGAGTGGAAAGTGGTCACGAAAATAAAGAAGTGGGTCATGTTATGAAATGAAAAGAGGGGCTTGAGCAAAATATTAAATGTACATTCTTTGTGATACATGTGCAAAAAAAAAAAAAATAATAAATAAAAAAAATAAAAAAAATAAAAAAAAATAAAAAAAAGGAAGCCTTGCCCTCTCTAATGGTAAAGTGGAAATTATGTTTCAAGGTGACCAAAGAAAGTAATGGAATGTGTTTAGCCCCATGTCAATGTATGAAAAAGTTTTAGTTTGTGGGTTGGCACATTGGGAAGTAATAAGGGTGAGTGGAGGAATTATCATCAAAGTGAGGATGTATTGAAGACTTTCTAGTTTCATTTTCTTATCTTCGTATGTCCCTACCTTCATTTGTAACCATGAACCTAGCCCTGCGATCTTTCGCACTTAACTTTTAAGCCATATTATTCTTTCAATATCGAGTAACCGGGTTGACAATTGTGTAAATATGCCTATGAGTGTCCTTTATGGGTTGTACTCTCTATGACATATTGATTTAGAGCATCACTTAGTGAATCCATAAACAATCTTAGGTTGTTGGCAGTGACCTCCCATAATTCATTCATCATTCAGGCCGCGGTGGAAAATTGTGAGTTTTATGCTTCAATGTGATTGTAATCCCATTACTGTGGTGGCACTTGTTGATTATGTGTGTTGGTAAGAATCTGAGACTTGTATGGCCAATGAATCATCTGTGATAGAACATCCCAAAAATAATTATTTTTCTTTAATACTTTATTAGTAGTATTTAGAGTAGTTTTATTTACTTCTTTTAGTTTTGTTTTACTCGGGACGAGCAAAAGGTTAGTTTGTGGGTGTTTGATGGATGTGTATTTACCCATCCAAATGATGCACTTTTAGGCTTTCTTTGTGTTTGATTCCCGAGTTTTATGTATATTTGATGTGGTTTGTGAGTATTTTATGAGTCCATGGTATAGAGCTGATTAAAGGTGTATTTTATGGCTAAAAAGTGCAAAAGGAATAAAGTGGAGCGGAGCAGAGAAGGAAAATAGTGAAATTATGAAATTCAGGGACTGAACTGGAAATATGGAATTTTTGGACGAAATTGATTTATAAAAATTCGTGGATTAAAATGAAACATAAAGTCCCAAAGAGCGAAGTGCAAAAGTAGTCATTATAGTGGTCAAAGTGCGGTTGCAAAAGTGCGAGACGAAACGAATAATAAGTGATACAAACTAGGCCAAAATTGTGGCCACGGCTGGAGCACTGCCTGGGCTATGCCCGGCCACTTGGGAAGCTGTTTGGGGCAAAGGGAATGCTGTGCCAATGCTAGAACAAATGGGCAAACATCAAGATCAAGACATGGCCGATCGAACCTTTCTTAGCCGCCGCCAGAACCTTCCTTAACTTGTACCGATCGACCCTTTCTCAAGGGCGACCGCGCTAAATTCGAGGGCGACCGCGCTCACATGACGAAATTGAAGACAAACTCTCGGCCATGTAGAGCGGGCGCGCCAGATGGTAGGGCGGCCGCGCTACGCCGTTCTTCAGCAACAGTTCGCGTCTCAACTCAAGGGCATAAGTGTCTTTTCCAACCTTGGCCCATGGTTTTTTACCCTATTTCTTTATATAAAATGCAGCAGCCACGTAAAGGAGAGGGGGATATCATATCATATAATATATTTTGGATTTTTATTTGTTCTTTAGCAATTCAATTGAAGAGAAGAGTTATTCCAAATTCCAGGTTTTATTATTTGTAAATTATGAGTAGCTAATTTCTTAGATTTGTAGATTGGTTTGATCTTCACCGGATTTCTATGCAGTAATATTTTAATTCTTTCTATTTAATTCCTTCTAGTTCAATAATAGATTTTAATTTCTTGTTCTTAGATTTGAGACGTATGTTAAGATACGAACTCATCTTTGAATAATTGGGTATCGAATTCGCCATTAATTTGGGATCTTGATACAAAGACCACTATTTGTCGAATAATTTGTTCTGTGCCGTAATAGAATCGGATCAACGTTAGGTTTTGTTATTCTTTCGTGTTTAATGTATTCTTGGCATATTGTGGTACCGTAATAGACACTACGATAGTAAGAGAATATTTAGGATTGTAATCCGGCCACCTAACCGTGTCGATCCTAGCCAAAGTGAATGAACCCTAGAAGTTGAGTTAATGTTTTATAAGTAAAATTCTGCATAGAATGATGGTGAAGTGAAATCCAATCTACGAATCTATGCTCATAATCTGTTTTCTCGTTTAGTTAGTTTTTGTTATTTAATTTATGCTCTTAGTTTTTAAATCAAATCTATAAACTTTGGTTACTAAATTCACTGCGTTTACTTTATTTGTTTACCAACGAGTCTCTGTGGATTCGACCCCTGCATTTGCATACTGCTACACCGGTAGTGAGTACACTTGCTCGGTTTTTATTACAAGAGGGAGTTTTCCTCCATCACTTCCCAATTTGGGGAGAGCTTTTTTTGCTTTGCCTTTCGACCAGTTGCTTCAATTTTTCTAAGTACCCAATCGCCAACTTGGAATAATCTGCTGATGACCCTCTTGTCATGGTATGCATTGGTCCATTGCTTGCAGTTTACCATCCTCATCTGTGCAGCTAGTCATTTTTCATCTATCAGGTCTAGGTCTAGGAGCCTATTAACCTTGTTTACTTGCTAATCATATTGGGAATTTCTCACAGTAGGGATGGCCATCTCAGCTGGTGCCAAAGCCTCAGAACCAAAGGTTAGTGCGAATGGGGTTTCCCCTGTTGGCCCCCGGGTGGTTGTGCGAACAGCCCATAAGGCTAGGGGAAGTTCGTCCAACTACCTCTGACTTGGGGTCTGGTTGACCGTTGCCTTGGGGTCTGCTTACAGATGACTTTGCGTGATGAACTCTGACTCTTGCCAACTCTGTTGTAAATGTCGTAGAAAATTGGAGTCCATGATCAGAAACAATTGTGTGAGGGAGGCCAAATCAACACCAGATGTGGTCGTGGACGAAGTTGATTGCGTTCTCTTCCGTTATCTTGGCCAATGCTTTCGCTTCTATCCACTTGGAAAAGTAATCAACAGCTACTATCACATACTTGCAATTGCCTCGGGCGGGAGGGAAGGGTCCAATGATGTCGATCCCCCACATATCAAATGGCCACGTAGGTATTATGAGTGTTTGCTCAATTGGCGGTAGTCTAGGAATGTCGGAGAATCTCTGGCACTTATCATATTTTCTAACACAGGCGTGCGCGTCCTCCCTCTGGTTTGGCCAATAATAACCTAGCGAGATGATCTTGTCAGCTAATGTTCTGGCCCCCGGGGGTCCGCCGCAAACACCTTCATGTACTTCAGCCAAGAGGTTCTCAATTTCCTTGGGATAGACACACCTCAGCAGGGGCTTAGTGAAAGATCTTCAGTAGAGGACTATGTTCATCACAACGAACCTTGGAGACCTCTTCTTGATAAGTTTGGCTTGTGCTTCATCTTCTGGGAGTTGGCTCTTCTCGACGTAGTCTATGTAGTCATCGATCCAGCATTTCTCCTCTCCATCTAGGAGCGTGACTTGTAGCCTTTCATTCGCGGGTTCTTCAGCAAAAACTACGTATGGATTGGAGTTAGACTCAGACACATCCATAGTCACTAGTTTAGGTAGAAAGTCCACGATTTGGTTATTTTCCCTGCTTATTTGCTTGATCTCGAAAAATTCCTTCTTCTTCGTCATGTCTAGGACAAGGTCTCTATATTTGATAAGGGTGGGATTTTGGGTGTTATACTCTCCCTTCACTTGTTTGAAAACAAGTTGGGAGTCACATAATGCCGCCACCTTGGTTGCTCCATAATAGGATGCCAACTCGATACCAAATATTAGAGCTTCATATTCAGCTTGGTTGTTGGAGGCAGGGAACTTGAACCGAATAATATCTTGCATGGTGTATTCTCCTTCCGGACTTGCTAGTCTAACTCAACCTCCGCTTCTCTCCTTTGTAGATGATCCATCCGTGTATAAGACTCAACAATTGGACGGGAGTTCGATGGGAGATTCTTCTTCCTCTTTCGTCGTGTTTTGCTTATGGGAAGTGGGGACATGTTCACCCATGAAGGCAGTCTCAACCATGAAGTCAACCAAGGGCTGTGCTAGGAGGGTTTTCCATGGTTGGTAAGTGATATCAAACTCGGTAAGAGAGATTGACCAATCCAGGAGACGCTCGGAGCCATCCAACTTGTGCAGAATTTTCTTCAGTGGTTCATTTGTATACACTGTTATGGGATGCGCAGAAAAGTAGGCACGTAGTTTCCTTGTGGCAATAACTAGTGCGTACGCTATCTTTTCTACGTTGAAATATCTGATCTCCACCTCTGACAATGCCTTAGAGACGTAGTAGACTGGCTTCTGTGTTCCTTCATCATTTCGAACAAGAACAGCTGCAACTGCATGATCTGTGGTGGCTAGGAATACATACAGCATCTCACCAGTAATTGGACTGCTAAGCAAGGGAGGGGAACCCAAGTACTCCTTCAACCGGAGGAATGCTTCGGAGCATTCGGGAGTCCAGGAGAAGCTCTTGGTACCCTTCAATACCTTGAAGAATGGCAGTGACTTTTCGGTGGCTTTGGCTATGAATCTTCCAAGTGCCGCTATTCTTCCGTTTAATCTTTGAACCTCCTTGATACTAGTAGGTTCCTTCATTTCGATTAGGGCATTGATTTTCTTGGGGTTCTCCTCTATTCCCCTTTGTGACACCATGAAGCCCAAGAATTTTCCAGCTGTTACCCCAAATACACATTTACTTGGGTTGAGCTTCATGTTGTTGGCTCGGAGGTTATTTATTGTTTCTTCCAGGTCAGGGGTGTGACTGCCCTCCTTGGTCTTTATGACCATATCATCAATGTAAGCCTCCATGTTACGGCCTATTTGTGCGCCAAATACCTCATTCACCATGCGTTGGTACGTGGCACCCGCATTCTTGAGCCCAAAGGGCATCATGACATAGCAATAATTTCCCCCAGGTGTTTGGAAGGCCGTCTTTTCGATGTCCTCTTCTTCCATTTTGATCTAATGATAGCCTGAATAGGCATCTAGGAAACTAAGTGTTTGGTGTCCAGCAATGGAGTCAATCAACTTGTCAATTCTGGGGAGAGGATAACTGTCTTTAGGGCAGGCCTTGTTAAGATCTGTGAAATCTATGCACATTCACCACTTCCCATTTTGCTTCTTTACCATTACCACATTGGCCAACCAAACGGGCTACTTTACTTCACGAATAATTCCGGCGCAAAGTAATTTTTGCACCTCTTCCTTGATAGCTTCCTCCTTGTATCTTGTAAAATTTCACCTTGTCTGCGAGATGGTTTTTACCAATGGATCAACTTCCAAGCGGTGGAGGGCTACTTCTTCATTGATCCCCCTCATGTCAACGACTCTCCAAGCAAAGACGTCGAGACTGTTTTTTAAGAGGGAGATGATTTCTTCCTTCTCTTCTGGAGATAGCTGGCCCTCGAGTTTAATTTTTTGTTCAGGATAGTCAGGATTGATGACTACCTCTTCCAGTTCGTCCGCAGGCTCCATTTCAGGACCGTCTCGAAATTCCAGAGACTCGATGATGATTTCTCTAATTCTCCTACACTCATTGTCATTCACGTTAAGGCCTTCTTCCTCCATTAGTTCATCAACGTCGGGAAGATCGACTATCCTCAAGTCAGGGTTGGCCCCCGAGTTCTGGCCGTTGATGAGAACAGGATCTGCCTCAGAGACAGACGGAACTATGCCCTGGTCAGTTGGAATTTCTAGGACCATAGGCTCTTCATCTAGTACCTCACGGATATAGCTCACCCTAGAGCTGGTATGGGTAGTTTTCAGAGACTTAGAGATCTTGATATTATCCTCAGGGGTATCTATCTCCACGCTTTTGGATTTCTTTCGGCTCTGCACGACATACTCCAAGATGTCCTTGGCGGTTGCCCTCACGCATCCAATCCCAGCACGAGTGGGAAATTTGACTCGTTGGTGAGGAAGGGAGGCGACCAACCCAAGTTTTCCTTGACTTGGAATGCCCAGGATAGCATGATAATCACTTGTTAGATCCATGACTACGAAGGTGACAGTAGCCTTTGATCGGAAGGGATGCTCGCCAATTTCAAGTTCCAGCTCAACAGTTCCCTTGGCACCAACATTATGGTTGGTGAAACCTTCCAACCTTCCATGATAAGGCTCCAATATGGTATCTTTTAAGCCCATCTGTTAGAAGGCAGAGTAGTACAGAATATCACGGGAGGCCCCCGTGTCAACAAGAAGTCTTTCAGATTCCACATTATCAATTCGACCCTTTATCACCAAGGGTTGTTCACGGTTAGCACGACTCCCTGCCAATTCATTAGGAGAAAAGCTAATGACCTCTTCCGCTTTATGAACCCAAGCTGGAACGTGGTACACCTTGCTTAGTTTGTGGATCTGGTCCCTTAGCTTTCTTGTGGAAACTGTATCTTCTCGAATCACATGGAGTTTGGCCCTAAGAGGCCTCTGTTCCCCATCCTCGCTTTTGTCGTCATCTTCACTTTTCTCTTCCTTTCGCTTCCGCTTGCCATCTTTCTTCATGACATAGTGGTCTAGTTTTCCCTTGTTGACCCACCTTTGGATCATGCGCTTGAGGGCGATGCACCTTTCAGTGTTGTGACCATGGTCCATATCAGTGAGGCTTTCTTCCACTTGTTCCGCCATGGTTCGGAACCGATTGTAATAACTGAGGGTGGTCTCATTCTTCCCTTGCTCGATATTGGCAAGGTCAGTCAACCTCTTCTTCCTCCTTCTAGCAGTGGAAAAGTGGTCCAAGAACATTCTCCTCATGCCTCTCCAGCTATCGATGCAACCTTTTTTCAGCTCATGGAACCCAGGTCAAGGCTGTTCCGGAGAAGGTGCTCGCGAAAGCTTTACAGAGCATGTCATCAGCCTTGGTGAGGAGGTTCATAGTTTGCTCAAAACTTTGCATGTGGTCCTTCGCGTCTTGGGTTCTGTTATATTTTTCAAAAATCGGGACCTTAAAGTGAGGATTAGGTGGTGCATCAGTTATCCTCTAGGAGAACGGACGAGTGGACCAGTCATAGTCGTCTCCCTCAACATTCTTTCCCATTTCCATGTCATCAAGCCTTTGTTTCATGAGTTCCCATTGTTTAGCTTCCACTCCCTTTTCAGTGTTAGAGTGGGTACTGCGTTGGGAGCTACGGTGGGACTTTTCTCTGGGGTGACCATTCACCCTACTATGCTCCTCGTCATTTTGACGGTTGTCTCCTCGTCTAGAGGGTGCTTTGTCTTGCCTCGGTTCTGCTTCGTAGCCACCAAGCACCATTCTGTTTGGTTGGGGAGTCCTCGGTCTTGCAAATGGACGAGGACGGGGAGAGTCTCGCCGAGGTCTAGGAGAATCACGCCGAGGTCAAGGAGAGTCAGGACGACGAGGTTCCATGACGAGACGAGGAGGGGATAATCGTTTGGACAGACTAAGCCTCGTCCTTAGGTCTCTCAAGTCTATTTCCTGTTCCTTGGAATTCAATTGGCTTCTCAGGTCTATCACCTTGTCTTTCTCCTGATTTCGAGACCAAGGATGAGGAGCATCTCGGAGGGACTGCTTAGGTGTTACAGCAGGATCACGGGGAGGATCTCGTCGCTCACCCTTCTCCCTTCCACGAGAGTTTCCACCTGTCTTTGAAGGCCTGATGAACTCGGCCATTGAGTTGTCTGGGTCCAATTGCAGTAGAGCAGCTTGAGTCTCGTAAATTCTCTGCAATGTCTCCATTTGTCTATGCAACAAGGTACATCGGTCGACGGGCTAGGTGATACGAGGAGGGTTGGCACCTGCCCCCTCGGCAGTTGGCTGTCCCATGGAACGGAGAGTCATGGCGAGGGGAGGTGGTCCTTCGGGTTGAGGAGGTGGAGGAAGCACCTCGGTGTTAGGTAGGACCTCGTTCGTTTGGGTCTGCTCCTCGTTAGTTATACTAGTAAATCGTCCGTCTTCCATTGCAAATCAACGATTGAAACAGCAAATCACTGAACGAAAAGTTTTCCACCAAATCAAGATTTCTGGCCAAAATTCGGAACAGAATCCAGACGCTAACACGAAATTGCAAATTGCAATTTAAAAACACCAAAATTTCCGGCCAAAACGTTTGCTTCAGACGAGAATTTGCAGATTTCGACCGAATATTTCAGAATCCGGCGAAACCAAAAAACAGAGTAAAACGGAGCAACAATTTCCGTTCAAATCACGAAACTATTCAGCAAGAAAACTGGCTTCAAGCGAACTTTTTCCAGGCCAAACAAAGGGTGTTTGAGTCAATTCCCGGCAATGGAACCAATTGATGATGCCAAAATCGTCAAATCAGCCCAAATCCAAGCGATCGTTTGCTCCGGCGATTGCTTAACCTGAAAATAAGAAAAAACACGTAAACTAAGCCGGGGCTTCACCGGCGAAGGCCCTTCGGCGTGAGAATAAGTTCACGGTTTTGTGATGAGAGAAACTAAATTGACAGAGTTTCGGAATATCAAAAGTAACATACCAAATAATGTGATATATGGCTTGTATTTATAACGATGGATTGACAGAATCCATGTTGAACTTGGAATCTAAAGAGATATGGTATAATCCTAGGAGGATTGTATATGTTAGAGTGTCCTTGTTTGATCTGAATTGTAGGAGGTGGTTAGAATTCTGATAAGATTGTAACTGTTGAATCCTTGTTTGACTAGGATTGTTAAGTCTGCCAGCCGGAAAGCCGAGGAGAGTAAATTCCTTATCTCGTCATTAGCTGGTACGCCGAGATGCATAAATTTGTCTCCTCGTCATATGAAGATCTGTCGACCTGCAGATATGTCGAGGTGAATGATTTTGTCTCCTCGTCATATGGAGATATGACGGGGTGCAAACTTTTCTCTCCTCGTCATTCGTGACCTCTCGGTCCATGATGAGTCGGGGAGGGAATGAGAATATGGGGAGCCCGTTGACAATGTCAAGGCCGAAGAAGGAACCTCGTCATCTATGGAGGCGATCTCGGCATACGAAGGAGGTTTCCTCAGCACTCATAGTTGGAGCATATTTTGCTTGTTGGGCCTTAGGTCGGCCTTGTTGCTGACAAGGTACGAGACCGAGGAAGCCCATTGTTGTCTCTCGTAACTCTGAGATGGATTATGTTTATAGCCCAATTCACTTGGGCCTGGCCCGGACAAACCCATGTTCGTATCTCGGTTTATACTGTTCAAGAAATAATGTTATAAAATTAGCTGTTGTGAGTGTGTAAGATAGAGAAAATGATATAGGAAATAATAAGTGAATAATTGCTGTGATTATAACAAGTGGATCACATTAATAAAGAAGTATTATAACATTTCATATTTAGGAAATATGACATATAAATGGGATACCCTAAATGGAAAAGTAGGTAAGATTCCATGGAACATAGGGAGTATTTAATTTGAGTGGTTGATACAACCACATGCCACGAATATATAGAACACAGTTTATTATTCTAGTTTAAAAATCAAAGTTTGTGATTGACATAACATAATACAACAGTGATAGCAATAATCTAGCGAAAAGATTATTGACTTAACCCGATCTATAAGTTAGGGTTTCAACCAGCCAAATGGCTTCAGGGTATAATCCCAAAGAATGAACAACCGACAATTTTTATAAAAAATATCAAAGTCTAACTATTACGAAGCCCTAGCTAGTACTTATAATACTAACAAAAGAAGATTATAAAAATAAAACTCCAGTAACCTATTTAAAACTCCATCGACGAAACTACCTCTATTTTAATTATATAAATAAAAGAAATAATTATAAGAATATCGGTCCAAACACAAAACAAAATAAAAAGAAAAAAACGTGAATCCAATTCCCATCTGTAACTCCAAAATTCTTTCGCACGGCCGAGTCCTTGATTAATCACAGACGTGCAAACGGTTTTCCTTCCCTGGCATCCTTCGGCCCAAACTGGACTGTCGTGTATAAAAATCATTCACTGCCGTGCATGATTTTTGTAGTGAACGGAGAGAGAAATGTGACCTTTAGGTGGAGAGCCCTCGCCCTTGTTTCAATCATCCATGACTCTACTTATAACCCACTGAACGGAATATAATTCTCCCCCTATTAAATACCCCTAAAAATAAGGAAAGCAATTAGCACACGGAATCCTAATCCAATACGGATTTATTCTCACTCAAGAAGTCTTATTTGGAGCGGACTCCTAGCGGGCTAAGGAACCTAAATTAGACGAAGATTGACTCTCCTAATACAAGTCAAATATGGAACTCCTATTCTTGGAGGACACACCACTTAAAAGCTATAAATAAGGGTCAAAACCCTCACATAAAAGATACATTCAAACACCCTCTCAATACTATAATACGCCTTCCGTCCTGATTTACATCATCTCCATATACAGATGCTTATTCTCATGCCGAAGGGTTTGCGCGGGGGTAACTCCCCGCTCCCTAATGGTGTTTGTTTTGCAGATCCATTCGTCGTTCGTCCAGGAATCCAACGCCGCGTTCCCGACCGATCAGGTACCCCCGGTACCGCTCATTTTTTGCTGCATCAGTTTGGTTCGATTGCCGGGAACAAATTTATGACGGCGACGAACGGACGATTCGGAAAGAAAAAAATTCAGGAAAGGAGAGAATTTCCAGAGAAACATAAACAATTCATTACCATTTTTTAAACCTTTCAGTCTCCTGAAATCAGACTTCCCTCAATCCCTTTTGTCCAAAATTAATTTATTATTTTTTTCCAACAATTTTATCCCCAAATTCTAGGGTTAGGGTTGAGGAAATTTCCATCCATCAATTGATTTAATTAGATCGGAGATAATACGGGGAAAGGAGGCGCATTGAGCGAAGGTGTATTCAGGAAGATCCTCTTATCTTATGCCTACGTAGGCATCTGGATCACTCTCAGCTTCGCCGTCATCGTCTACAACAAGTATATTCTCGATCGGAAACTGTATGGATGGTCGTTTCCGATCTCTCTAACCATGATCCATATGGGTTTCTGCTCCTCCATAGCTTAACTCCTTGTCTCCGTCTTCAAGGTCGTCAAGCCTGTTTCAATGTCCCGTGAGGTTTACTTCAAATCCGTCGTCCCAATCGGGCTTCTCTATTCCCTTAGCCTCTGGTTATCCTATTCTTCTTACATTTACCTCTCCGTTTCCTTCATTCAAATGCTTAAAGCCCTAATTCCCATTGCCGTTTACATTATCAACGTTATGTTTAAGAAGGAAGGGTTCAAGAATGATACTTTTGCTAACATGATGTCGATCTCTGTTAGTGTCGCCGTCGCGGCTTACAGCGAGGCTAATTTCAATACCTGAGGAAGGATACCTTCTCCTAGCATGCTACTGCGCATAGGTAGTTCCAAAACCTCAAACAGGCTAAGCAGCATCCTCGCTCGATCAAGCGGAAAGATTTGCAAACGCCACAAATTGACTCGTCTCTTGTTCAATGCTTACCGAACCCAGGTGCACTCGTTCCAACTCATAGTCAATTTTTGCATTTTCTGAGCACACATTATTATTCGTATTATATTAATATGCCTATGGAAAATGCTTACATATTATCATGCCGAATCTGGGACTGCTTAAAACCAAGGCAATCCCATACCTCAAAAATAAATAAAATAATAATAATGTGAAATATCAAGTATGGTAATTTTGAAAATTACATGAATGTTTTCTTTAATTATTATCATGATAATTGAAAATTCCTTTTCTAAACCCTTGCATTATATATTGTTTCTGCATATACATGTGGTCACTATGCATTATTAACACCATGAGAATATATATATGGAGGAACAAAAAATGTCGGGCATGGAGATTATATGCAACCTCGTTCTCGACGAGACCATGCGAGGGCAGTAGCATGCGAGCCACTTCAGCCCTGGATCCTAAGTGTGCCCTCAACATCGTGAGTTCAGATCCGTTAAAAGGCAACCTGGGATAGCTCTCTCGACGAGTTTGTCTACATCTATAGAGCCCAAGTCCAAGAAACGATGAACCCGCAATTGTCTAGCTAGTGATCCATTTGACCTATCTCTGGTCAGCCTTTGCGAGCCTTCTCGTCAGACATTTGTAGCAAGCATCAGGCCAACGTCCGATCATACCAGAGTTTGTTCACTGAATAGATGTTTTATGCCACTGCCGAAGTTAAATAATTCGGAGCCAAGTTCTCTCACACTTGTTTGATGGACAATGACTATTCTGATGGATAATACTTCAGGTAGTTTGTCGAGGTACAATGCAATGACAACCACTCATGCAAGCAAACTTCAGCTACTCAGCAATTCCATCCAGTTGGGCAAGGTATGCCTGTTGGTCAAGGGCATCCTCCACAATTTTTTTTCAACAGGTCATCTTACTTCATCACAGATGATGTCAATGTCATACATTCACCCAAACATGGGCTTCACATCTGGTTCCCAGCTGTTTCAGAATGCTACCCCTCCAAAGAATCACCCTGGTCTGGGTGGCTCTGGAGTGCCTCTCTCTTCATCATATACTTTTGCTGCATCCTATGGTCAACCCAAAACACAACAAATGTATCTTCCCTGTTCTAACCTTGGCAATCTTGGGGAAGCCAAAACACACCAGGCATTACTCATCCACAGCAACATGGGCAACAGTCTCCAGCTACCATAGCCTCAATTCAGCTTCTCGGTTGATCAAACAAACTTTTTCGGACACAATTGCTGTGAAACTAAGTTCAAGACAACATCATAAGTGCAATGAATGATCAGCATATTACACGCATGCGAGCAACCTAGCAGCTCGTCAAGGCAATTGGGCAACACGGTAAAGCCAGTTTTAAGTCAGATCTCTGATACCATAGTGAATGAACGCTCGCCGAAAAAAATAAGGAGTCGCCATGCCGTTTTTAAGGAAACATTGAAAACATTTTAAAATGAGAAAATGGGTTCAGGGGTCAGGTTACGTGTTGGGAAGAACCGAGAGTTCACCCAACACGCCTCGTTCGTAGACGAGTCTTTCTATTTTCAACATTCAAAACATTCAAAAGTGTGTGCAATTGTGTGAGACAAAATATGTATAAAATGCATATTAATGCTTTGCTTTATTGATAAACTGCGAGGGATACAACTTGTGAGCCACTTATTTTGGGGGGCCACGTCCCGATTACAACGAGGTAAACAACTTAAAACTGAAAAGGGACCTGCTGCAGTTGGCTAAGTATGTCGCCCGACACAGGACCATCAATGGCCAGTTGTGTCGCGGGACATACTATGCCATATGCAGAGGTCTTACAACTAGGCTAATTACAGAAACCAAGAATAGCAACAACAAGGTTTGGACTAATTACAGAAACCAAGAATAGCAACAACAAGGTTAAAAGAGATGGAATTAATGAAACAACGAGATCGCAGAGATGTAAAACAAGTTACCACGACCTCAAAGATATCAAATCCCAGATGAATGTGGATATGGAATGATCCACACTCACCTTAGCATTCAAACCACAAACATATTATTAACGACCAAAGGCATGTAACATTACCACGCAGAATCAGAACATTTAGGCCACAAGGCATGACAGATTCAATCAGGTTCGAGCCCGAATTGCAGACCAAGCATAACTACCAAGAGACTGAATGCTATGGAGATTACAGGAAGAAAAATCAACACTCAGATGAGTGTAAATATAGATGATTCACACTCATCTTCGTGTCTAAATCACAAATCACAAATCACAAATCCAACCATTGTGTAAATGCAACACCAGAATCTGAATAGAATTATCCCAAGCATGAACCAAGGCAGAACAAATCTAGATACAGATTAACAGATTATACATAGAGAACGTGGGAATGGCATGGAATGAACAAGCAACAGAGAGATGAAGAGATTTAGGGATTACCTTTGTAGTCCATGATCCTTATACCAAGTTAGGTATAAGGATCTTCGATTCAGCTTCAAGGAACAAATTCGAACTCTCAGTTGGAAGTGGCTGTGAAGCTTCAAGTGTCTATGCATGAGTATGCGTTGAATGAGGACAGAGGTTTAGGACGTGATTCCGATGAAGGGACGCTAAGGGATTGGAAATGATGGCGGACGGAGACTGGTGGTGAAATGGTGGCGGTCAACGGCGTAGGATCTGGAAACAGGGGAAGAAGGCGATTGTGATTTTGGGGATAATAGAGAACGACGAGGGAGATTGAGGTTGGTTTTGAGAGATAGAGAATGGTGATGATGAACGGTTTAGGACTGGAATAGGGGAGACGGTTGATTTGGATTTGTTTGGGTAGGCAGAGAGATTTAGAGAACTGGTGGAAGTAATTGGCCGTTGAATGGGGGCGACGCCGTGGCTAGGAGAAGGAGAACGGTGATAGAGATTGAGGTGGAAGAGATGGGTGTCGCTGTGGGTTGCGAATTTGGGTACAGAGAGAAGATGGACTGGTGTTTGGGTCGCCGGCGATTGGTTTTGGGGGAGAACAGGTGAAGAAGAAGGCGATTTAGGGAGAGGAGGAGCTAGGTGGTGGGCTTGGCCGGAGAAGGCGAGACAAGGTGAGGAAGACGACGATTAGAGAGAGAGAGCGAGCTCTCTGTTTGCGTCTAGTGAGAGAGAGCGTTTAGTAAGAGAGAGAGAATCTGGGAGTGAGAGAGAGAGTAGTGAATGAGCCCTCCTAACAATTGAGATAATTCCCTTATTTAACAATGCTTTGGAAATGTTATAAAGAATGATATTTATTAAATTAAAATTAATAAATATTTATGTGGTATTTATTTTTTCAAAAATAATATTTATTGACTCATATTTATTTTTATGAGAGTAATTTAAAATAACTTTCATATTTTACATAAAAAAATAATGATATTTATTAAATTAAAATTAATAAATATTTATGATTTATTTATTTTTTCAAAAATATCATAAATATTTATGATATTTTAATGTTTTTTAGTTTGTTATTTTGTTATTTAGTTCTAAAAAAAAAACAAAAATTTCATTTTATTATCAGCAACGGAATATTTTCGTCGCTGATAAATAAAAAAAATATTAACTTATCAGCGGCGAAAATATTCCGTCGGTGTTTAATAAAAAAAAAAATATTTAATTTCACCGTCAGAATATTTCCGACGCTGATAAATTAAAAAAAATTAATTATTCAGCGGCGGAAATATTCCGTCAGTGTAATATTCCAAAAAAAAATATATATATTTTAATTTCACCATCGGAATATTTCCGACGCTGTTAAATAAAAAAAATAAAAAATGATATATTTTCACCATCGGAATAATTCCGTCGCTGATAAAGATTTAGCGGCGGAATATTTCGTCGGTAAATCAACCGCGAAAATAGTGGCGGTAATTAAACGAATATTCGAGGAATATTCGTTTTAGCGACGAAAATTAGCGGCGGAATTAAATTTCGTCGCTAAATTTGACGCCAAAATAATTCCGACGCTAAAGCTTATATTCCGCCGCTATTTAGCAACGGAATAATTCCGTCGCTGATTATTCCGTCGCTAAAACACCTGTTTCTGGTAGTGTTGAGTAATTCCTTAAAGGTCCAACCAGAATAATTCTTTCTAGGTCCTTCCTTAGCGAGAAACTTATAAAAAGCTCTCGAAAGTCTCAGAATGAACCTGAAATTTACCAAATGCTCCCAAGCGCACTTTTATTGAGTAAAAGTCACTTTTATTGGGTCGCGAGTTGGATTGGGGTACTCACAGAGCCCCTCGACAATGTCACTTATGGAAGAAGTGAGGTTGTCGATAAGAAGGATCCCAAGCCTAACGAGCGGCTGATGATATGGCAGATGGTTGATGAATGATTGACGAGATCGGATGGCTGGACCTTTGGAGAAAGGATTCCTACGTATTCATGAAAGGGAATCAAGCCAGATCGTAGTTCAGAAGACATAGGAACGATCCTAAAGAGGTGTAGGAACAAGCCTAAAGAGGTATAGGAACAAGCCTAAAGGGGTATATGAACAAGCCTAAAGAGACATAGGAACAAGCCTTAAGAGGTATAGGAACAAGCCTAAAGAGGTATAGGAACAAGCCTAAAGAGACATAGGAACAAGCCTTAAGAGGTACAGGAACAAGCCTAAAGGGTATATGAACAAGCCTAAAAGGTATAGGAACAAGCCTAAAAAGGTATATGAACAAACCTAAAGCAATATAGGAACAAGCCTAAAGGGGTATAGGAACAAGCCTAAAGAGGTATAGGAACATGCCTAAAAAATATAGGAACAAGCCTAACAGGACATAGGAACAAGCCTAAAGAGGTATAGGAACAAGCCTAAAAAGGTATAGGAACAAGCCTAAAAGGTATAGGAACAAGCCTAAAAAGGTATAGGAACAAGCCTAAAAGGTATATGAACAAGCCTAAAAGGTATAGGAACAAGCCTAAAGAGGATCGAGATTAACTCAAAAGTACCGCGAGATGAACTCCAAGACTTGAAATGACTTTTACGAGAAAGCAAACATAAGACAAGATGATTTGCAGTTGAAATGAGATATACTTTAATACATGTGTTGTGTTTACCTGCAAGGGTTATGCACACGAAGATCACTTGAAGTGATTGGTTGGCTTTGGAAGCACTTGCCGGGTAGAACACGAACTTTGCTGTTGACAATTTACCGTTGCAAGACGGACCTTTGATCTTTGATTTACCATTGCAAGCCGGACCCTGCTGATGATTTGAGGTTGCGAGACTGACATTGTTGACAATTTACCATTGCAAGACGGACTTTGATTATGATTTTCCCTTGCAAGACAGATATTGCTGATTTTCC
Organism: Adenophora triphylla var. japonica; assembly: GCA_022495995.1. Classification (NCBI taxonomy): domain Eukaryota; kingdom Viridiplantae; phylum Streptophyta; class Magnoliopsida; order Asterales; family Campanulaceae; genus Adenophora; species Adenophora triphylla. The sequence goes on from JAFEMH010001443.1 coordinate 309,911, forward strand.
ATTGCAAGACGGACTTTGATTATGATTTCCCATTGCAAGACAGATATTGCTGATTTTCCATTGCAAGACGGACTTTGATTATGGTTTCCCAACGAGGCTGATGAGCTTGACGAGCATTGCTTGGAGACTGAGGCAACTAGGGCTCTTTCAAATGATGTTGATGAGTCTGAAGATGATGAGACCTATAAAGATGATAAAGGCAGAATATGCCACCTGCAGGATTTGAAATCTTTGTCCAGGTTGTGATTTGAGGAGCAATCCCCATGATCAGATTATGATCACATGATTATTGCACCTTGTGGGGGGAAAAACACAACACTACTAGGCACTTTTGCATTTTATTCAATTATTGAGTTTTTGCTTATGCATTATTAAATTCATTGCACGAGTCCATCTCGGCTGGGGATGAAAATGGAGATGAGGATTTTGCAAGGCTTGACAACCGGATATGTATGTAGCAATTATGCTATGATGGATTTATGATGGAATGACTGTATATGATGATGTATGGGTCGAACCCTCTCCCATAAATGATGGATGATATGGCGCAGCTAGGCAAGTCGGGGTGTACCCTGAGAGTACAGATGGCAGCAGGTTGATTGTTGCTGATAAGGACAAGGTGGATCGCGCGCCTGAGACGGCAAGTAGCAGAGAAAGTGCAGAGAATGATCCCGACTTTGAAGAGATGACTAGGCGAAGCCCCAGTTGATAATGCAAAGCAAACCCGGAGGGAATCTGGTAAGGAGAGATTGAGAGGACAGCATAGCAAAGCCCCAACTTGAAGAGATCCCGATGTAGTCCCATTACAGGCAGAATCATCTTGCGGCCAAGGAGGCACCCATCTTTTCAGACCTTAGTCAATCAGTCATAGACTCGGAAATATATACGTGCAGGGGCACATCTTTTCGAAAAGTGGGAATGGATCCCGAATTTGTGTAACACACTCGCTTTTTGGGTTTGACTCTTTTGAGAGAGTATAAGCACAACAAGGTGTGGAAAAGTGTATGGAAGCCCCTGCTGACAGAAAGACAGTGTTTGGCTCTTTATTCCTAGAATGTAGAAAGAGAAGACATGTCGAGACATTTAAAAATCTGTCTTATTCGTGATGATCACAAGGCAGCTTAAAACCCTTTATTGATGTTTGGGTTATTCATCCACTAATCCAGATATGAACAAATATTTTGATTGATCACGAGGAGAAAACCAATTGATATCGAGAATCAAACTCGAAAGGATGGAAAGTGTATTGGGACGGCCCTTGAGGAAACCGGATTTTCTGAGATTTGTTTGTGATTTCGACCGGACCACTTATGGTTGCCTGCGTTCCCCTCCTGACGAGGAGCTCAGGTCGCCGTAATTAAGGCTTATCCCGATTGAAAGAGAATGGAGTGTGAAATTTTGAGATTTTGAGGACCTTTGAGGATTTTTTCTGAGAATTGGATAATTGAAGAACATGTCCTCTTGGAGTGTCGATGAAAGACATGGGTGTGAAGCCCCAGTGGGACATTCGCGGCAAGTGTTTGTGGAGGAGAATGAAATATGCTCACATAAAGTGCCAAATGAATGGATTGAATTTGCACAATCTTAGATTTATGATTTTGAACCAAGATGGATTAGATTCCAATTTAAGCAAGAAATTAAGCATTGATTTGATTTAGATCTCGAAGATATTAGAATGAAACTGCTATTCGGTAGGGAATGTAGCTGGGTTTCCGGGCTTCGATCGGCCATCGGGTGATTTGGAAAATCACGACCTCTTAAGATGAGAGGTCGGCTGGGCTTTTTACTGACTGAACCTCTAATGATGAGAGGTTGGCTTGCAGGGATGTGTTTGGGAAATCTACTGCGAGGAAGATTGATTGCCTCTAAGAATGAGAGGTCAAATTTTGACTTTGGCCAAAGGCAAGGGTAATGGTAATGAGAATATCCTCTAAAAGTGACAGGATGGTTTGGGATTATTTGGTGGATTGCTGACGAGAGAAGATCCAAGCTATTGAAAACTTTTGCAAACTTTCGAGAATTCGAGCTCCTTTTGAACATTGGAGAGCTTCTTGTGGAGTCGAGGACTTTTGCTGAATTGTGAGGATTTAAAATCCTTCTTTTGACAACTTGGAAGACCTCTTGAGGAGCTGAGGATTATATCTGAAATTGTGAGGATTTAAAATCCTTCTTTTGACAACTTGGAAGGCCTCTTTGAGGAGTTGAGGATTATCTTTGTCCTTCCTTCATGGCTTGAGTATTTTGTGCATCGCCGCTTCTTGAAGCTAACTTCTTGGCATTGCTTGGACTTCTCTCAGCAAGGAGCATAGATGATGGCTAAACAGGGTTTCAAAACATGCCAATCTTGAAATGAAGGGATATTGTTTGGTGAGGGCGAGGTAATGGATTCCCTAGGGTGAAAGGCTTCAACCGCAATCCCTACCGGATGATCTAAACGAGATTAAGTCTTCATTGCTTGCTTAAGCTTAGTTGAGGAAGATCCATGCAAATTCATCGAATAATGAGATGATGAGGATGATGAAAGAGATGTGAGCATATGAGATGCAAGATGGGGAGTTGGCAAGCCCCAATTTGAGAAGAATATCAATTGATTTTCTCACTCCGATTAAATTAAACATTAGTCATTTCAAGGCCTTAGTGATCGAGCAGCACAAGCGATCATTTAGAATAAGACCATTTCAATTAAATGTGACGTGGGTGTGCAAGTGATGTCTCGAGTCTAGCAAGAAGAGAACCAAAGATTTTTATTATTGCAAAGTAAAAACTGGTCCAACTTGGACTCAACAGACTCATGTCCGAAAGGGACATTCTAGATCCTACGAAGACTGATCGACTTCTTCAACATTGTATGGGAGAGCCCCTGCGATTGTTGACAGTGTTGGCCATTTGAGCAAGCATCTGGGCCTCACGCACACAAGCAAGAGGGGCTTTAAGGGTAACCCGCAACTCTTCAATAGACAAATCATTATAACCCGGCTGACCCGTAGCAACTGAACCTCCGGACTGGCTATCCAACACATTCTCTGCACCAGGCAACCAGGATTCTGAATTAAATAAGGACCACTCGGACACTTGAACTGCCACCGTCTCAGGAAAATGGACCAAATGAGTGTCGGGGACCGGAGTACGCACCCAACTTGCCATGACTGCATAGGTGATAGGGGTCGGTAAGGTGGTAGAGGAAAGGACCTTGAGAATGGTATGGGAGAGGGAAGAACGGGAAAAGAGATGGACTCATGCAACATCTTATTAATGTTCAAATAGAAATAAGTGTCTTTTAAGTCCTAGAGAACAGTTGGGAAAGGATAACCCTTATTCACGCAAACTAGACCTCGGGGGAACCTAGAGACACATCATCCAAAAATACACCAAATGTGTTGATTCAAAATTAATAATAGAAAATGATACCTAAATAAAACCGAAGCATTTATGGGACAGACGAGCAATCCCAATTACTGGAGAAATTTGGGCAGCATAACGGGTATTCCAGAAGAAATTCAAGGAAAAATCCGGCATGACCTCTCGTCGGTGCACTTTAACAAAGCGACATGATCTCTCGTTAGAACATGTCGCGGGAACGACATGTCCTTACGTGAAACCATGTTGCGATGGCAACATGCCCACACGTGCTAGGTTTTGGGGTAGGTACGAAAGCCTATTATAAATTTTTGAAACAAGTCATTTTGATACATTTTGAAAATGTTGTGTCAAAAACCAACTTTTGGGTAGGCTTTAAGAGTGTGGCGCAACCTATGATGCGCTAGGGGGATAGGTTTGACATTAGGCGCTAAGGCGTAGGCGAATATCATCACCGTCCGCGATGTCGTCAATCGCACCCTAGGGTTCTAGATCTACGTGATGTAGTGTGCGGATGACTATGTTCTTTTATTTGCGAAAAATGATTTTTTTATTTTTTATTTTATTTTTTATTTGAAAAGGGGTGATAAAAGAAAATCAACACACACACACACCCCACAGAGCACAATAATCAAGGATCATAATTTGATCATGGGACAGCCCCACAATCACAACCTGCACCAAAAAAATGAGTCCTGCAGAGTGTCAAGAACTGTCGCGGGACACAGGACATAGAAGTAGCACTGTGTCGCAAGACTGATCAAAATCATTTTCCAGACCAAAACAAAGACAAGCCCCAAATTCTCCAAGCAAATCATTAAAACCAAGTCCCAAAATGACTACACAAGATACATGGAGGGGAAGGCAACAAACAAAGCACATAACATGCACATATCACATAATGTCCTACACAATGCATACACAAATGAGTGAAATGGACATTGAACAAGACCGAAAGCTTGACCCACTTTTTGAAAAACAAGTTTCAAATGTCCCCAGCGGAGTCGCCACTGAATGAACGCTCGCCGAAAAAAATAAGGAGTCGCCACGCCGTTTTTAAGGAAACATTGAAAACCTTTTAAAATGAGAAAATGGGTTCGGTGGTCAGGTTACGTGTTGGGATGAACCGAGAGTTCACCCAACACGCCTCGTCCGTAGACGAGTCTTTCTATGTTCAACATTCAAAACATTCAAAAGTGTGTGCAATTGTGTGAGACAAAATATGTATAAAATGCATATTAATGCTTTGCTTTATTGATAAACTGCGAGGGATACAACTTGTGAGCCACTTATTTTGGGGGGCCACGTCCAGATTATAACAAGGTAAACAACTTACAGCTGAAAAGGAACCTGCTGCAGTTGGCTATGTATGTCTCCCGACACAGGACCATGAATGGCCAGTTGTGTCGCGGGACATACTATGCCATATGCATGCAGAGGTCTTACAACTAGGCTAATTACAGAAACCAAGAATAGCAACAACAAGGTTTGGACTAATTACAGAAACCATGAATAGCAACAACAAGGTTAACAAAGATGAAATTAATGGCAACAACGAGATTGCAGAGATGTAAAACAAGTTACCACGACCTCAAAGAGATCAAATCCCAGATGAATGTGGATATGGAACGATCCACACTCACCTTAGCATTCAAACCACAAACATATTATTAACAACCAAAGGCATGTAACATTACTACGCAGAATCGATCAGAACATTTAGGCCACAAGGCACAACAGATTCAATCAGGTTCGAGCCCGAATTGCAGACCAAGCATAACTACCAAGAGACTGAATGCTATGGAGATTACAGGAAGAAAAATCAAAACTCAGATGAGTGTGAATATAGATGATTCACACTCATCTTTGCGTCTAAATCACAAATCACAAATCACAAATCCAACCATTGTGTAAATGCAAAACCAGAATCTGAACAGGATTATCCCAAGCATGAACCAAGGAAGAACAAATCTAGATACAAATTAACAGATTATACATAGCGAACGTGGGAATGGCATGGAATGAACAAGCAACAGAGAGATGAAGAGATTTAGTGATTACCATGTCACTGATTTATCGACCCTTGATTTACTGATCATTGTCACAACCGATCCTTATGACAGGTTAAACTCGCAATAAAAAAAAGGAAATCTGCCTGCATACACGCGCCTCTGTCGGCGCGTTTATTGCACGCGCCATTTTCCTCCCAATCATGACCTGCCACGTGTACTTTGCATAGCATATCTTCAATTATGCCATGGAGGGAAATGACTTAATTGTTCCTAAAATTTTGGCAAAATTTTAGGCGCTATTACTGTTCCTTGGATGACCTGCTTTAATATATAGATAGAGAAGAAGAAAACTATATTCTCATATATTTTCAGTTTGATTTTAGTGGGTGAGTACCCTACAAAGACACATGAGGACGACTTTGGATCAAGTTTATGTGTTGTGTAGGGAAGAAGCCAAGGATAAGCATCTGAAGCTACAAATTTTGAGATAGTTGGGTGGTTTTTCAAAGAGTTTTAGGAAAGGAGATTGGAGACTGAGAGTTGAAGTGGGCATGCGATTTATGAGGTAGCAAGTTGTGACAAAAGCATGAGGCCAAAACTTGTGTGGCATATTGGAGTAGGTGAGGAGAGAGAGAGAGAGAGAGACCCGTTTCCACAATGTGACGGTGACGTTTGACGTTGTTCAGAGTAGTCATTGTGTTCAGGGGTGTGAGGTGGAGATCTTAATTAAGTGATTAATTCCAAGGGAGGTTAGGAGAGGACGGAGGCCAATGGATTCACCACCGTTATCGCTATAGATGGTGATGATTGTACAACGAAAATACTTTTCCACGAGGGATTTGAAATTGGAGAATACTTTTGTGGCATCGTTTTTGTGTTTGAGAGGATAAAATCAAATGTATTTAATTAGAGTAGTGATCAACAAAGATAATATAGTATTTATAGCCATCATAAATTAAGAGAGGGGGTGTCCAAATATCACTGTAAAGAACATCTAGAGTATCATAAGAAGTAATAGAGTTTTCATAAAATGGTAACTTGTGAATTTTATTGCAATCACATGAATTACAATTGAAAGTAGAAGAACGAGAAATATCTAAGTTAAAATTAGTACTAAGGTGACGTAAAATTGAATAGGAAGAGTGGCCTAGTTTGTGAGGCCAATTGATTGTTGAGGAGGGGGTTGTTGCATGAACAACAGGAGATGTAGGATGCCAGATGCCGAATTTAGATTTCCTTGGAAAAGAGTTGTGTCCGTACGAAACTCTATCACATCAAAAGAGGTAGGTGAGAAGGTGAATAATGGACACAATAAATGTCTCTGTCCATTGCACAATTAAGTTTGAGTGGATAATGGGGGTAGTTTAGGCAATTTCACATGATGGCTAATTTTAATTTTGAATTTTGGGGTCTCTGACTAGGGATGATTTTGATATTGGTAAGATTTTGTTAAACTAGACAAAGTTACTATAGTTATTATCGAGTTAAAAGTCTTTGGCGGATCTTTGGCGGAGGAGTCGGGACTAGTGCGCAGGCGGGGGCCCAGTCGAGATCGATCGGGGACCTGGCGGGGGGCCAAGGCCCAGGCGTTGGAGAAGGTCCTAGCGCTTAGACGGGGCCTAGGCGCTCTTATTAGACGGAGTTGTTTAGAACACAGGTTATTATAGGCCATTATATTATATTTGACATTCTTTTTTAACACGCTATAAGAAATTCAAGAAAATGACAATTAAAACCCAAAGTCATTGAAAAGTTAGATAGTTCTTTGACGAATGTGGTAATTGTCGTGCTCTTATTGCTAATAAAAATAATAATAATAATAATAATAATATCTTACAAATTTTTACTCTTTCCGTCTCTCTGTTTGGTAACTCTTATGATTAAAATTAATTTTATTTTAAGTGAGTTCTATATTATATATTCAAAATTAATTTGATTAAAATAATTTTTTTTTTAAGTGAGTTCTATATTATATATACAAAATTAATTTGACCATTATAAAGAAATATAGTCATCATTCTGCACAATTTGACTGTATATTGTACGAGCAACTTATTTATATATTATTTATATATCGTGTAACTTATTCATTATAAAATACAACCAACTCTTACTTTATAAATTAAATTACATAATATTAGGCTTAACTCGTACAACTGCTAGATTCAACTTTATAAAATACATTCAACTTTATAAAATACAGGGGATAAAGTATGTTAGAATTGGGTCCTCATCCCCTTAAAAGGCCTTGTTAAGGGGTGAGGTTAACCAACCTTATATAGTGGATCATTTATATTATTCAAGTTGATATGGGATACATGGGACTTCAACACGCCCCCTCACGTGTAGGCCAGTAACTTGGCACTACACGTGGACTTCAAACCCAACACGGGCACCCAACACGGGTTAACTTAAGCCCAACATCAACTTGGGCCAGCTCTGATACCATGTTAGAATTGGGTCCTCATCCCCTTAAAAGGCCTTGTTAAGGGGTGAGGTTAACCAACCTTATATAGTGGATCATTTATATTATCCAAGTTGATGTGGGATACATGGGACTTCAACAAGAATATGGTGGAGCGACATGGATCGGACCGAGTGAAACGGATCTAGACCGATGGAGCGGACCGAGTTTGCAAGAAAATACTTGTTTCCTAATGTTAGCTTCGTATTTTAGGAAGACTCCTTAATTAAGTAGGAAAGTAGAATACATAGCTAAAATAGAATCCTAGTAAAAGAAGGATTATTATGTATATATAGGATTGTATCTCCTATTAGAATTAGGACTCTAAAAGTAGTATAAATAGGTGTTTAGGACAATTGTAAAAGATGAGAGTGAAATAATATAGAAATTATAATCTTACTCCTCTCCACATTTTAACATGGTATCAAAGCTAAGATCCATAGAAGGACTTCTCCGCCAAAACCCTAGCGGCAAAACCCTAAGCCGCCCCAAACCACATCACCGTCATAGTTCCTTTGCCATTCACTTGCGATTCTGAGAACCTGAGTGCCCTTGCTTTCTTTTTCTGTTCTTCCGCCAAATCAATAATAGTACTAGAAACTGGTGCAAACCTAGCATGCCTAGCCTTCTTCTAATCCTCATCACTAGGCACAGACTGTGTTGTTCCAAATCTTTCTGCTCTAGCCTTCCATCACCAATATGAGTGCCTTTGCCGTGAACCATGACCAGAATGGTAAAACAGAAGCAATCTCCCGGTTGACAGCCATCCACCAATAAACCTTACGACCCAATTTTTTTCTTTTGTAATTAAACCCCCCTCGGCTCAAATTTTTCCCCTTCGAATTTTTTTTTCTTTCTTAAATTTTTTTATCTTTAATGTCTCCTCCATGATTACCCAATTCGCTTCCGCAACGAATTCCTAAAACCTAGGGTTCCGATTGTTGCTTTATCCCTTTGATTATACCAACTTCACTATCCCTTTAAAAAAAAAAAAATAAATAAAAAAAATTGAGTGTCGTCCACTATAAAAACGATAATCGAGTGTCGTTCACTATAAAAACGATGAATGAGTGTCGTCCACTATAAAAACGATAATCGAGTGTCGTCCACTATAAAAACGATGATTGAGTGTCGTTCACTATAAAAACGATAATCGAGTGTCGTCCACTATAAAAACGATAATCGAGTGTCGTCCACTATAAAAACGATGATTGAGTGTCGTTCACTATAAAAACGATAATCGAGTGTCGTCCACTATAAAAACGATAATCGAGTGTCGTCCACTATAAAAACGATGATTTAGTGTCGTTCACTATAAAAACGATAATCGAGTGTCGTCCACTATAAAAACGATAATCGAGTGTCGTCCACTATAAAAACGATGATTGAGTGTCGTTCACTATAAAAACGATGATCGAGTGTCGTTCACTCTAAAAAGGGAGATTGAAGAAAAAGAAGATATGTGCGAGCACAAATTGTGCACATAATTGAAGAAAGAAGACCTGATGTGGATGACTCTTCGTATATTGGAACAAATTTTTGTTGTTGTTGAAAAAAAAAAAAAAAAAAAAAAAAAAGACGAACCCGAGGTTGCTTGAACTGCAACACGAAAAAGGAAGAACTTGACGCAGATGTCGCATGTCGAAGTGAAAGATTTTTTTTTAAAACGTTTTAATTTTTATTTGGCAAGTTGGGTATCTACGTTGTAGATCCTCCAACTTGAGGGGGGGAGTTGGAGAATATGGTGGAGCGACATGGATCGGACCGAGTGAAACGGATCTAGACCGATGGAGCGGACCGAGTTTGCAAGAAAATACTTGTTTCCTAATGTTAGCTTCGTATTTTAGGAAGACTCCTTAATTAAGTAGGAAAGTAGAATACATAGCTAAAATAGAATCCTAGTCAAAGAAGGATTATTATGTATATATAGGATTGTATCTCCTATTAGAATTAGGACTCTAAAAATAGTATAAATAGGTGTTTAGGACAATTGTAAAAGATGAAAGTGAAATAATATAGAAATTATAATCCTACTCCTCTCCACATTTTAACAAATTAACAAAGTATCATTTGGAATTGGGATTAATAGTAGATTACAAAAGTCATCATCATAACAAGGACACGAATGGCATAATAAAATTCTAAATTTTACATCACATTCTTTAATATAACATTATGTCCACGAACCCTTTTCTTTTTCTATATAAACCCTTCTCATTTATATCCATCCTCACACTCAAAACACACACACACACACATACACAAAATGGGGAGGATATCTGCAGCTCTAATGATAATATCGACCCTCTTCGTAACCCAACAAGCTCCCAAGGACCTAACCGAGTGGTTCCAAATGGTTCGCCAACCCTACGAAAAGGTGACCACCATCGAGTTCTATGCCAGACCAGGTGGTCCAGACGGAAACCAAGTAGCTGTAGCCACTGCAGGCAACCTTACCGTCCCACCAAACCTTTTTGGCTTGGTTAACATAGCCGACTACACATTAACAACCGGACCAAGTCCAACATCGGCTCTGGTTGGACGTGGTCAGGGTTTCTTCACATCCTCTTCTATGAATGATTTTAGCCTTTTTACGGGGCTCAATATAATATTTCAAACAGGGAAGTACAACGGCAGTACTCTTACAATAATCGGATATGATCCAACGGCTATAGATAGGCGTGAGCTGATTGTGATTGGTGGATCGGGTGCTTTTCGACTTGCACGAGGAACTGTGGTGTTTGATGAGTATCATGGTGATCCTACGTTGCCATATCCTACTGTTAAGCTTAGTGTTACTCTTTTGCACTACCAATTCATCAAGGATTAATTTTGCATCTAACTTTCTTAAGAGTTTTTGTTTCGACACTATTCATTTTCTTCGCTTTTATCCTTTTTGTGTGTACGTGATACAGAATAAGAATAAAGTATTCAATGAAATGTATTTTCTTTATATAATAAAATTTACTTTGAGAAGTTTTGTGCTTATTATATTTCCATGGCAAACCGAACATGAAATGAGTTAACAGATCAATGTATAGCGCCTAAAAATAGTAAGCTCAACAAAAGCAACACCAGTAACATGGTAACGAACGTACACAATAGCCGAACAAGTCGCAAGTCGAAAATATCAGGTTCCTCCGATGATAACGGCCAGCTCTCCGTACTTGTCATTAAACGGATCTTGGCCGAGTAGGGTTTAAGTGCTATTCGAGAATTTAGTTAAGAATAAATTCATAGCCAACATCACGCTAAAATCCTCCTTGGAAGAGTCTAGAAAGAAACCTTGACCATTGACCCATGGTTCGCATATTTGGCTGTCAAAGGATACCCGAACTCTTGGTGTCTAGTCTAGTACGAGGTTACATCTTAAAATCAATTAGTGTTAAGGGGAGCGACCCAGAATCTTTATATATTATAGGCAAGGTTTGTCAATTTCCAATGTGGGATAATATCTCTAGCACGCCCCCTCACGTGTAGCGGGCTTTGTCAAAGCATACAACGTGGACTTATCAATCGGATGACGCGGAGTAACATCGTGGGCCGTTGGGTTTGCACGTGTAATGGACCTCTCTGATACCATCTTGAAGTCTGAGGTTCTACCTTAAAACCAATTGGTGTTAATGGGAGTGACCCGAAATTTTTATATATTATAAGCAAGGTTTGTCAATTTCCAATGTGAGATAATATCTCTAACATGAACCAGGAGGGTTACGGTACCATTTTTTGGACTTTTTCGGGGCCATCTTCATGGAGATGCAGATTGTTGGTGCTCTTGAGTTGAGGTAGTATTCATGCTTTGGCATAGAATAAGAGCATGAAGAACAATAGCATTAATTAGAGACAATATTGTTTTTTCCCCATCTTTAAGTACGTGTGTGGAAATTGGGTTTAAGGCAAATGTACGTGTGTGGAAATAGGGTTTAAGGCAAATATATTGTGCTTATAAAGCAAAATGAAGTGAGACTTTACATGAATTAAGTTACTCACTTCGTCTCAAAATTAATATTAATAAAATAAATAAATTATTTTTAATTAAAAGTAAATATGAAAAAGTTTTTAGATACTTTTAGCTTTATCAATACTTGCAAAAGCAAATAATTAATGAAGGGACCTTTTAAAGTTTTTTTTAAGTAAAAGACTAAACAGGGATAAGCAGGTGGAGTCAGAATTTTATTTTAAGAAGGAAAAAATTATTTTCATTAAAATTAAGTGATAAGGGAAAAAATATAGTGCAATTTTTTCTTCACACACAAGGGGGGCAAATTTTTAATAAATTACACTAAATCCCTCAAAATTTTAAAATAGTTACACTAGTTCTGAGGAAAATTAAAAAAATGGAGTGGCACAATTGCCTGTAGGGGTGTTCACGGTCCGGGTTGGTCCGGTTTTTGTCAAAATTTTAGAAAATCAGGACCGGACCAAATACTTCGGTTCTGTAAAAATTTAGGACCAGGACCGGACCATTATATTATAGGACCGGTCCTATCGGTCCGGTTCCAATGGTCCGGTTCCGGTCCGGTTCCATCGGTTCTACAAATTACAATATAATATAATTTTTTACAATAACAAAATCTACAAGCAAAAGCATATTTAAAAACCAAATTGTCTAACAATATTACAATAACAAAATCAACAGTTAATTACAATATAATATACTTTTTTTACAATAACAAAATTTACGATATGATATTCATTTTGGAATTAAAAATATTATTGGAAACGTTACAAATATAAATAAGTTAGGGGGGTGTAAATGAACTTTTAAAACTTATGTTTACCGACTAAGTAGACGAAGATTTAAATTGCAACATAATTTCTTTCACAAGGTTTTTCATGCATACCAAGTCTTTCGTTGCAATAACTTCAAGAAAATGACAAGAGTCCTTCATGAAGACCAACAAAGTTAATTAAATATATATATATATATATATATATATATATATATATATATATATATATATATATATATATATATATTCGGTCCGGTCCGATTCCGGTCCAGGACCGCGTATATTTTTTTCAAAACCAGGACCGGACCAAATAATCGGTTTCATAAAAATTTGGAACCAGGACCGGACCAATACTATTTTTTCGGTCCGGTTTTTACTGGTCCAGTCCGGTTCTACTGGTCCGGTCCGGTTCCTCGGATTTTTTGTACAGCCCTAATTGCCTGCCATCCTTAGGCTGCAACTCCGCCGGTGGTAAGAAGTGATTGACCGACGGGCTTAAAAATGTGTGGTAAGATTAAGGGGGAGCCCGGAAAGGAAGGGGGACGGGAGATTGCGAAATAAAGTTGAAATGGTCACTACAAGAAAAATGATATTTTGCTACGAAAAAATTTGTAGCAAAATGTTAAGATCTCGTAGCTAAAGAGCATTGGCGACGAAACTGTTTTCGTCGCAATTTCGTCGCCTATGCGACGTCGCTAAAGGGTATTGGCGACGAAATAATATTCGTAGTCGTAGGTATGTTTTTTAGCTACGAAAAATATATTTCGTCGTCAAATAGTTTCTGCGACAAAATATAAAATCATCGCTAAAGGGTTTTCCCAACCATTATTTTTTGTAGTTAAATGAATTCTTTTAGCGACGAAATTAATTCGTCCCAAATTATCCGATCTTGCACTACAAATTTGTTTCATAGATATAAATACATTCTTCTACTACAAAATATTTTCGTCGCCGAATGTTACTGTCTTGCTATGAAACATTTTCATAGCGTAGCCATCTTTTTACTACGAAATATTGTGTTGCAAATGTAATTTTAATCTAATTGTTGCTCCAAGAATAAACAATATATATATATGAAAATATTATATTTATCAAAATACTACACATTATCAAAATATAATTAATTATCATTAAAATATATTGTCGGTACATTCCCAAATAACGAAGGCAAAAAAAAACATGTCTCTAATATCTCAGTTGAAGCGACAAAAACATATCTTTCCTATCTCATATCTTCACTATCTCAATGTAGTTGAAGCGACAAAAACGTATCTTCGCTATCTCAAATCTTCACTATATCAATGTCCAACTATATAAATTTTCTTTCCATATTACGCAGTAGCTCTAGCCAAATGACTGTACAGAATTATAATGATAAGCTGCAATATTAAAAAATAGATAATAAGTTATTAAAATTTCATGGAGGTGATCACAATGAGCAATAACATTCACGCTATATAACATATAAAACTTACAATATTTTTCTTCGTAGACTTCGTTCAACGTACCACTAAGATTCACCTGCACCTATATAATACACAAAAAGAGAAAAAATTGAGTATATAGCTCTTCATATGTTTTTTCCACAAATTCAAACAATAAACTTTAGATAATAAAAGATATACAGTGAACTCCAAAATGATCTCTAATTAAACTAGATCATATGAAACCACCAAAGAGGGCTTATTTAAATAAAGAGGTTAACAATACTTACCGTTACAGCTTATAAAGGTATATTTTTTGTAGCAAAATGTTATTTACTTTTCAATCCGGTGGGAAATTTAGGGCGCCTAAATTTTGGCTGCCATTTCACGACAAATTGTTTTGTTTTGCTGATGTACTTAAACATTTTGCTATAAAATATATTTTGTTGTTAATGTGAGAGAATTGTCTACAAAATAAAAATTTTGTCGCTAAATAAGAACTTTTAACTAGAAAATATTTTTGTAGCTAAAAAAATCGTAGCTAAATCCACAATTTTTTGTAGTGGGTTGGGATGGGTGGTGATGGATAGCCATATAAATGATATACTTTTGAATCTACTTTTTGCTCAATCTTTGAGAGTTTTAATGTGTTTTCTAGTGTTTGTGCAAGTATAGGGACTGAAGTGAAAAATAGCAGAAAAGGAAGCACCAAGATTGAAAAAGTCTAAGGGGCGACATAAAAGGGGAGTGTCCGTACCAAGTATAGGGGCGACATAAAAAGGGGAGTGTCCGCACCCTTTGTCCGGTAGCTTTGCCACGATTGCGCAACAAGGAGGCCGCGACCGCACAGTTTTTCCAGAAGATGAGCGCGACCGCATCCAATGGATTCCAGGTGGATTTGAGCTACCTTTTTCGAAATTTTCAAGGATTTCAGCAGGGTTTAACAATTGGATTCAAATAAAGAAATTAGGCCATTTCATCTTAGTATATAAACAAAACTAGATTAGCATATTGTATCATCTTTTATCTTCTATATTCTTAGTTAGGCTTTAATTTTTCAATAAAGATATAAAGGTTGAAGAAATCAGATTTTATTTTTTTATCTTTTATGGCCCTTCGCGATTAAATTATATATTCGTGGATTGAGTGAATACTATTTGATCTTTGTGACAAGGTTTTAATTCTTTCTACTTCTTTCTCATTATTGTTTTTCACAATATTTTTAAAGATCATTCTTGAGATCAAATGTACGATTAATATTTTTAAAGATCATTCTTGAGATCAAATGTACGATTAATATTTTTAAAGACCATTCTTGAGATCAAGTGTATGATTATTAGGATATTCTGAAAATGTTTATTTTTATACATTTAAATGGCAGAGAGATGCATAAATATTCTTGTTATTCACTTTCTAAAAATTTAATTTAATTTCAAATTTAAAATGACTAGTGAAAAAAAGTTTGATAAAAAACAATTAGGAACAAAGTTTTTTATAAAATAAGACATCCATTTTGAGACAATGTTTTTCTTTTTTTTTGAAAATGAATATTCATTTTAAAACAAAGGAAAGGAGAATACAATGCATTAGACAAAAGTAGTACTTAGAAATATTAGCACTGCAACAGTTACTGGCCCCCTCAATTCGTCTTGTATCACCCATTGCGGTAGTGCCTAAATAGTGAGCTCAAGAATCGCAACATCAGTCGCACGATACACAGTAAACACGATTGCACTTCCGGTTGCAAGTCAAAAATCCCCACTTCCACCAAACAACGGCCAGTTCCCGATACTTGTCACTGAACTGATCTTGTCCTAAAAGAGTAATAGTGCTATTGGAGTATTTATTTAGCGAAAGATTAATCCCTAACGACACACTGAAATCTACTATGGACGATTTATCGAAGATTTCTTTGGATGATAAGACGAAGAAGCCATGACCAAAGCCTAGGAACTCGGATTTTATGTCTTTTTCGGCCGTGAAAGTTTCGTATACCTAGAAATACAAGTCAACACAATAGAACACGGATGTGAGTATAGATGTGAGTTACAATTGTTCACTATTAAAACTATTCTTTATTTGATGCAATCCAACTCCTACAAGGAAACATAAGATTAATACTTACAAGGAAAGAAATTTGTTAGAAGGTTAGTCCCAGACTAAATATATTTGTATAAATAAAAGATATTTACATATTTAACAATGTCATTTTTCAAATAGAAAAATAAATCATTGCTAAGAAAGTAATAAAATTCTCTTACCAAGTATACCAATATGATTCGAATTAGGGAAGTAAATATCTCCTAAAATCTCACTCTTTCGTTCTTTCGTACAGTTGCCATGTACTCGAAAGAATAAATATGGAGCCGAAAAAGGTTGGAACAATAGGGACAAGGCTTTGGGCAACTTGAACTTGGTTCACTGTGTTGTTGGCATGTAAGAACACTTTGAGTTTGCTAGTGGTTATCTTCTTCTGATGTAACTTGACTTGCTTTTATAGATTGATTCCGAGCTTTGTGGTGGATACTGTAAATTATTGTGAGAGGAGAAATTCAATGTCACCTCGAAACTATAATTTTAAAATTTTAAATATTTACAATCCTATAATTTATGATTTTTCGGGATTTAGGCCGTCGAACAACATATCAGTTTGGCTCGAACTTCATCTCATCTGTTTATTTCGATTTAGACAATTCACATTTAGGAAGTTCAATAAAAATATTTTTTAGACTTTTTTTCTCGTATTCAATCATCTCTTTCATTTTTTAAACTTGCTACGTATTTTAACTGTCCATCTTACCTAACTTCTATACCGTAAAACTATACTAACTCCTACTCCAAACCAGTCAACGCCCAAGGTGGTAAGGGGACCAGACACCCCCGTGAGATCCAAAATAATCTTGAAAAATACTTCTTCCGTTACACTAAAAACTACCCATACTATTTGTACGAAAATTAAAAAAAATGTTGGTGAATTAAGTGTTTTGAGTATGAAAAGTCAGGTATGAAAGAGAAAATGGGATATGGTATAATAATTGATTGTTGTTGTGAGTATTATACGTGAGTTCTATTAATATAAAAGTAAATAAAATATTTTCATTTTATGATGTGTGCAATTTGTAGTGTGACACCATATTAATAAATAATAAAGTATTTAGTTTGTATTAGGACATATAGATTATATATTTTGACTTTTTTGGATAGAGCATATTAATTAAAGGCAAGCGAAATGACAAATTAGGGTCCAAATTAGTATTGGAAATGTGTGTCAATCGGGAGTGTGATGTTTCAATTTTGTCATTTTGGGTATAAAGTTAACAATGTTAGTTCGATTAGGAAATTTTAGACTGAAATGATAACAAAATAGTTGACGTGATGTGCACATGCGCTTAATGGGAGTTTATATTGATTTTTTTTGCAGGAGCATTTCGTCATTTCACAATATTTATTTTATTTTGAAAAATTAAAAATCACATTTACCAAAAATATCAAATAGTATTAAAAGATTTTATAAAATATAAATAAAGAAAAAACTAATTTACAAAAAATATTTATCTTATACCAAGATTTTATCTAATTTTTTTATAAAAAAAATCATATATGTTCCACCAAATACTCAATAACAAGATTTTATCTATGAAGTGTAATAACCCAATTAATTATTTTATTTATTTATTAAATATTATTTCTTTTAATTAATTATTAGTGTTATTTAAATTATTGAGTTATTTAATAATTGGATTACCTTTTTGGACTCGGTTAAGTGGGCTTAGTTTATTAAACCTAATTTACCTTTTATGAGTTGGACTTTACTTACCTAGTGGGCTTAGGAAACCCAAATATAAATATTAACTTTCCTAACCTAGGGCCTCATTATTTTAACAGAGAAAAAGATTAAAGAGAGAGAGAGAGAGCCGCAAAGAGAGAGAGAACGAAAGAGAGGGAGGGAGGCGTCGCTAAGAGGAGAATTGAGAGAGAGAGAGAGAAGCCGAGCTTGGAGAAGAAGAAGGAGGAAGCTTCTTCGTTGTGATTCAAGGCTTAAACCCAAGGTAAGCAACTCTCCTTGTTTTGGTTTCTAAGATAGAAAACCCTAGGAAACCCTAGAATTCTAAAAGTGAAATTAGGGTTGAGAAATCAAGATGTTATGTTATGAATCATTAATTAAACCTTTTTCATTGTTGATTATGACTAGGGTTTGGTATGGAAATTGTTTGGTGATAATCTAAATTGACCATGCTAGGGTTATGAATGGAATTAGGGTTTTGTGTGTGTGAGTTGTGTGTGTGTCGTGTGTGTGTGGGTAGCATGTGTGCTGGGTGTGTGTGTGTGTGTATTGGGGTTTAGTGTGTGTTTGTGTGTGTTTGTATGTGCTGGAAAAGGTGTATTTAGTGTGTGTGAAATAGATTGGAGTGAATAAAAGGGGTTTAGAACCTAGAATTCCAAGGATGAAATTAGTAAACCTAAAGAGATAAAAGATTAACCTTTAGGAGAGTTAAAGAAGAATAACTCTTAGATTATCAAGGCCATTAAAGTTAGTTTTTGGGTTAAGTAAATAAGAGATACATGTACCCTAAGAAAACCTTTTGCTTGATTGTAGATTCGTGCGAGGATTCATTACAAGAAAAGGGCAATAAATCGACTATCGAAAATTGAATCATGTGACGGTGAGGAATAAGTATCCGATGACCAGAATTGATCCAAACCCTCACTCTTGAAGAAGATTCACCTTCCCTTCCCTATATGGTGCCCAAAGACATTAATGCAAACCCTATTGTGTCTGACAGCCAAGAATCCCTTCTCAACAGCAAAGGTGCATCTGACAGCTATGATGCACCTGATAGCTTACCTTCATCAAGCCAACAAAATACCCTTGTAAATAACCCCATCCAACCATGCTGTACTACCAATCACTCAATTCCTCAACCTGAACCTATCACCCACATCATTTCACCTAACAACAACATTTATATTGATCTTCCCATTCATAAAATGGACATTCCTCCAAATATGCCTGTTTATGACTCATTAATGAGTGCGTTCATCTCCCGGATAGAACCCAAGAAAATAAATTAAGCCCTTCAAGACCCTGATTGGATTGAAGCAATGGAAGAAGAACTGGAGCAATTTGAAAGAAATAAAGTTTGGAAGCTTGTTCCCAAACCCAAAAACCAAACTGTCATTGGGACAAGATGGGTTTTTAGAAACAAAATGAATGAAGAGGGCATTGTGGTTAGAAACAACGCCAGACTAGTTGCTCAAGGGTACAGACAAGAAGAGGGAATTGACTATGATGAAACCTTTGCCCCTGTTGCAAAACTGGAAGCTATAAGGCTGTTCCTTACCTATGCTTCATTCAAGAAGATGAAGGTGTTCCAAATGGATGTCAAAAGTGCCTTCTCGAATGGAGTTTTGAATGAGAAGGTATTTGTGTCTCATCCTCCTGGTTTTGAGCATCCAAAGTTTCCAGACCATATATATAAACTGGACAAAGCCTTGTATGGGCTTAAGCAAGCACCTAGAGCTTGGTATGACACTCTTTCTAAATACCTCCTTGGCAAAGGATTTACCAAGGACCATATTGATAACACTCTGTTTATCAAGAAATATGGAAAAGACCAGTTACTCATCCAAGTCTATGTTGATGACATTATTTTTGGATCATCAAATGAAGACTTGTGCACAGAATTTGGGGAAATCTTGAAGAATCAGTTTGAGATGAGCATGATTGGTGAGCTCACATTCTTCTTAGGTCTTCAAGTCAAACAAATGAAGGAAGGAATCTTCATTAACCAAGCCAAGTATACAAGGGACATGATCAAAAAGTTTGATATGCAAACTGCCTCTCCAGATAGAACCCC
This sequence comes from Adenophora triphylla var. japonica, assembly GCA_022495995.1. NCBI lineage: Eukaryota > Viridiplantae > Streptophyta > Magnoliopsida > Asterales > Campanulaceae > Adenophora > Adenophora triphylla. The sequence goes on from JAFEMH010001443.1 coordinate 329,759, forward strand.
TCTGTCAACAACAACAAAACTCCACGCTGATCCTGATGGCCAGAGTGTGAATCAAACACTATATACGAGCTATATTGGATCACTCCTATATGTGACAGCCTCCAGACCTGATATCATGTTTAGTGTTTGCCTTTGTGCAAGATTCCAAGCCAATCCTAAAGAATCTCATCTCTCTGCTGTCAAGAGAATTTTGAGATATCTCAAAGGAACACCTGACTATGGTTTGTGGTATCCCACTGAATCCCCATTCTCCCTAATTGGTTTCACTGACTCAAATTATGCTGGATGCAATCTGGATAGGAAATCCACAAGTGGTGGATGTCAATTCATTGGATCAAGAATAATCTCTTGGTCAAGCATGAAGCAAACCTCAGTAGCTACCTCAACAGCTGAGGCTGAGTATATTGCTGCTGGTCTGTGTTGCTCTCAAATTCTTTATCTCAAAAGTCAACTCCAAGACTTTGGGATGGACCTGTCAAACATTCCCATTTTCTGTGACAATTCAAGCACCATTGGCATGACTGAAAATCCAGTTCAACACTCCAAGACCAAACATATTGAAGTTAGGCATCACTTCATTAGGGATCATGTTGAAAAAGGAAATATCAACCTAGCTAAGGTGTGCACTGAAGACAATGTGTCTGACATCCTAACAAAAGCAATGGATGAGAAAATATTTGAGATGCTGAGGGCAATGCTGGGAATGATTAATTTGCCAAAATAAAAGATTTTCATTAATCAAAGCAACAGTACAAATGATTGTTGTCAACAGTTGAGGATCTGACAACTAACCATAGTTTTAAATAAAAACCTACAACATCCTAAGCCAAACATCATCCTATCAAATACCTTAGTTGTCAAAACACAAAAGCTTCATAACCCCTCCTTTCTCTCACAGCTGATCCTCACACAGGCTCTAACAGCTAAGAATTCTATCCTTGACTGTTCCTTAGCTGATCATGGATATCCTCATCTGTGAACCCATACTCATTATAGACAACATCAGGAGCCTCATAAACATGCTCCCTGATGTTCCCATACCTCTCAAGCCATACTGGGTGCCTCTTAATGAAAGGGTCAATGGCTGATGTTGAGAATTGTAAAGAAGGACACACCCTCCTTGGCCACCATTCCTCAACAGCATTGTAAGGAGGATATTCACTTAGTGGAGAGACAAAGCTAAATTTCCCTGAAGTGTTTGCACTCTCCTGTGCAATAATAGCTTGATTTCACTGAGGACCTACATCTTCCTCCTCATTCATAGCTGCTGGACTCAAACACTTCAGAAACTATGAGAACAATCTCATATAAGCCTCTGAAGGAGAACTTTGCACTCCTGCAAAGTTGTCTCGAGTTCCCTCAAGATCTGCTTGACTCAATGTGAGTGAATCCCTTGTTACTGCTGTGAATTCTCTGACAGCTAAGAACTCAGGTTGACCAATAGGAGTGTCAAACTTAATCCTTTCTTGGCTGTCAAGCTTCACAAGCTCACCAAAAGTGTAGACTCTCCCTACACCTTCCCCAACCTGTTTACTGGACTCTCCCTCATTCCCCTTTCCAAACAGCTTAACCTTAGCTGTCTGACCAACTTGACCCTCACAAACCACTTTATCCTTACCTTTATCTCTAGCTAAACCCTCCAATCTATTTTTCTCACTCTCTATTATTGCTAGCTTCTCTTCCTCCCAAAACTTTCTCCTTATCTCCCTATCTCTCAACTCTTCTTCCTTACTTGGATCATCACTCTGCAGTTGATCCACCTCCTGCTCTAGACCATTATCATTTTGTATTTGGTAAGACAAAAACTCCCTCTCAAACCTCTCCTCCCTAGTTTCCTCTAACCTTGGACTCTTGAAAATCAATTTCTTTGCTGTCTGAGCCATCTTGCTAGGACTAAACATTGAAACCAACCTTCCCATTTACTATATGACTGAAATGAATTTGATAAATATCCTCATCTGATCCATTTCCTTTTATAGACAAGTTTAGTTTCAGTCAATATAGAGGCAATGATCATTCAAAATAGACTTGGCTGGTCATCAATTCTGACAGCTATGATTTGAGTTCTTGCCAAATCGAGGTTATTGGAACTTTCCACTATCACAAACTCATTTACTTCTCTGATAATTCCCTCTGAAAATTCGCCTTTGTGTATGGAATTTACTCCCATATTTTATGGGAAGTTATTGCAAGAAATGAGTGGGGGACAAATATCATTGTTCATGAACAGTCACTTCCTTAAATGCAATTTTTTAACCGTTGCCCAAACCTCGTTTTAGTCGTTTAAACTATACAAATTCCCTCCTCATTAACCTCTAATCCTGCGAAACTAATAATTTCTCAACAATCATTATCTACCTATCTACACCTCCTCTCTGAATCTCTCTATTTTTTAAAAAAACCCTAATTCTCTGTTTACTCAACAATGTGTGAGTACCCCGACCCGAACTCGTGTTTTTGGGCCTGCTTTCCTTGAGTTGCAAAGGGCCTGCCTTAGTTTTGGGCTTGCATAATTATTTATATGCATTAGTTTTGGGCCTGCCTTAGCAAAGGACTTGCCTAAGTTTTTGGGCCTGCATCCCTTCGGCCCATTCTGCCTGTAGGAAGACCGGTGTCATCTGACACAGGACAACCTTAAGGCGGTTAATGCCCCATGTCGTACGACATGGAAGCTCCTCTCCAGCAGCCTATAAATACAAGGCTTTGCTGCTCATTTTAGGAGGACTTTTTGGAGTAAGGTTACTCTGCTGAAATATATACTGAGACTCTCTCTCACATACGCTCACACTTCACACACACTCACCTCCCTCCTAAAACACACACACATCTAAACAAAGGAGAAAGGTGATCATCTTTGTTGGACATTTGAAGAGGCAAACACCATATGATTGGTGCTTTGTCTTGTGGACTACAATAGGTAGACCCTAAATCCCATCTATCTCCCTTTATATCTTACTTGTTCAATCATAGCCATGCTTGTTTATGTTATTTGATAATATGTGACTTGTTTGGGATTTTTTTATGATTAAGATGGTGGAGATGTGAATCATCAATATTCACATCTCCTCATCTCAGATCTGGACATTTAGTAATCTTAGTTTTATTAAAGTTTGAATCTTGATCCTCTTTGTTTGAGTTAGGAGGTGATGGCCCCTTCATAATGGTCCAAAATATGTGATCATTCACATTTGGCCATCAAAGCCACGTGATCCTCCCACAATACTCACTTATTACTGTCATTTTACTTTTTTAAGTTAGTATTATAGTCTAATCTTATCACTCTGAGCAGTGTGGGCTTAATCTGGTAAAGTTCACTGACAGAGGATGCCTCTGTCGTATGACATAGACTGCCCAAGGCGTCCTGTGTCATACGACATAAGGATCCCAGAAAGTTGTTTTGACTTCATTGACTTCAGTCAAACCCAGATTGACCCCTTTGTAGTTTCAAGCTCTATTTAGTGTAATTCTATAGTTCAATTAGCTTTAGATTAGCTTTGATGGCTTGTCTATCCCCTTTTATAAGAGACAGTCTGACCTGGGCAATCCTGTGTCATACGATATCCATGTTCATGGGCAATCCTGTGTCATATGACAGACCCTCTCCGGAGGAAGTCCTGTGTCGTACGGCACCCAAGTCCCTGGACAGACGGCCTCATCCCTTCCTTGTAATTCAAGTTTATCAATTATAAGGGTGTGGCCCCCATGTTAATGGCTCACAAGTTGTATCTCATTTTTATTATCATTAATAAAATCCAAATTTATATGTTTTGATTGTCGACACGATTTGCACACACCTAGAATGATTTACGTTGTCCTTGTTTGATTGAAAGTCTCGAAAGAGGCGACGTGGGTGAGCTCTATATTCTCTTCCCACGTCGTAACTTGACTCCCAAACCCAACTAAGTGTTTATGGTTTTTCAACGTTTTCCTAAAAACGGAGTGGCGACTCTCATTTTATTAAAGCCGTGTTCGTATTCCCGTTCCTTTTCAAAGCAACAAATTAAATCCTTTTTCAAACTTCCCATGCGTTTGGCATGCGGATCGGGGTATGTTCACAATGGCATACACTGAAGCTCATGGCTATTTTATTAAGCATGATTTTTATAATCATGAAGTTGAAGCTCATGGCTATTTTATTGAGCGTCTTTTGAATATCTTACCCTTGATGTGTTTTGTTCAGTGGGTATCCCTAGTAATTGAATTTGCTAAAGTGCTTTGTGTATTCATGTACCTATGAATACTTTGTATGAAACTTGCTATATCTGTTGAATAATGATATAGTTAGCTATGTCCGATTGAAAAGGACTCAGCAGTATTAGTCCTTGAAAAGTACTTAAATGATTTGGTTAGTCCTAGAAAAGGACTTTATGTGATTTGGGTCTAGCCTGAGTAAAAAGGGTTTTAGACATGTTTATGCTACTTGATGAAGTAGTTTGATGTTCATGATATATCTTGGCAAGGGAGCGCCCTATAAAGGCGTAAGTTATCTTGTCTGATGAGGGAGCGCCCTGTAAAGGCGTGGAGTCTCTTATCAAAATAAGGGAGCGCCATATAAAGCGTGGAGTCTCTTATTTAAAGAACACTTTGTAAAGGTTAAGCGTTACTTTGGAATTGACGGCTTATGTGTATACAATCTTCATTGTTATTTTTGTGATAGTGCCATAGTTTGCTTGTTGAAAAGTATTTCCTTTATTGTACTCTTGTATGTACTTTAGTTGTATTGTAACCTTTCGTTGTTTAATCGATTGGCTCTGTTCGTTTCGGTCATCTCTTCCTTAGTACCCGGAGAGATTTCATATGAACTTACTGAGCATTATTCGCTCACCCTTTTCTTATTCTTTCCCTCCCAGGTAATCACTAGGAGGAGAGGATCGGTCACATGGATGTCGGCACGGATATTGAGGAATTAGAATTATGTTTTATAAACTTTAAGTATTATCGAGCTAGTAGGATGTACTAGCCGTTGAATTTTGAATACTATTTATTGTGGTTTGATTGTATTAGGGTTAGGGTTGTCGGTTGAGATGCACTCTTAATGACTTATTATTAATGTTTTGAGAATTATATTTATCTTGGAAATTGAGGTCGTTACTGTTGGTATCAAAGCTTTGGCTTTAGGTCACATGGGATAACTTAGACTGTTAAGAACTATTGGAGATAGTTGTGCTTAACTGCGATTGGGTCTACATAGAAATCTATTGGGATAGAGAATTTTGGGATAGGATTTCTCTAGGTGTATGACTAAGAATTCACTTGGGAATCTAGCTAGAGAACTCATCTTTGGGATATACAATTATGGCTTATGATTTACTATTTAGGTATTTTGAGGTTTTTACGAGATACTGACGAGTAGTTCCTTTTATTGTAGGAAATGGACGAATCTAATAATGTGATGAAGAATAATTTGAGGCTTAGAACGCTAAGAGAAAGAGTTATCAACAAGTACGCGTCAAGGATTCAAAAGCTCAGTAAAGCAGTAAAAACTGAAAAGAAAAAGGTAGACAAGATGGCAGGAATGTGGAAACAAGTTAGAGGAAGGTAGTTTAAGGATTTAAACGATTTAGTAGAAAAGAAGAAAACTTTAGTCGAGACAGAAGAATGGGTTGCTAAGGTTAGAGAATAAACCTATGGATACTATTATGAGTTGCAGTATCTGAAGGCAGCCAATGCTAAGAGAGAATCCAGTAGAACCGGAGACTCCTACAATTCTAGTTATCGAGGATTTAGCTGTTAAGGATCTTGTTTGAGACCTTGAAGGGACTGAGGCTTCTCCGATTATACTTAGTGATGAGGATGAGGTCGTAACTCCTGAGCGTAGGTTCCGAGAGAAACCTAAGGAATCCCGTAAGATAGTAAAAAATACCAAGTGAAAGACCTAGCGGATGGCCTAGGAAAAAAATGAAATTCCATGAGTAATGTAGAGTGTTTTTTTTTTTGCTTTCTAGAATAGTTAAGTAGTGTACTAGTCTAGTAGTCAGAATTTGAGGATTTTATTGTTTTGACTAAGTTGTATGAAATAAAGTTAGTCTATTTTGTTGCAATGTGTTGTGATTGAATTTATTCCTTAGGGTTAAATTAGTATGTTAACCGAAACAGAAAATGGATTGGTCTACTGAAACGACCAATGTGAATAGTATCGACCTATTGAAACGGCCAATTGTGAATAATAATTGGTCTATTGAAAGAACCAATGTGAAAAGTAAATTAGATCTATTGAAATGACCTCTGAATGTGTTTTGGGTCTATTGAAACGACCTGTGAAAGTAGTGTCGGTCTATTGAAACGACTAATGGTCTGGAGGATGGACCGATGTATGATGGAAGTCTATTGAGACGACCTATTTTAGGTGAATGCTATAGAAGTAGCGAGTGTGAGTACTAATAGTATTGGCGTGAGTGGTAATGTATCATTTCGCAATATGGATGAGTATTATGTTATCGTCCTCAGATGTCGAGGAATAACCGAAGCAACGCCAGTGCTAGTAATGGACGAAACAACCAGGACCAGCCGAATCAAGACCTGGTGAACCTCCTACAAACATTGAACCAAACAATGGCAGGCATTTGTCAAATAGTAGCAACCTTGGCTCAGCTGCAGCCGCAAGCGCAACCAGTACTGGACAGAGCAAGGGTGGTAGAGAAAGAAGAAAATAGTTATCACAGCAAGCGAGAAGAGGAAAAAGAAGAGACAAGTGGAACCAAAGGGTATGCTGGAAGCTGGAACCGGGATGGGACCAGTAACAAAAGGAAGGCTATGGACGAGAACCATGGAAAGGAAGGTGCTAGTAACCAGTATCAGAACAGAAACTACGGTAACCGCAAAGACGGGGATCGAAGTAAAAGAAAAGGATCAGACGATAGATGCCAAGTGTGCGAATGGAAGCACAAGATAGAGGAATACCGGTACAATGATCAGAAAAGCTTTAAATGTGACAAGGTGTGGCATCCGCAGTGGAAGTGCCCGAATCTAAGAAGGCTGGGAAGTTCAAGAAGCTAAGACTGATAAATGCAATTGAGGAGGTCGTGGACGAGTATTCACCATGACTGCTAGAGGCACAAGATCGAACAATGATGTCGTGGCAGGTACACTTGAATTTTATGCTCATAGTGTATATGCATTGATAGACACTGGTGCTACGCATTCAGTTATTATCACTCGTTTAGCTAGGAAAATGAACTTGAAACCCGAGGCGTTAGAAATACCTATTCTGATAGATACTTCGACTAGAGAGTCGATTCCTATTTCGTCTGTATATAAGATGTGTCCTTTGGAAATAAGAGATAGAGAACTCGAGGTTGATCTTATCATTTTAGAGGTGAATGAATTTGTTATTTTCTTAGGAATAAATTGGTTAACTGCTTATCATGCCAGTGTAGACTGTTTTAAGAAGGAATTGCAATTCATATAACCATCTAGAGAGGAGTTTAGTTTTCAAGGATCAAAACTGGGAATTTGATCAAAACTGGAGAGGAGTAAGTTTAGAATCACTTTTAGTGTTCAGAGATTTTAAGGATGTGTATCGACTATCGGAAATTGAATCATGTGACGGTGAGGAATAAGTATCCGTTGACCAGAATTGATGACTTATTTGACCAACTTCGGGGAGCATGTTATTTTTCGAAGATAGATTTGAGATCGGGATATCATCAGTTGAGAGTGAAAAAGGAGGATGTTGTGAAGATGGCCTTTAGGACAAGGTACGGTCATTATGAGTTTTTGGTTATGCCGTTTTGATTGACGAATGCGTCAGCTGCATTCATGGATCTTATGGATAGAATTTTTCAAGAGTTCTTGGATAAGTGTGTCATTGTGTTTATAGGCAATATCTTGGTGTATTCTAAGACTAAGGAGGAACATGAAAAGCATTTGAGGTTAGTACTGCAGATTTTGAGGGAACAAAAGTTGTATGCTAGATTCAAGAAGTGTGAATTTTAGCTTGAGAGAGTGGCATTCTTAGGGCATATGGTATCTATGGATGGGATTGAAGTGGATCCAACTAATATAGAAGCTATAGTGAATTGGGAGAGACCAACCACGGTTAGGAAGATAAGAAGTTTCTTGGGATTAGCGGGATATTATAGGGGATTTGTCGAGGGATTCTCAAAGCTGTCAGTGCCGTTAACAAGGTTAACACATAAGGGAGCAAAGTTCGTTTGGTCGGAAGAATGTGAGGAAAATTTTCAAGATCTGAAGCGAAGGTTAGTGCCCGCACCAGTTCTTATGCTACCATCCGGATCAGACAGATTTGTGATCTATAGCGACGCATCACTTAAGGGATTAGGCTGCGTGTTAATGCAGAATGATAAGGTTATAGCTTATGCGTCAAGGCAACTGAAGAACCATGAGAAGAATTATCCAACCCATGATTTGGAGTTAGAATCCGTAGTCTTTGCATTGAAGATTTTGAGACATTATTTGTATGGTGTAACTTGTCAGATTTATACGAATCATAAGAGACTTAAGTATATTTTCACTCAGAAGGAGCTGAACATAAGGCAAAGGAGATGGTTAGAGCTGCTTAAGGATTAGAATTGTACAATTCTGTATCACCCAGGAAAGGCCGATAAGGTGGCAGATGCTTTGAGTAGGAATAATCGGGGAAACCTAGCGATGTTGATTTCTAAGGGGGTAAGTATATGGAATAATATTGAGGTTTCAGGTATGGAAGTGAGGGTTTAAGGGTATTTGGCTCAGTTGAGTGTTCAGCCAACACTTTTGGACCGAATAAAGGAAGCACAAGGAATTGATGAAGAGGCTGTAAAAATACATGAGAGTATAACAAAAAGAAAAGTAGCAAATTTGCGTATGGAAGAACATAGCAATGGATTTATTAGTGGGACTACCGAAGACGTTGAGGGGTCACAACGCAATTTGGGTTATAGTGGACAGACTTACGAAGTCGGCTCACTTTCTGGCAATTAAGGTGACGGATTCATTGGAGAAGTTAGCCAAGTTGTACGTTGATGAGATTGTTTGGTTATACGGAACACCAGTTTCTATAGTGTCCGATTGAGACGCGAGATTCACATCGAAGTTTTGGAAGAGTCTACAACAAGCATTGGGTACCGAGTTGACGATGAGTACATCTTTTCACCCGGAGACAGACGGACAGTCAGAAAGGACCATCCAGACTCTCAAAGATATGTTGAGGGCTACATCATTGGATTAACAAGGGACTTGGGATGAGCATTTGACGTTAGTGGAATTCGCTTACAACAACAGTTATCACGCTAGCATCGGTATGGCATCGTATGAAGCTTTATATGGACGGAAATGTAGATCGCTTGCTTGTTGTGATGAAGTTGGTGAAAGGAAGTTGACGGGATCGGAAGTTGTCCAAGTGACCGCAGATAAGGTACAACAGATTCGGAAATGGTTATTAACCGCTCAGCGTAGGCAGAAGTCGTATGCAGATCGCCGACGATGAGACTATGAAATTCAGTAGGGGGATCATGTGTTCTTGCAGATTTCGCCAACCAAGGGAGTTATGAGATTCGGTATTCGCGGGAAGTTAAGCCCGAGATATGTGGTACCATTTGAGGTTTGGGAGCGAGTTGGACAAGTAGCCTACAAGTTGGCATTACCACCTGTACTTGCTGGAGTGCATAATGTGTTTCATATTTCAATGTGGAGGAAGTATATCTCTGACCCGAGCCATGTGATTGAGTATAGGCAGCTGAGATTTCGTGCCGATATGAGTTATGATGACCAACCTGTGAAAAATTGTAGATCAGAAAGATCAAGTATTGAGGAGACGAGTAATTCCTTATGTGAAAGTGCAGTGGACAACCACACGAAAAGAGAAGCGGCGTGGGAGCTCGAGAGCAAGATGCGAGAGTCGTATCCCGCCCTGTTTTCGGAATAAGTGTGTTTGGTTTGGTGGATCAAACCCTTTTAAGGGGTTAAGAATGTAATAACCCTAATAATTATTTTATTTATTTATTAAATATTATTTATTTTAATTAATTATTTGTGTTATTTAAATTATTGAGTTATTTAATAATTGGATTACCTTTTTGGACTCGGTTAAGTGGGCTTAGTTTATTAAACCTAGTTTACCTTTTATGAGTTGGACTTTACTTACCTAGTGGGCTTAGATTTTGGAAACCCAAATATAAATATTCACTTTCCTAACCCAGGGCCTCATTATTTTAATGGGGAAAAAGATTAGATATAGAGAGCCGCATAGAGAGAGAGAGAACGACAGAGAGAGAGGGTGGCGGGGATAAGAGGAGAATTGAGAGAGAGAGAGAGAGAGAGAGAGAGAGAGAGAGAGAGAGAGAGAGAGAAGCCGAGCTTGGAGAAGAAGAAGGAGGAAGCTTCTTCGTTGTGATTCAAGGCTTAAACCCAAGATAAGCAACTCTCCTTGTTTTGGTTTCTAAGATAGAAAACCCTAGGAAACCCTAGAAATCTAAAAGTGAGATTAGGGTTGAGAAATCAAGATGTTATGTTATGAATCATTAAACCTTTTTCATTGTTGATTATGACTAGGGTTGGGCATGGGAATTGTTTAGTGGTAATATAAATTGGCCATGCTAGGGTTGTGAATGGAATTAGGGTTTTGTGTGTATGAGTTGTGTGGGTCGTGCATGTGGGTAGTGTGTGTGCCATATGTGCGCTGGGTGTGTGTTGTATGCGTGTGTGGACAGCGTGTGTGCAGTGTGTGTGCGTGTTTGTGGACTGCCGTATGTGGGTATGTGTGTATTGGGTTTAGTGTGTGTTTTTGTGTGTTTGTATGTGCTGGAAAAGGTGTATTTAGTGTGTGTGAAATGGATTGGAGTGAATAAAAGGGATTTAGAACCTAGAACCCCTAGGATGAAATTAGTAAACCTAAAGGGATAAAAGATTAACCTTTAGGAGAGTTAAGGAAGAATAACTCTTAGATTATCAAGGCCATTAAAGTTAGTTTTTGGGTTAAGTAAATAAGAGATACTTGTACCCTAAGAAAACCTTTTGCATGATTGTAGATTTGTGCGAGGATTCATTGCAAGAAAAGGGCAATAAATCGAGGTAAGGTATTACATTCTATAGTGTTTGAATGTTTTCAATCCTTTGTGATAGGATTCCTTGATTGTGAAGTTTGTGCTACCAAGTGGCCGGTAGTTATTTCTAAATACTCATTCGATTGAGCGTCTTTTGAATATCTTACCCTTGATGTGTTTTGTTCAGTGGGTATCCCTAGTAATTGAATTTGCTAAAGTGCTTTGTGTATTCTTGTACCTATGAATACTTTGTATGGAACTTTCTATATCTGTTGAATAATGATATAGTTAGCTATTTCCGATTGAAAAGGACTTATCAGTATTAGTCCCTGAAAAGGACTTAAATGATTTGGTTAGTCCTTGAAAAGGACTTTATGTGATTTTGATGTGATTTGGGTCTAGCCTGAGTAAAAAGGGTTTTAGACATGTTTATGCTACTTGATGAAGTAGTTTGATGATCATGATACATCTTGGCAAGGGAGCGCCCTGTAAAGGCGTAAGGTCTCTTGTCTGATGAGGGAGCGACATGTAAAGGCATGGAGTCTCTTATCAAAATAAGGGAGCGCCCTGTAAAGGTGTGGAGTCTCTTTTTTAAAGAACACCCTATAAAGGTGTAGCGTTACTTTCGAATTGACGACTTATGTATATACAGTCTTCATTGTTATTTATGTGATAGTGCCACAGTTTGCTTGTTGAAAAGTATTTCCGTTATTGTACTCTGGTATGAACTTTAGTTGTATTGAAACCTTTTGTTGTTAATCGATTGGCTCCATTCGTTTCGGTCATCTCTTCCTTAGTACCCGGAGAGATCCCGTATGAACTTACTGAGCATTGTTCGCTCACCCTTTCTTATTATTTCCCTCCCAGGTAATCTGTAGGAGGAGAGAATCGGTCGCATGGATGGCGGCATGGATATTGAGGAATTAGAATTATGTTATATAAACTTTAAGTATTATTGAGCTAGTGGGATGTACTAGCCGTTGAATTTTGAATACTATTTAATTTATTGTGGTTTGATTGTATTAGGGTTAGATTTGTCGGTTGAGATGCACTCTTAATGACTTATTATTGATGTTTTGGGAATTATATTTATCTTAGAAATTGGGGTCGTTACATGAAGCGATTTGGGGCAGATGATGACATTTTTTTCATTAGTCAACTTGTTCTGAAGAAGGAAGAATGGAAGATGTCTAACATGGCGATGTTGAGCGGATCTGGCCGGAATCTTACCTTGGTACCCGCAACAACGCTTGGCAGCAAAGGTAAAAGCTGATCAGCACCGATTTTGGTAGTGATGGTTACGTCTGCTTGGGCTACGTCCAAATTTGTTGTTCCTTCGGTACTCACATAATTGGAGCTAGGACCGTCGGAACAAAATCAAGTTTTCGGCAAAGAGGAAGAACTTACGGGCATCGTGAGCATTGGCGAATTTAGAATATTTCTATGTTGGGTGCACAGTTTAAATTATAAAAGTTTTAACCTATATTTTTTTCAAACGCGACGAGATTATAATACAAAACTTAAAACATAAGTTAATTATAAAAATATGCTAATCTTTAACCCCCCGTTTTATTCTTATTGTTTGATTGGAAATAGTAATCTTATCACATGAAAAAATAAAATAAAAATGATATTTACATTATACTCGTTGTTTTATTCATGACATCATTTTAGAAAGCATTTTTTGAAATTATACTTGTAATTTATTTCTTGTATGTTTCAAATTTACTTTTTTATAAACAATAAACGATGAAAAAATTAATAGATAATAAATAAAATTCATTTATATTTGTTAAAGTAATGAGCAAAAGAATCCAAATACAAAATTATTTAAAAAGAAAAAAACCATTTATCATAATAGAATAGAGGCAAAAAGTTTAACTTGAATAAGAAATAAAAACTATTTAAGGTATGATTATGAAATAATCTAAGTAAAATTTTGAAAAAGAATTTATTTCTCATATTAGAGGCTAAAAATAATTTGAAAATATAGCTAATAGGAATGTAAACCTGGTACTTAGTAATAAACTTTAATAGCTTACCAACTGAACTAGTCACAGGATATGTTAAAAACAAATGTGAAAATTAAGTAATCTTATATACGGGTTCACTTAGTAAATAATGTAATATTTATAAAAGGTTTCTCATTTATTTCATGCAAATGTGAAAATTAAGTAATCTTATATACGGGTTCACTTAGCAAATTAGTATGAATTTTTAATTATATGTACTTTGTTTTCTTAGAAAATATGTAAATAAAAATCTATTGAATTTTTTTTGAAAGGTTTCTCATTTATTTGATGCATATCACATTAATTTTTCTTAGAGAATATGCATATAAAAATTGTTGATTTTTTTCTATTTTAAGATTTCTCTATTTTTTCAAAAAAAAATATATTAATATTTTATTTAAATGTTTTTTATTTATATGTTAATATGTTAATAATACTTTATTTAATAAATTCTATTGTTACAATATATTTTCATAAAATTATTAAACTTCAGGGACTGAAATGTAATTTTTTTTAAAATGCTCATTATAGTTTTGTCTAATGTTAGCTTTCGTTAATCATCATCCATTTTTGCTCTGAGTTGCAACATATTGTGAACATAATGTACTGAATTGCAAGAAATGAAATTTTAATTTTTATATTTCAACTTTGTGTGAACTTAGTTGTAGTAAAATGCTATTTTCCTTTTATTGGTACAACCATTTACCCGATAGTATGTTATTTGTTTGGTACCATTTACTATATATTTATGAGTACAACCAATTACCCGATATTAGGATATTTATTTGGTACACCCATTTACTCGATATTTATTGGTACAACCATTTACCCGATATTAGGTTGTCTGTTTGATACATTGTTTGCTTTGTATGCAAACGGCAAAAAATAAATGTATATAAACCTACAAAGAAAGCTAATATAGGAACAAACACTGAGAAATATATATTTTACGTAACTAGGGATAAAATGCAAATGTTCTATTAAACGTTTAAACTCGATAATTGATAATCTTGTCCCTCACTTCTAATAAAAATAAGAATAAATTTTATCACCGTTTCCATCCAAAACATAAAAAATGTTAACTCATCTCTTTTTTAAATTTTCGATAATTTCATGTGGATAAAAAATTAAAACATGAAATTGTTGAAGTAAGATTACAAGAATGTTAATGTTAGATCATGTGTTGCGATGAATGTTGTCCCAAGTGTAGCAAACCAGTGTTGCCACTGGTGTTGTCACATGTGTTGCCATTTGGATTTGGCAACACTGAAATAGTTACTGTATTTTTCACAAATAATAATGTGTAAATTAATGTTTTAATATTAGTTGTTAGTCTGCTTGAAATGAGCTTGAATAGGTCAACAGAAACTTCCTAGGCGTGATTCACGAAGAAGAGAAGAAAATTAATATATAAACATGTGGTTTATATGATTAATTAATGACCAAGTAAAGGAGATATTATTCAGCTATTCAGGGGGAGATCAAGTCAGAGTACAATGCATCTACAGCTGAGAGGTACAAGTGAAAGAAGCCATGAAGACCTAGTCTTCTATAATTGAGGCGAGTAGGAGCTAAAAAGGAGGAACAAACTCAAGGTTGTTTATCTGATCATTTTGAGTAGGCTCCAAGTTTTGGATGCCTATAAATAGTGCAGTCGATCAGCCTATGTGATCATCCAATTCAGAAAACGCAAATCTGCACAAGAAAAGAATTCTTCTCTTCAAGTGTTGCCATTCAGTGTTGGCAACACTCTGTCCGACACTCGAGAGTTTCATATATGTTTTCATATTTTTGTGAGGTTTTGAGTGTTCTTTTGCAGAGAGAGTTCTTTATATATTGTTCCTTAAGTTAATGATGATTTATCATTAAGTGAACCTCTTTGACCTTGTATTGAATTCATATTATTAATAGAAAGGTCTTACCCTCCTGACACCCATCAAGTTATATATTTATATAACTTGATAAAAATTATATTCTTGTGTATTGTTTTTATACTTCGGCTGCAAATTAGATTTATTTCTATTTATTTGTGTTTTTCTAGAATTGGTGTTTGTTGTTGTTAGTGTTGCCTACACTAAGGACAACACTAGTGAGTTTCGTCTCACTTTTTGAGTTTCGCCTCACTTGTTCTAAGCCATAGACAATTTCAATTGGTATCAGAGCCTAGCACTTGATATACTAAGTGTATTGATCCTTTTGTCATGGCTTATGATCCTTCCAACTCTAATCAAAAGTGATTACCGGTTTTAGATGGGTCAAATTATGCTTATTGGAAGTTTCGCCTACGCTCGCATATCAAATCAATTGTTCTTCGAGCTTGGCGATCTATCTTAAATGGTTATTCTCTTCCATTACTCCTTCCGGATGAAGATGGTGACGTTTAAGTCAAACCTGAATCCGAATGGACACTTGAAGAAAATAATATTGCTAGTTTCAATGAAAAGGCACTAAATGCTATCTATGAATGGGTTGACACGCATATGTTTAAACTCATTCAAAATAGTCCCTCTGCAAAAGATGCTTGGGATACTTTACAAAGATTTTGTGAAGGAGATGGTAGTGTCCGAGAAACAAAGCTTAGAGGTCCCACTAGTAAATTTGAAAGATTAAGAATGGGTGAAAACGAAGACATCTCGTCTTATTTTGAAAAGTTGATTGATATTTCAAATGCTTGTCAAGTGTTAGGATAACCTTTTACTAATAAACAACTTGTTTCAAAAGCCATTCGTACTCTTCCCGAACGTTTTAATATCAAAGTTTCAGCCATTGAAGAGGCCCATAATCTTTCAACTATGGACATTAATTCCTTGATGAGTATTTTAAAGAATTTCGAATTGAATTTGAATGAGCAAACTGAGGCTTCAAAAGGCAAAAACATTGCCTTAAAAGTCGAATCTTCGGACACATGTGTGGATGATGAAGATGAAGACTTCGAGGTATTAGATGAAAATACTAGTGTAGCTTTACTTGCAAAGAAATACAATTCCATGCTTAGGAAATTTAACAGTGTGCAGGTAAAAGATAAGGACCAATCGGCCAAAACTACAAGTTTTGTGCCTAGGAGAGTTCCTCCTCCGAATCTAAAAGATACCCCACCTAGACGTGCATCCTCGGAAAAGATCTGGTCCGATCCTAAATACATTGAATCCATTCAATGTCATGCTTGTTTCGGTTGGGGTCACTATACCAATGAATGTGCTAATACATTGAGAAAGGCAAGCAAAATATATGGGTGTCTCTTAGTGACGGAGAGGATGAAGGAACGGAGAAAGATGAAAAGGCCGAGCAAGTGGTCATGATGGCCACGGTAGAGGAGCTGCCTTCGACAGAAAGTGTTACCTCAAGTGTTGTCCCATAAATGACAACACCTGACACAACACTTGTGACTCCTTCAGAAAGTGTTGCCTCAAGTGTCATCCATGAAATGGCAACACTTGACACAACACTCAGTAGGTAGGATTCTTAAATGATATTTGCTTGCATGGTCCTGCTGGTTTAAATTCAAAGGAGTCTATAGAGGATATCTTTGTAAAGATTTCTTGATGTAAATAGGTTGCAGCGGAATAATAAAAAGGCTAGGCAAATAATTGAATCAACAACTATTTGACCCAATTCGAATTGAATCAACAATTGAATTAGGGTTTGAAGAGGTAAACACCAAGAAGATGAGAACCTTCACAAGGAATTCAAAGAACTCTAACAAGAATCTCTTGTGAGAGTCTTCTGCAAGTCAATTAAGACCCAAATGGAAAAACCCACAATTGCAAAGCAATCAAAATTCAATAATTCAATAAATCAAAACGTATCCTAAAATAAACAATGAAAGAGAGTATTTATACTCTAAACAAAACCCTAAACTACTTGGAAAAGGAAAAGCAAAACAATTCTAATTAAAACACTTCAAAATAGGAAACAAAATCAAATCGGAATTCCAGTTTCTTCTTGGTTTGCTTCTTTGAGGGATACATCAGATACATCATACACCCCCACTTCAAAAGAATTCATCTCCGAATTCTGGTCTTTAGAAAAAGAACATGATCTTGAAGTTTTTGACCCTCCTTTGTTGACCTTCTGCCCCGACCTCCCCTTGATCAACTTCTTAGACTTGAACGCACTTAAATGCCCAATAGGATTGCACCATGTACCTGAAAAAATAAAGTGCGGGGCACAAAAGGATATGATCCCTCTACCCATGCCATCTCGAGCAAGCTTCTTAGTATCTTTCAAAGGGCATAGAGTATACCGAGCACCATCCTTCACAAAACTAACCACATTACTTCGGCCACAATGCATAGAACCCACATCAAAGTGATAAGGCCTCCCAAGTAATATTTGACAAGCACTCATATCCACAGTAACGCAAGTAATAGCATCCTTATAGTTACCAATTGAAATATGAACGATACATTGTTGTGTTACCTTAAGAGTGCCATTTGCATTAATCCACCCAATAACATAATAAGGAGTCGGATGTTTCTTCACCTCAAGCTTTAGAGTATTAACCAAATCCCTTGCCACCAAGTTTTCACTACTTCCGCTATCAATGATAATATTAGCCATCTCCCCATTGACGGTCCCCTTGGTACGAAAAATATTGTGCCTCTCAAGAGTAGTAGGGGCTGAAAACAAAAGCCGACGAACAGCGAGTGACTCATGAGTGTCATCATCATCCTCATCATTATTGGGATCATGAGTGTACTCCACAAATACATCATCATCATTATCAACATTGGTTACCACATTAGCCACTTGTTTGTTAGGACATCTAGCTGAGTTATGACCCGGCTGTAGACACCTAAAGCATTTGTTCCCAAATGACTTAGCATAGGGATTTGCAGATTTTGTAGCTTGAGTAACAGGAGCAGGCGTTGTTTCTACCTCAACCGCCTTGGAACCCGAGGCTTGTGTTGTAGGCTGCGCAACTGTGGATGGACAAACCGCAGAGTTCATAGGGCTACTAGAAAAAGACGAATTACCCACCTTCTTGAATGTAGTGTGAGGAAGAGAAGCCGAAACCAATTGTTTCTCAACCTTTTCCGCCCTTGAAATAGCATCATTCAACGAGAAATTGGTAAATAACTCCACCTTGTTCTTTATATCAACCCGAAGACCATCAACAAACCTAGAGATTTCTTGAGACTCGGACTCACTCAAGTCGTTACGACGATTGAGCATAGAAATCATGCACATATTCTTTGACGTTACGATTACCTTGGGTGCAATTCTGAAATTTAGAAAATAAGCTTTGCACATAATCAATAGGTAAAAATCTATCTTTTAATGCCTCTTTCATCTCATCCCAAGTACGAATTTGAGGCAACCTATCACGTAACCTTTTCTTACAAAGTTGATCCCACCATGCAGCAGCACCACCCCTCAATTTATATGCAACATAAGGAACTTTCCTAACATTCTCAACTTGCATTAAATTGAAAAATTTATCAACTTCATTAATCCAATCTAAAAATTCTTCAATAGAGAACTCACCATTAAAAGTAGGAATATCTGCCCTTATCTTTGGTCGTTGTTCTACCGGATTCAAACCAATGGCCTCCCCACCACCACCGCGGTTGTTGTGGATGAACTCAGCCTGATCAACGCCTGGATTGCCACTGTTGCCACCACTACCCATGTTTAAACCTCGCAAAGCCTGTAATAGTTCTGTATGACGAGTAGCAGCTTCCGCCTCAGATCTGCGTCTATCTTCTTGCATCTGTGTTTGCATCGCTATCAAGCTGTTGGCTAGTTGTGCTAGGATATCTTGGGGGTTGTTGTTTCCTTCGTTGTTGGCCATCTTGTTCCTTGGATCATCCTTCGTCTGATACCAACTGATGTAAATAGGTTGCAGCGGAATAATAAAAAGGATAGGCAAATAATTGAATCAACAACTATTTGACCCAATTCGAATTGAATCAACAATTGAATTAGGGTTTGAAGAGGTAAACATCAAGAAGATGAGAACCTTCACAAGGAATTCAAAGAACTCCAACAAGAATCTCTTGCGAGAGTCTTCTGCAAGTTAATTAATACCCAAAGGGAAAAACCCACAATTGCAAAGCAATCAAAATTCAATAATTCAAAAAATCAAAACGTATCCTAAAACAAACAATGAAAGAGAGTATTTATACTCTAAACAAAACCCTAAACTACTTGGAAAAGGAAAAGCAAAACAATCCTAATTAAAACACTTCAAAATAGGAAACAAAATCAAATTGGAATTCCAGTTTCTTCTTGGCTTGCTTCTTTGAGGGATACATCAGATACATCAAGTCTATAGAGGATATCTTTGTAAAGATGAGCTCATTCATGAATTAAAAAACCTCTATAAGTCTTTTCTCGTGGAATGGAAAAAGGAGAATAAGATGGTGGTTTTCTTGAAAAAGGAAAATCATGATCTTAAAAACTCCTTGACTCGGCTGGAGGTTCAACTTAGTAGGAGAGATTTGGATCTTGATAAACTCAAGGCCAAACTCAACCTAGCCTAATCCACCTTCAAAAAACTCAACACGAGTTCATCCAAATTGGATGAAATACTCAACTTGAGTAAGAATCACTAGAAAATATTACCTCTTCCTTGTTTGATGTTGAAACTAAAAATTGTTTTGTAAAAGAGCGTGTCAAGGAAAAGGGTAGTATTTCTAGTGATGCTTCTGATCAATCCATTGAATGTGAATATTGTCACAGACCTGGACATAAAAAATTAGATTGCGTTATTCTTTTAAAGAAAATGTCCAGTCTTCAAGTGTCGCCAAATTCTCAGGGCAACACTCAAGACAACACTGGTGAACAGAAATCCAGATTTTCAAAAAAGGCTTGGTTACCCAAGGAAAAACAGAAATGCTATGTTGTTTACACAGCTTTAAGGACTAACGTTTCAGGAGCTTGGTACTTTGATAGTGGTTGTTCACGTCATATGACGGGAACAAGATCATTCCTAACGGAGTACCAACCTATTCAAGGAGGCTCGGTGACTTATTGTGGTGGAGGCAAGAGTGAAATAGTTGGAAAAGGAACACTGGAATAAAATATGTCTTGAATGTAGATGGTCAACTTGCTAATCTAATTAGCATTAGCCAATTATGTGATGAAAATTTGGAGGTAAAATTCAATAAAAATACATGTGAAGTGTTTGATAATACTAACTTTTGTGTCATGACTGGAATAAGATCAAGTGATAATTGCTATCTTGTTGGTAATAAACCAGTGTGCAATTTGACAAAACTTGATGACATAAGGTTATGGCATCAAAAGTTAGGTCATTCTCATTATAGGAATCTTGAGAAGATTATCAAACTCAATGCCGTCAAGGGTGTTCCTAAACTAAACCTCAAAGACACCGTGATGTGTGGTGACTGTCAAAAGGGTAAGCAGACTCGTGTTGCTCACAGTGTTGGACAACACAATGAGTAACACTCAGGAACAACACATTGTTTTCAGCTTTTACATATGGACTTGATGGGTCCTATTGAGGTAGAAAGCTTGGGAGGTAAGAAGTATGTTTATGTTATAGTTGATGATTTTTCTAGGTTTACATGGGTCTATTTCTTAAGTGAAAAATCTGAAACTTTTGATAAATTTACTCACTTAGTCTCTAAAATCAAAATCATGTTTTGTTCTCCTATTTTTCGAATAAGGTCAGATCATGGTAGAGAGTTTGAAAACATCTCCTTCTCTGCATTTTGTAGTAAAAAGGGGATACACCATGAATTTTCAGCACCTAAAACACCACAACAAAATGGTATTGCTGAAAGGAAAAATAAGACTTTATTGGAGATGGCTCGTGTTATGCTAATTGCTAGAAATATTTCCAAAGGTTTTTGGGCCGAAGCATTAAACACAGCATGTCACACTGCGAATAAAGTTTTCTTAAGACCCGGTACAGCTATGACACCCTATGAAATTTTAAATGGAAAGAAATCTATGGTTCACTATTTTCACGTGTTTGGGTGTTTGTGCTACATTTTAAATGACCGGGAATAATTAGGAAAACTAGATTCCAAGAGTGACAAAGCCATCTTTCTTGGCTACTCTCAAAACAGTCATGCTTATTGAGTCTATAATCTGAGATTAAAAGTGATTCAAGAATCAGTAAATATTGAATTTAACGATTACTTGAGTGCCACAGGAGAACCAGCTGAAGATAAACCTCTGACCTTGCTAAAAGAAGTCGAACAGAGAGCTGGAACAGAAACTAGTTCAACCAGTACAGCCACAAATTCAAGTGTTGCCCCGAGTGTTGCCCTGAAATGGCAACACCTGAGGCAACACAGGAGAACAGAACAGTGGCTGGAAATTCTGAGAGTAGTGACTCAGAAGAAGAAGATGGATTGGTGTACCATCACATGGGATAACTTAGACTGTTAAGAACTATTGGAGATAGTAGTGCTTAACTGCGATTGGGTCTACATAGAGATCTATTGGGATAGGATTTCACTAGGTGTATGACTAAGAATTCACTTGGGAATCTAGCTAGAGAACTCATCTTTGGGATATACAATTATGGCTTATGATTTACTATTTTGGTATTTTGAGGTTTTTACGAGATACTGACGAGTAGTTTCTTTTATTGTAGGAAATGGACGAATCTAATAATGTGATGAAGAATAATTTGAGGCTTAGAACGCTAAGAGAAAGAGTTATCAACAAGTACGCGTCAAGGATTCAAAAGCTAAGTAAAGCAGTAAAAACTGAAAAGAAAAAGGTAGACAAGATGGCAGGAATGTGGAAACAAGTTAGAGAAAGGTAGTTTAAGGCTTTAAACGATTTAGCAGAAAAGAAGAAAACTTTAGTCGAGACAGAAGAATGGGTTGCTAAGGTTAGAGAATAAACCTATGGATACTATTATGAGTTGCAGTATCTGAAGGCAGCCAATGCTAAGAGAGAATCCAGTAGAACCGGAGACTCCTGCAATTCTAGTTATCGAGGATTTAGCTGTTAAGGATCTTGTTTGAGACCTTGAAGGGACTGAGGCTTCTCCGATTATACTTAGTGATGAGGATGAGGTCGTAACTTCTGAGCGTAGGTTCCGAGAGAAACCTAAGGAATCCTGTAAGATAGTAAAAAATACCAAGTGAAAGACCTAGGGGAAGGCCTAGGAAAAAAATGAAATTCCATGAGTAATGTAGAGTGTTTGTTTTGCTTTCTAGAATAGTTAAGTAGTGTTCTAGTCTAGTAGTCAGAATTTGAGGATTTTATTGTTTTGACTCAGTTGTATGAAATAAAGTTAGTCTATTTTGTTGCAATGTGTTGTGATTGAATTTATTCCTTAGGGTTAAATTAGTATGTTAACCGAAACATAAAATGGATTGGTCTACTGAAACGACCAATGTGAATAGTATCGACCTATTGAAACGGCCAATTGTGAATAATAATTGGTCTATTGAAAGAACCAATGTGAAAAGTAAATTAGGTCTATTGAAATGACCTCTGAATGTGTTTTGGGTCTATTGAAACGACCTGTGAACGTAGTTTCGGTCTATTGAAACGACCAATGGTCTGGAGGATGGACCGATATATGATGGAAGTCTATTGAGACGACCTATTTTAGGTGAATGCTATAGAAGTAGCGAGTGTGAGTACTAATAGTATTGGCGTGAGTGGTAATGTATCATTTCGCAATACGGATGAGTATTATGTTATCGTCCTGAGATGTCGAGGAATAACCGAAGCAACGCCAGTGCTAGTAATGGACGAAACAACCAGGACCAGCCGAATCAAGACCTGGTGAACCTCCTACAAACATTGAACCAAACAGTGGCAGGCATTTGTCAAATAGTAGCAACCTTGGCTCAGCTGCAGCCACAAGCGCAACCAGTACTGGACAGAGCAAGGGTGGTAGAAAAAGAAGAAAATAGTTATCACAGCAAGCGAGAAGAGGAAAAAGAAGAGACAAGTGGAACCAAAGGGTATGCTGGAAGCTGGAACCGGGATGGGACCAGTAACAAAAGGAAGGCTATGGACGAGAACCGTGGAAAGGAAGGTGCTAGTAACCAGTATAAGAACAGAAACTACGATAACCGCAAAGATGGGGATCGAAGTAACACTCAAAGAAAAGGATCAGACGATAGATGCCAAGTGTGCGAATGGAAGCACAAGATAGAGGAATGCCGGTACAAAGATCATAAATGCTTTAAATGTGACAAGGTGGGGCATCCGCAGTGGAAGTGCCCGAATCTAAGAAGGCTGGGAAGTTCAAAAACTAAGACTGATAAATGCAATTGAGGAGGTCGTGGACGAGTATTCACCATGACTGCTAGAGGCACAAGATCCAACAATGATGTCGTGGCAGGTACACTTGAATTTTATGCTCGTAGTGTATATGCATTGATAGACACTGGTGCTACGCATTCAGTTATTATCACTCGTTTAGCTAGGAAAATGAACTTGAAACCCGAGGCGTTAGAAATACCTATTCTGATAGATACTTCGACTAGAGAGTCGATTCCTATTTCGTCTGTATATAAGATGTGTCCTTTGGAAATAAGAGATAGAGAACTCGAGGTTGATCTTATCATTTTAGAGGTGAATGAATTTGTTATTTTCTTAGGAATAAATTGGTTAACTGCTTATCATGCCAGTGTAGACTGTTTTAAGAAGGAAGTGCAATTCATATAACCATCTGGAGAGGAGTTTAGTTTTCAAGGATCAAAACTGGGAATTTGATCAAAACTGGAGAGGAGTAAGTTTAGAATCACTTTTAGTGTTCAGAGATTTAAAGGATGTGTATCGACTATCGGAAATTGAATCATGTGACGGTGAGGATTAAGTAGTCGTTGACCAGAATTGATGACTTATTTGACCAACTTCGGGGAGCATGTTATTTTTCGAAGATAGATTCGAGATCGGGATATCATCAGTTGAGAGTGAAAAAGGAGGATGTTGTGAAGATGTCCTTTAGGACAAGGTACGGTCATTATGAGTTTTTGGTTATGCCGTTTGGATTGACGAACGCGTCAGCTGCATTCATGGATCTTATGGATAGAATTTTTCAAGAGTTCTTGGATAAGTGTGTCATTGTGTTTATAGGCAATATCTTGGTGTATTCTAAGACTAAGGAGGAACATGAAAAGCATTTGAGGTTAGTACTGCAGATTTTGAGGGAACAAAAGTTGTATGCTAGATTCAAGAAGTGTGAATTTTAGCTTGAGAGAGTGGCATTCTTAGGGCATGTGGTATCTATGGATGGGATTGAAGTGGATCCAACTAATATAGAAGCTATAGTGAATTGGGAGAGACCAACCACGGTTAGGAAGATAAGAAGTTTCTTGGGATTAGCAGGATATTATAGGGGATTTGTCGAGGGATTCTCAAAGCTGTCAGTGCCGTTAACAAGGTTAACGCATAAGGGAGCAAAGTTCGTTTGGTCGGAAGAATGTGAGGAAAATTTTCAAGATCTGAAGCGAAGGTTAGTGCCCGCACCAGTTCTTATGCTACCATCCGGATCGGACGGATTTGTGATCTATAGCGACGCATCACTTAAGGGATTAGGCTGCGTGTTAATGCAGAATGATAAGGTTATGGCTTATGCGTCAAGGCAACTGAAGAACCATGAGAAGAAGTATCCAACCCATGATTTGGAGTTAGCTTCCGTAGTCTTTGCATTGAAGATTTTGAGACATTATTTGTATGGTGTAACTTGTCAGATTTATACGAATCATAAGAGACTTAAGTATATTTTCACTCAGAAGGAGCTGAACATAAGGCAAAGGAGATGGTTAGAGCTGCTTAAGGATTAGAATTGTACAAATTTGTATCACCCAGGAAAGGCCGATAAGGTGGCAGATGCTTTGAGTAGGAAGAATCGGGGAAACCTAGCGATGTTGATTTCTAAGGGGGTAAGTATATGGAATAATATTGAGGTTTCAGGTATGGAAGTGAGGGTTTAAGGGTATTTGGCTCAGTTGAGTGTTCAGCCAACACTTTTGGACCGAATAAAGGAAGCACAAGGAATTGATGAAGAGGCTGTAAAAATACATGAGAGTATAACAAAAATAAAAGTAACAAATTTGCGTATGGAAGAACATAGCAATGGATTTAGTAGTGAGACTACCGAAGATGTTGAGGGGTCACAACGCAATTTGGGTTATAGTGGACAGACTTACGAAGTCGGCTCACTTTCTGGCAATTAAGGTGACAGATTCATTGGAGAAGTTAGCCAAGTTGTACGTTGATGAGATTGTTTGGTTATACGGAACACCAGTTTCTATAGTGTTCGATCGAGATGCGAGATTCACATCGAAGTTTTGGAAGAGTCTACAACAAGCATTGGGTACCGAGTTGACGATGAGTACATCTTTTCACCCGGAGACAGACGGACAGTCAGAAAGGACCATCCAGACTCTCAAAGATATGTTGAGGGCTACGTCATTGGATTAACAAGGGACTTGAGATGAGCATTTGACGTTAGTGGAATTCGCTTACAATAACAGTTATCACGCTAGCATCGGTATGGCATCATATGAAGCTTTATATGGATGGAAATGTAGATCGCTTGCTTGTTATGATGAAGTTGGTGAAAGGAAGTTGACGGGACCGGAAGTTGTCCAAGTGACCGCAGATAAGGTACAACAGATTCGGAAATGGTTATTAACCGCTCAGCGTAGGCAGAAGTCGTATGCAGATCGCCGACGATGAGACTATGAAATTCAGTAGGGGGATCATGTGTTCTTGCAGATTTCGCCAACCAAGGGAGTTATGAGATTCGGTATTCACGGTAAGTTAAGCCCGAGATATGTGGTACCATTTGAGGTTTGGGAGCGAGTTGGACAAGTAGCCTACAAGTTGGCATTACCACCTGTACTTGCTGGAGTGCATAATGTGTTTCATATTTCGATGTGGAGGAAGTATATCTCTGACCCGAGCCATGTGATTGAGTATAGGTAGCTGAGATTTCGTGCCGATATGAGTTATGATGACCAACCTGTGAAAAATTGTAGATCAGAAAGATCAAGTTTTGAGGATACGAGTAATTCCTTATGTGAAAGTGCAGTGGACAACCACACAAAAAGAGAAGCGGCGTGGGAGCTCGAGAGCAAGATGCGAGAGTCGTATCCCGCCCTATTTTCGGAATAAGTGTGTTTGGTTTGGTGGATCAAACCCTTTTAAGGGGTTAAGAATGTAATAACCCTAATAATTATTTTATTTATTTATTAAATATATTTTATTTTAATTAATTATTTGTGTTATTTAAATTATTGAGTTATTTAATAATTGGATTACCTTTTTGGACTCGGTTAAGTGGGCTTAGTTTATTAAACCTAGTTTACCTTTTATGAGTTGGACTTTACTTACCTAGTGGGCTTAGATTTTGGCAACCCAAATATAAATATTCACTTTCCTAACCCAGGGCCTCATTATTTTAACGGGGAAAAAGATTAGATAGAGAGAGCCGCATAGAGAGAGAGAACGACAGAGAGAGAGGGTGGCGGGGATAAGAGGAGAATTGAGAGAGAGAGAGAGAGAAGCCGAGCTTGGAGAAGAAGAAGGAGGAAGCTTCTTCGTTGTGATTCAAGGCTTAAACCCAAGGTAAGCAACTATCCTTGTTTTGGTTTCTAAGATAGAAAACCCTAGGAAACCCTAGAAATCTAAAAGTGAGATTAGGGTTGAGAAATCAAGATGTTATGTTATGAATCATTAAACCTTTTTCATTGTTGATTATGACTAGGGTTGGGCATGGGAATTGTTTAGTGGTAATCTAAATTGGCCATGCTAGGGTTGTGAATGGAATTAGGGTTTTGTGTGTATGAGTTGTGTGGGTCGTGCATGTGGGTAGTGTGTGTGCCATATGTGCACTAGGTGTGTGTTATATGCATGTGTGGACAGCGTGTGTGCAGTGTGTGTGCGTGTTTGTGGACTGTCGTATGTGGGTGTGTGTGTATTGGGTTTAGTGTGTGTTTTTGTGTGTTTGTATGTGCTGGAAAAGGTGTATTTAGTGTGTGTGAAATGGATTGGAGTGAATAAAAGGGATTTAGAACCTAGAACCCCTAGGATGAAATTAGTAAACCTAAAGGGATAAAAGATTAACCTTTAGGAGAGTTAAGGAAGAATAACTCTTAGATTATCAAGGCCATTAAAGTTAGTTTTTGGGTTAAGTAAATAAGAGATACTTGTACCCTAAGAAAACCTTTTGCACGATTGTAGATTTGTGCGAGGATTCATTGCAAGAAAAGGGCAATAAATCGAGGTAAGGTATTACATTCTATAGTGTTTGAATGTTTTCAATCCTTTGTGATAGGATTCCTTGATTGTGAAGTTTGTGCTACCAAGTGGCCGGTAGTTATTTCTAAATACTCATTCGATTGAGCGTCTTTTGAATATCTTACCCTTGATGTGTTTTGTTCAGTGGGTATCCCTAGTAATTGAATTTGCTAAAGTGCTTTGTGTATTCTTGTACCTATGAATACTTTGTATGGAACTTTCTATATCTGTTGAATAATGATATAGTTAGCTATTTTCGATTGAAAAGGACTTATCAGTATTAGTCCCTGAAAAGGACTTAAATGATTTGGTTAGTCCTTGAAAAGGACTTTATGTGATTTTGATGTGATTTGGGTCTAGCCTGAGTAAAAAGGGTTTTAGACATGTTTATGCTACTTGATGAAGTAGTTTGATGATCATGATACATCTTGGCAAGGGAGCGCCCTGTAAAGGCGTAAGGTCTCTTGTCTGATGAGGGAGCGACATGTAAAGGCATGGAGTCTCTTATCAAAATAAGGGAGCGCCCTGTAAAGGTGTGGAGTCTCTTATTTAAAGAACACCCTGTAAAGGTGTAGCGTTACTTTCGAATTGACGGCTTATGTATATACAGTCTTCATTGTTATTTATGTGATAGTGCCACAGTTTGCTTGTTGAAAAGTATTTCCGTTATTGTACTCTGGTATGAACTTTAGTTGTATTGAAACCTTTCGTTGTTAATCGATTGGCTCCATTCGTTTCGGTCATCTTTTCCTTAGTACCCGGAGAGATCCCGTATGAACTTACTGAACATTGTTCGCTCACCCTTTTCTTATTCTTTCCCTCCCAAGTAATTTGTAGGAGGAGAGAATCGGTCGCATGGATGGCGGCATGGATATTGAGGAATTAGAATTATGTTTTATAAACTTTAAGTATGTACTAGCCGTTGAATTTTGAATACTATTTAATTTATTGTGGTTTGATTGTATTAGGGTTAGATTTGTCGGTTGAGATGCACTCTTAATGACTTATTATTGATGTTTTGGGAATTATATTTATCTTAGAAATTGGGGTCGTTACATGAAGCGTTTTGGGGCAGATGATGACATTTTTTTCATTAGTCAACTTGTTCTGAAGAAGGAAGAATGGAAGATGTCTAACATGGCGATGTTGAGCGGATCTGGCCGGAATCTTACCTTGGTACCCGCAACAACGCTTGGCAGCAAAGGTAAAAGCTGATCAGCACCGATTTTGGTAGTGATGGTTACGTCTGCTTGGGCTACGTCCGAATTTATTGTTCCTTCGGTACTCACATAATTGGAGCTGGGACCGTCGGAACAAAATCAAGTTTTCGGCAAAGAGGAAGAACTTACGGGCATCGTGAGCATTGGCGGATTTAGAATATTTCTATGTTGGGTGCACAGTTAAATTATAAAAGTTTTAACCTATATTTTTTTCAAACGCGACGAGATTATAATACAAAACTTAAAACATAAGTTAATTATAAAAATATGCTAATCTTTAACCCCCCGTTTTATTCTTATTGTTTGATTGGAAAGGAAGGTGCTAGTAACTAGTATCAGAACACAAACTACGGTAATCGCAAAGATGGGGATCGAAGTAACGCTCAAAGAAAAGGATCAAACGATAGATGCCAAGTGTGCAAATGGAAGCACAAGATAGAGGAATGCCGGTACAAAGATCAGAAATGCTTTAAATGTGACAAGGTGGGGCATCCGCAGTGGAAGTGCCAAAATCTAAGAAGGCTGGGAAGTTCAAGAAGCTAAGACTGATAAATGCAATTGAGGAGGTCGTGGACGAGTATTCACCATGACTGCTAGAGGCACAAGATCCAACAATGATGTCGTGGCAGGTACACTTGAATTTTATGCTCGTAGTGTATATGCATTGATAGACACTGGTGCTACGCATTCAGTTATTATCACCCGTTTAGCTAGGAAAATGAACTTGAAACCCGAGGCGTTAGAAATACCTATTCTTATAGATACTTCAACTAGAGAGTCAATTCCTATTTCGTCTGTATATAAGATGTGTCCTTTGGAAATAAGAGATAGAGAACTCGAGGTTGATCTTATCATTTTAGAGGTGAATGAATTTGTTATTATCTTAGGAATAAATTGGTTAATTGCTTATCATGCCAGTGTAGACTGTTTTAAGAAGGAAGTGCAATTCATATAACCATCTGGAGAGGAGTTTAGTTTTCAAGGATCAAAACTGGGAATTTGATCAAAAATGGAGAGGAGTAAGTTTAGAATCACTTTTAGTGTTCAGAGATTTTAAGGATGTGTATCGACTATCGGAAATTGAATCATGTGACGGTGAGGAATAAGTATATGTTGACCAGAATTGATGACTTATTTGACCAACTTAGGGGAGCATGTTATTTTTCGAAGATAGATTTGAGATCGGGATATCATCAGTTGAGAGTGAAAAAGGAGGATGTTGTGAAGATGGCCTTTAGGACAAGGTACGGTCATTATGAGTTTTTGGTTATGCCGTTTGGATTGACGAACGCGTCAGCTGCATTCATGGATCTTATGGATAGAATTTTTCAAGATTTCTTGGATAAGTGTGTCATTGTGTTTATAGGCAATATCTTGGTGTATTCTAAGACTAAGGAGGAACATGAAAAGCATTTGAGGATAGTACTGCAGATTTTGAGGGAACAAAAGTTGTATGCTAGATTCAAGAAGTGTGAATTTTAGCTTGAGAGAGTGTCATTCTTAGGGCATGTGGTATCTATGGATGGGATTGAAGTGGATCCAACTAATATAGAAGCTATAGTGAATTGGGAGAGACCAACCACGGTTAGGAAGATAAGAAGTTTCTTGGGATTAGCGGGATATTATAGGGGATTTGTCGAGGGATTCTCAAAGCTGTCAGTGTCGTTAACAAGGTTAACGCATAAGGGAGCAAAGTTTGTTTGGTCGGAAGAATGTGAGGAAAAATTTCAAGATCTGAAGCGAAGTTTAGTGCCCGCACCAGTTCTTATGCTACCATCCGGATCGGACGGATTTGTGGTCTATAGCGACGCATCACTTAAGGGATTAGGCTGCGTGTTAATACAGAATGATAAGGTTATAGCTTATGCGTCAAGGCAACTGAAGAACCATGAGAAGAATTATCCAACCCATGATTTGGAGTTAGCATCCGTAGTCTTTGCATTGAAGATTTTGAGACATTATTTGTATGGTGTAACTTGTTAGATTTATACGAATCATAAGAGACTTAAGTATATTTTCACTCAGAAGGAGCTGAACATAAGGCAAAGGAGATGGTTAGAGCTGCTTAAGGATTAGAATTGTACAATTTTGTATCACCCAGGAAAGGCCGATAAGGTGGCAGATGCTTTGAGTAGGAAGAATCGGGGAAACCTAGCGATGTTGATTTCTAAGGGGGTAAGTATATGGAATAATATTGAGGTTTCAGGTATGGAAGTGAGGGTTTAAGGGTATTTGGCTCAGTTGAGTGTTCAGCCAACACTTTTGGACCGAATAAAGGAAGCACAAGGAATTGATGAAGAGGCTGTAAAAATACATGAGAGTATAACAAAAAGAAAAGTAACAAATTTGCGTATGGAAGAACATAGCAATGGATTTAATAGTGGGACTACCGAAGACGTTGAGGGGTCACAACGCAATTTGGGTTATAGTGGACAGACTTACGAAGTCGACTCACTCTCTGGCAATTAAGGTGACAGATTCATTGGAGAAGTTAGCCAAGTTGTACGTTGATGAGATTGTTTGGTTATACGGAACACCAGTTTCTATAGTGTCCGATCGAGACGCGAGATTCACATCGAAGTTTTGGAAGAGTCTACAACAAGCATTGGGTACCGAGTTGACGATGAGTACATCTTTTCACCCGGAGACAGACGGACAGTCAGAAAGGACCATCCAGACTCTCAAGGATATGTTGAGGGCTACGTCATTGGATTAACAAGGGACTTGGGATGAGCATTTGACGTTAGTGGAATTCGCTTACAACAACAGTTATCACGCTAGCATCGGTATGGCATCGTATGAAGCTTTATATGGACAGAAATGTAGATCGCTTGCTTGTTGTGATGAAGTTGGTGAAAGGAAGTTGACGGGACCGGAAGTTGTCCAAGTGACCGCAGATAAGGTACAACAGATTCGGAAATGGTTATTAACCGCTCAGCGTAGGCAGAAGTCGTATGCAGATCGCCGACAATGAGACTATGAAATTCAGTAGAGGGATCATGTGTTCTTGCAGATTTCGCCAACCAAGGGAGTTATGAGATTCGGTATTCGCGAGAAGTTAAGCCCGAGATATGTGGTACCATTTGAGCTTTGGGAGCGAGTTGGACAAGTAGCCTTCAAATTGGCATTACCACCTGTACTTGCTGGAGTGCATAATGTGTTTCATATTTCGATGTGGAGGAAGTATATCTCTGACCCGAGGCATGTGATTGAGTATAGGCAGCTGAGATTTCGTGCCGATATGAGTTATGATGACCAACCTGTGAAAAATTGTAGATCAGAAAGATCAAGTATTGAGGAGACGAGTAATTCCTTATGTGAAAGTGCAGTGGACAACCACACGAAAAGAGAAGCGGCGTGGGAGCTCGAGAGCAAGATGCGAGAGTCGTATCCCGCCCTATTTTCTGAATAAGTGTGTTTGGTTTGGTGGATCAAACCCTTTTAAGGGGTTAAGAATGTAATAACCCTAATAATTATATTATTTATTTATTAAATATTATTTATTTTAATTAATTATTTGTGTTATTTAAATTATTGAGTTATTTAATAATTGGATTACCTTTTTGGACTCGGTTAAGTGGGTTTAGTTTATTAAACCTAGTTTACCTTTTATGAGTTGGACTTTACTTACCTAGTGGGCTTAGATTTTGGAAACCCAAATATAAATATTCACTTTCCTAACCCAGGGACTCATTATTTTAACGGGGAAAAAGATTAGATAGAGAGAGCCGCGTAGAGAGAGAGAGAGAACGACAGAGAGAGAGGGTGGCGGGGATAAGAGGAGAATTGAGAGAGAGAGAGAGAGAGAGAGAAGCCGAGCTTGGAGAAGAAGAAGGAGGAAGCTTCTTCGTTGTGATTCAAGTCTTAAACCCAAGGTAAGCAACTCTCCTTGTTTTGGTTTCTAAGATAGAAAACCCTAGGAAACCCTAGAAATCTAAAAGTGAGATTAGGGTTGAGAAATCGAGACGTTATGTTGTGAATCATTAAACCTTTTTCATTATTGATTATGACTAGGGTTGGGCATGGGAATTGTTTAGTGGTAATCTAAATTGGCCATGCTAGGGTTGTGAATGGAATTAGGGTTTTGTGTGTATGAGTTGTGTGGGTCGTGCATGTAGGTAGTGTGTGTGCCATATGTGCGCTGGGTGTGTGTTGTATGCGTGTGTGCAGTGTGTGTGCGTGTTTGTGGACTGCCGTATGTGGGTATGTGTGTATTGGGTTTAGTGTGTGTTTGTGTATGTTTGTATGTGCTGGAAAAGGTGTATTTAGTGTGTGTGAAATGGATTGGAGTGAATAAAAGGGATTTAGAACCTAGAACCCCTAGGATAAAGTTAGTAAACCTAAAGGGATAAAAGATTAACCTTTAGGAGAGTTAAAGAAGAATAACTCTTAGATTATCAAGGCCATTAAATTTATTTTTTGGGTGAAGTAAATAAGAGATACTTGTACCCTAAGAAAACCTTTTGCATGATTGTAGATTTGTGCGAGGATTCATTGCAAGAAAAGGGCAATAAATCGAGGTAAGGTGTTACATTCTATAGTGTTTGAATGTTTTCAATCCTTTGTGATAGGATTCCTTGATTGTGAAGTTTGTGCTACCAAGTGGCCGGTAGTTATTTCTAAATACTTATTCGATTGAGCGTCTTTTGAATATCTTACCCTTGATATGTTTTGTTCAGTGGGTATCCCTAGTAATTGAATTTGCTAAAGTGCTTTGTGTATTCTTGTACCTATGAATACTTTGTATGGAACTTTCTATATCTGTTGAATAATGATATAGTTAGCTATTTCCAATTGAAAAGGACTTATCAGTATTAGTCCCTGAAAAGGACTTAAATGATTTGGTTAGTCCTTGAAAAGGACTTTATGTGATTTTGATGTGATTTGGGTCTAGCCTGAGTAAAAAGGGTTTTAGACATGTTTATGCTACTTGATGAAGTAGTTTGATGATCATGATACATCTTGACAAGGGAGCCCCCTTTAAAGGCGTAAGGTCTCTTGTCTGATGAGGGAGCGACATGTAAAGGCATGGAGTCTCTTATCAAAATAAGGGAGCGCCCTGTAAAGGTGTGGAGTCTCTTATTTAAAGAACACCTTGTAAAGGTGTAGCGTTACTTTCGAATTGACGGCTTATGTATATACAGTCTTCATTGTTATTTATGTGATAGTGCCACAGTTTGCTTGTTGAAAAGTATTTCCGTTATTGTACTCTGGTATGAACTTTAGTTGTATTGAAACCTTTCGTTGTTAATCGATTGGCTCCATTCGTTTTGGTCATCTCTTCCTTAGTACCCGGAGAGATCCCGTATGAACTTACTGAGCATTGTTCGCTCACCCTTTTCTTATTCTTTCCCTCCCAGGTAATCTGTAGGAGGAGAGAATCGGTCGCATGGATGGCGGCATGGATATTGAGGAATTAGAATTATGTTTTATAAACTTTAAGTATTATTGAGCTAGTGGGATGTACTAGCCGTTGAATTTTGAATACTATTTAATTTATTGTGGTTTGATTGTATTAGGGTTAGATTTGTCGGTTGAGATGCACTCTTAATGACTTATTATTGATGTTTTGGGAATTATATTTATCTTAGAAATTGGGGTCGTTACATGAAGCGTTTTGCGGCAGATGATGACATTTTTTTCATTAGTCAACTTGTTCTGAAGAAGGAAGAATGGAAGATGTCTAACATGGCGATGTTGAGCGGATCTGGGCGGAATCTTACCTTGGTACCCGCAACAACGCTTGGCAGCAAAGGTAAGGCGATCGGCACCGATTTTGGTAGTGATGGTTACGTCTGCTTGGGCTACGTCCAAATTTGTTGTTCCTTCGGTACTCACATAATTGGAGCTAGGACCGTCGGAACAAAATCAAGTTTTCGGCAAAGAGGAAGAACTTACGGGCATCGTGAGCATTGGCGAATTTAGAATATTTCTATGTTGGGTGCGCAGTTTAAATTATAAAAGTTTTAACCTATATTTTTTTCAAACGCGACGAGATTATAATACAAAACTTAAAACATAAGTTAATTATAAAAATATGCTAATCTTTAACCCCCCATTTTATTCTTATTGTTTGATTGGAAATAGTAATCTTATCACATGAAAAAATAAAATAAAAATGATATTTACATTATACTCGATGTTTTATTCATGACATCATTTTAGAAAGCATTTTTTTAAATTATACTTGTAATTTATTTCTTGTATGTTTCAAATTTACTTTTTTATAAACAATAAACGATGAAAAAATTAATGGATAATAAATAAAATTCATTTATATTTGTTAAAGTAGTGAGCAAAAGAATCCAAATACAAAATTATTTAAAAAGAAAAAAACCATTTATCATAATAGAAAAGAGGCAAAAAGTTTAACTTGAATAATAAATAAAAACTATTTAAGATATGATTATGAAATAATCTAAGTAAAATTTTGAAAAAGAATTTATTTCACATATTAGAGGCTAAAAATAATTTGAAAATATAGCTAATAGGAATGTAAACCTGGTACTTAGTAATAAACTTTAATAGCTTACCAACTGAACTAGTCACAGGATATGTTAAAAACAAATGTGAAAATTAAGTAATCTTATATACGGGTTCACTTAGTAAATAATGTAATATTTATAAAAGGTTTCTCATTTATTTCATGCAAATGTGAAAATTAAGTAATCTTATATACGGGTTCACTTAGCAAATTAGTATGAATTTTTAATTATATGTACTTTGCTTTCTTAGAAAATATGTAAATAAAAATCTATTGAATTTTTTTTTATGAAAGGTTTCTCATTTATTTGATGCATATCACATTAATTTTTCTTAGAGAATATGCATATAAAAATTGTTGATTTTTTTTCTATTTTAAGATTTCTCTATTTTTTCAAAAAAAAAATATATTAATATTTTATTTAAATGTTTTTTATTTATATGTTAATATGTTAATAATACTTTATTTAATAAATTCTATTGTTACAATATATTTTCATAAAATTATTAAACTTCAGGGACTGAAATGTATTTTTTTTTAAATGCTCATTATAGTTTTGTCTAATGTTAGCTTTCGTTAATCATCATCCATTTTTGCTCTGAGTTGCAACATATTGTGAACATAATGTACTGAATTGCAAGAAATGAAATTTTAATTTTTATATTTCAACTTTGTGTGAACTTAATTGTAGTAAAATGCTATTTTCCTTTTATTGGTACAACCATTTACCCGATAGTATGTTATTTGTTTGGTACCATTTACTATATATTTATGAGTACAACCAATTACCCGATATTAGGATATTTATTTGGTACACCCATTTACTCGATATTAGGTTGTCTGTTTGATACATTGTTTGCTTTGTATGCTAACGGCAAAAAATAAATGTATATAAACCTACAAAGAAAGTTAATATAGGAACAAACACTGAGAAATATATATTTTACGTAACTAGGGATAAAATGCAAATGTTCTATTAAACGTTTAAACTCGATAATTGATAATCTTGTCCCTCACTTCTAATAAAAATAAGAATAAATTTTATCACCGTTTCCATCCAAAACATAAAAAATGTTAACTCTTCTCTTTTTTAAATTTTCGATAATTTCATGTGGATAAAAAATTAAAACATGAAATTGTTGAAGAAAGATTACAAGAATGTTAATGTTAGATCATGTGTTGCCATGAATGTTGTCCCAAGTGTAGCAAACCAGTGTTGCCACTGGTGTTGTCACATGTGTTGCCATTTGGATTTGGCAACACTGAAATAGTTACTGTATTTTTCACAAATAATAATGTGTAAATTAATGTTTTAATATTAGTTGTTAGTCTGCTTGAAATGAGCTTGAATAGGTCAACAGAAACTTCCTAGGCGTGATTCACGAAGAAGAGAAGAAAATTAATATATAAACATGTGGTTTATATGATTAATTAATGACCAAGTAAAGGAGATATTATTCAGCTATTCAGGGGGAGATCAAGTCAGAGTACAATGCATCTACAGCTGAGAGGTACAAGTGAAAGAAGCCATGAAGACCTAGTCTTCTATAATTGAGGCGAGTAGGAGCTAAAAAGGAGGAACAAACTCAAAGTTGTTTATCTGATCATTTTGAGTAGGCTCCAAGTTTTGGATGCCTATAAATAGTGCAGTCGATCAGCCTAAGTGATCATCCAATTCAGAAAACGCAAATCTGCACAAGAAAAGAATTCTTCTCTTCAAGTGTTGCCATTCAGTGTTGGCAACACTCTGTCTGACACTCGAGAGTTTCATATATATTTTCATATTTTTGTGAGGTTTTGAGTGTTCTTTTGCAGAGAGAGTTCTTTATATATTGTTCCTTGAGTTAATGATGATTTATCATTAAGTGAACCTCTTTGACCTTGTATTGAATTCATATTATTAATAGAAAGGTCTTACCCTCCTGGCACCTATCAAGTTATATATTTATATAATTTGATAAAAATTATATTCTTGTGTATTGTTTTTATTCTTCCGCTGCAAATTAGA
The DNA here is from genome assembly GCA_022495995.1 of Adenophora triphylla var. japonica. Taxonomy (NCBI): domain Eukaryota; kingdom Viridiplantae; phylum Streptophyta; class Magnoliopsida; order Asterales; family Campanulaceae; genus Adenophora; species Adenophora triphylla. The sequence goes on from JAFEMH010001443.1 coordinate 366,661, forward strand.
TTTATTTCTATTTATTTGTGTTTTTCTAGAATTGGTGTGTGTTGTTGTTAGTGTTGCCAACACTAAGGACAACACTAGTGAGTTTCGTCTCACTTTGTGAGTTTCGCCTCACTTGTTCTAAGCCATAGACAATTTCAATTGGTATCAGAGCCTAGCACTTGATATACTAAGTGTATTGATCCTTTTGTCATGGCTTATGATCCTTCCAACTCTAATCAAAAGTGCCGGTTTTAGATGGGTCAAATTATGCTTATTGGAAGTTTCGCCAACGCTCGCATATCAAATCAATTGATCTTCGAGCTTGGCGATCTATCTTAAATGGTTATTCTCTTCCATTACTCCTTCCGGATGAAGATGGTGACGTTCAAGTCAAACCTGAATCCGAATGGACACTTGAAGAAAATAATATTTCTAGTTTCAATGAAAAGGCACTAAATGCTATCTATGAATGGGTTGACATGCATATGTTTAAACTCATTCAAAATAGTCCCTCTGCAAAAGATGCTTGGGATACTTTACAAAGATTTTGTGAAGGAGATGGTAGTGTCCGAGAAACAAAGCTTAGAGGTCCCACTAGTAAATTTGAAAGATTAAGAATGGGTGAAAACGAAGACATCTCGTCTTATTTTGAAAAGTTGATTGATATTTCAAATGCTTGTCAAGTGTTAGGATAACCTTTTACTAATAAACAACTTGTTTCAAAAGCCATTCGTACTCTTCCCGAACGTTTTATTATCAAAGTTTCAGCCATTGAAGAGGCCCATAATCTTTCAACTATGGACATTAATTCCTTGATGAGTATTTTAAAGAATTTCGAATTGAATTTGAATGAGCAAACTGAGGCTTCAAAAGGCAAAAACATTGCCTTAAAAGTCGAATCTTCGGACACATGTGTGGATGATGAAGATGAAGACTTCGAGGTATTAGATGAAAATACTAGTGTAGCTTTACTTGCAAAGAAATACAATTCCATGCTTAGGAAATTTAACAGTGTGCAGGTAAAAGCTAAGGACCAATCGGCCAAAACTACAAGTTTTGTGCCTAGGAGAGTTCCTCCTCCGAATCTAAAAGATAACCCACCTAGACGTGCATCCTCGGAAAAGATCTGGTCCGATCCTAAATACATTGAATCCATTCAATGTCATGCTTGTTCCGATTGGGGTCACTATACCAATGAATGTGCTAATACATTGAGAAAGGCAAGCAAAATATATGGGTGTCTCTTAGTGACGGAGAGGATGAAGGAACGGAGAAAGATGAAAAGGCCGAGCAAGTGGTCATGATGGCCACGGTAGAGGAGCTGCCTTCGACAGAAAGTGTTACCTCAAGTGTTGTCCCATAAATGACAACACTTGACACAACACTTGTGACTCCTTCAGAAAGTGTTGCCTCAAGTGTCGTCCATGAAATGGCAACACTTGACACAACACTCAGCAGGTAGGATTCTTTAAATGATATTTGCTTGCATGGTCCTGCTAGTTTAAATTCAGAGGAGTCTATAGAGGATATCTTTGTAAAGATTTCTTGATGTAAATAGGTTGCAGTGGAATAATAAAAAGGATAGGCAAATAATTGAATCAACAACTATTTGACCCAATTCGAATTGAATCAACAATTTAATTAGGGTTTGAAGAGGTAAACACCAAGAAGATGAGAGCCTTCACAAGGAATTCAAAGAACTCCAACATGAATCTCTTGCAAGAGTCTTCTGCAAGTCAATTAAGACCCAAATGGAAAAACCCACAATTGCAAAGCAATCAAAATTCAATAATTCAATAAATCAAAACGTATCCTAAAACAAACAATGAAAGAGAGTATTTATACTCTAAACAAAACCCTAAACTACTTGGAAAAGGAAAAGCAAAACAATTCTAATTAAAACACTTCAAAATAGGAAACAAAATCAAATCGGAATTCCAGTTTCTTCTTGGTTTGCTTCTTTGAGGGATACATCAGATACATCATACACCCCCACTTCAAAAGAATTCATCTCCGAATTCTGGTCTTTAGAAAAAGAACATGATCTTGAAGTTTTTGACCCTCCTTTGTTGACCTTCTGCCCCGACCTCCCCTTGATCAACTTCTTAGACTTGAACGCACTTAAATGCCCAATAGGATTGCACCATGTACCTGAAAAAATAAAGTGCGGGGCACAAAAGGATATGATCCCTCTACCCATGCCATCTCGAGCAAGCTTCTTAGTATCTTTCAAAGGGCATAGAGTATACCGAGCACCATCCTTCACAAAACTAACCACATTACTTCGGCCACAATGCATAGAACCCACATCAAAGTGATAAGGCCTCCCAAGTAATATTTGACAAGCACTCATATCCACAGTAACGCAAGTAATAGCATCCTTATAGTTACCAATTGAAATATGAACGATACATTGTTGTGTTACCTTAAGAGTGCCATTTGCATTAATCCACCCAATAACATAATAAGGAGTCGGATGTTTCTTCACCTCAAGCTTTAGAGTATTAACCAAATCCCTTGCCACCAAGTTTTCACTACTTCCGCTATCAATGATAATATTAGCCATCTCCCCATTGACAGTCCCCTTGGTACGAAAAATATTGTGCCTCTCAAGAGTAGTAGGGGCTGAAAACAAAAGCCGACGAACAGCGAGTGACTCATGAGTGTCATCATCATCCTCATCATTATTGGGATCATGAGTGTACTCCACAAATACATCATCATCATTATCAACATTGGTTACCACATTAGCCACTTGTTTGTTAGGACATCTAGCTGAGTTATGACCATTTGTAGACACCTAAAGCATTTGTTCCCAAATGACTTAGCATAGGGATTTGCAGATTTTGTAGCTTGAGTAACAGGAGCAGGCGTTGTTTCTACCTCAACCGCCTTGGAACCCGAGGCTTGTGTTGTAGGCTGCGTAACTGTGGATGGACAAACCGCAGAGTTCATAGGGCTACTAGAAAAAGACGAATTACCCACCTTCTTGAATGTAGTGTGAGGAAGAGAAGCCGAAACCAATTGTTTCTCAACCTTTTCCGCCCTTGAAATAGCATCATTCAACGAGAAATTGGTAAATAACTCCACCTTGTTCTTTATATCAACCCGAAGACCATCAACAAACCTAGAGATTTCTTGAGACTCGGACTCACTCAAGTCGTTACGACGATTGAGCATAGAAATCATGCACATATTCTTTGACGTTACGATTACCTTGGGTGCAATTAAAAATTTAGAAAATAAGCTTTGCACATAATCAATAGGTAAAAATCTATCTTTTAATGCCTCTTTCATCTCATCCCAAGTACGAATTTGAGGCAACCTATCACGTAACCTTTTCTTACAAAGTTGATCCCACCATGCAGCAGCACCACCCCTCAATTTATATGCAACATAAGGAACTTTCCTAACATTCTCAACTTGCATTAAATTGAAAAATTTATCAACTTCATTAATCCAATCTAAAAATTCTTCGATAGAGAACTCACCATTAAAAGTAGGAATATCTGCCCTTATCTTTGGTCGTTGTTCTACCGGATTCAAACCAATGGCCTCCCCACCACCACCACGGTTGTTGTGGATGAACTCAGCCTGATCAACGCCTGGATTGCCACTGTTGCCACCACCACCCATGTTTAAACCTCGCAAAGCCTGTAACAGTTCTGTATGATGAGTAGCAGCTTTCGCCTCAGATCTGCGTCTATCTTCTTGCATCTGTGTTTGCATCGCTATCAAGCTGTTGGCTAGTTGTGCTAGGATATCTTGGGGGTTGTTGTTTCCTTCGTTGTTGGCCATCTTATTCCTTGGATCGTCCTTCGTCTGATACCAACTGATGTAAATAGGTTGCAGCGGAATAATAAAAAGGATAGGCAAATAATTGAATCAACAACTATTTGACCCAATTCGAATTGAATCAACAATTGAATAAGGGTTTGAAGAGGTAAACATCAAAAAGATGAGAACCTTCACAAGGAATTCAAAGAACTCCAACAAGAATCTCTTGCGAGAGTCTTCTGCAAGTCAATTAAGACCCAAAGGGAAAAACCCACAATTGCAAAGCAATCAAAATTCAATAATTCAATAAATCAAAACGTATCCTAAAACAAACAATGAAAGAGAGTATTTATACTCTAAACAAAACCCTAAACTACTTGGAAAAGGAAAAGCAAAACAATCCTAATTAAAACACTTCAAAATAGGTAACAAAATCAAATCGGAATTCCAGTTTCTTCTTGGCTTGCTTCTTTGAGGGATACATCAGATACATCAAGTCTATAGAGGATATCTTTGTAAAGATGAGCTCATTCATGAATTAAAAAACCTCTATAAGTCTCTTCTCGTGGAATGGAAAAAGGAGAATAAGATGGTGGTTTTCTTGAAAAAGGAAAATCATGATCTTAAAAACTCCTTGACTTCATTTGGAGGTTCAACTTAGTAGGAGAGATTTGGATCTTGATAAACTCAAGGCCAAACTCAACCTAGCCTAATCCACCTTCAAAAAACTCATCACGAGTTCATCCAAATTGGATGAAATACTCAACTTGAGTAAGCCTCTTAATGCTGGTCTTGGGTTCTAAGAATCACTAGAAAATATTACCTCTTCCTTGTTTGATGTTGAAACTAAAAATTGTTTTGTAAAAGAGCGTGTCAAGGAAAAGGGTAGTATTTCTAGTGATGCTTCTGATCAATCCATTGAATGTGAATAATGTCACAGACCTGGACATAAAAAATCAGATTGCGTTATTCTTCTAAAGAAAATGTCCAGTCTTCAAGTGTCGCCAAATTCTCAGAGCAACACTCAAGACAACACTGGTGAACAGAAATCCAGATTTTCAAAAAAGGCTTGGTTACCCAAGGAAAAACAGAAATGCTATGTTGCTTACACAGCTTTAAGGACTAATGTTTCAGGAGCTTGGTACTTTGATAGTGGTTGTTCACGTCATATGACGGGAACAAGATCATTCCTAAAGGAGTACCAACCTATTCAAGGAGGCTCGGTGACTTATTGTGGTGGAGGCAAGAGTGAAATAGTTGGAAAAGGAACACTGGAATAAAATATGTCTTGAATGTAGATGGTCAACTTGCTAATCTAATTAGCATTAGTCAATTATGTGATGAAAATTTGGAGGTAAAATTCAATAAAAATACATGTGAAGTGTTTGATAATACTAACTTTTGTGTCATGACTGGAATAAGATCAAGTGATAATTGCTATCTTGTTGGTAATAAACCAGTGTGCAATTTGACAAAACTTGATGACATAAGGTTATGGCATCAAAAGTTAGGTCATTCTCATTATAGGAATCTTGAGAAGATTATCAAACTCAATGCCGTCAAGGGTGTTCCTAAACTAAACCTCAAAGACACCGTGATGTGTGGTGACTGTCAAAAGGGTAAGCAGACTCGTGTTGCTCACAGTGTTGGACAACACAATGAGTAACACTCAGGAACAACACATTGTTTTCAGCTTTTACATATGGACTTGATGGGTCCTATTGAGGTAGAAAGCTTGGGAGGTAAGAAGTATGTTTATGTTATAGTTGATGATTTTTCTAGGTTTACATGGGTCTATTTCTTAAGTGAAAAATCTGAAACTTTTGATAAATTTACTCACTTAGTCTCTAAAATCAAAATCATGTTTTGTTCTCCTATTTTTCGAATAAGGTCAGATCATGGTAGAGAGTTTGAAAACATCTCCTTCTCTGCATTTTGTAGTAAAAAGGGGATACACCATGAATTTTCAGCACCTAAAACACCACAACAAAATGGTATTGCTGAAAGGAAAAATAAGACTTTATTGGAGATGGCTCGTGTTATGCTAATTGCTAGAAATATTTCCAAAGGTTTTTGGGCCGAAGCATTAAACACAGCATGTCACACTGCGAATAAAGTTTTCTTAAGACCCGGTACAGCTATGACACCCTATGAAATTTTAAATGGAAAGAAATCTATGGTTCACTATTTTCACGTGTTTGGGTGTTTGTGCTACATTTTAAATGACCGGGAATAATTAGGAAAACTAGATTCCAAGAGTGACAAAGCCATCTTTCTTGGCTACTCTCAAAACAGTCATGCTTATTGAGTCTATAATCTGAGATTAAAAGTGATTCAAGAATCAGTAAATATTGAATTTAACAATTACTTGAGTGCCACAGGAGAACCAGCTGAAGATAAACCTCTGACCTTGCTAAAAGAAGTCGAACAGAGAGGAGAACAAACTAGTTCAACCAGTACAGCCACAAATTCAAGTGTTGCCCCAAGTGTTGCCCTGAAATGGCAACACCTGAGGCAACACAGGAGAACAGGACAGTGGCTGGAAATTCTGAGAGTAGTGACTCAGAAGAAGAAGATGGATTGGCGTACCATCAAGGCAGGAGAGATCCCCCAGCTCGAATTAGAAATTATCATCCCATTACTCAGGTAATTGGTGATGTTAATGAAGGGGTTCGAACAAGAAATAAGAAGCTAGTTGACTACAGAGATATGGTTAGGTATGTGTGTATGTCCTCCACATACTCCAAGAGCAAGTATGCCAAGAGTCTGGTGAAAAGGTTCGGATTGGAGAGTGCAAAGAGCTCAAAAATATCTATGGGATCATCTCTTAAGGTAACCAAAGATCAGGCAGGAGAGGATGTTGACCCAACTCTGTATAGATCCATGATAGGTAGTCTTCTTTATATTACTGCTAGTCGTCCCGATATTATGTTCAGTGTAGGTGTGTGTGCTAGATATCAGTCTGCTCCTAAAGTTTCTCACCTAAATGCTGTCAAGAAAATCATTAAATATGTGTCTGGGACAAGTGAATTAGGGATCTGGTTCACCAAAGACACTTATACCAACTTGGTTGGTTTTAGTGACTCTGATTGGGCAGGAGATATAGATGCCAGAAAGAGCACTAGTGGGGCTTATTTTTTCTTGGGTAATAATCTTTTGTCATGGTACAGTCGCAAGCAAAATTGTGTCTCTCTCTCGACTGCTGAATCAGAGTATGTAGCAGCTGGGAGTTGTTGTTCACAATTGATATGGTTGAAACATATGCTTGACGACTATGGTCTTGATAGTAATATCTTGACCATGTATTATGACAATTTGAGTGGTATAAACATTTCCAAAAACCCTGTACAACACTCATGCACTAAACATATAAATATCCGCCATCACTTTTTGAGAGATTTAGTAGAAAAGGACTTGATCCAAATAGAGCATATTGATACTAAACATCAACTTGCTGATATTTTGACCAAAGTCCTAGACCATGAGAGATTTTCAAGTTTGAAAAAATCTCTTGGTTTGTGTTTTCTATAAATCTGCTGTTTCAAGTGTTGCCGTCTGTGTTGCCAACACTGACAGCAACACTGTGTATTTGTTGTATATTTTATTTAAAAAAAATAATTTATTTTGTCTAATCCCAAATGGGGGGCGTTTACTGACCTTTTTGTTCTAGTATGTGTATATACTTAAGGTTAACATTTTTTTATAAAATACCCCTTTGTGCTTAAAGTGACAAAGTCACTCATGTTGTTGTTGATATTTGAAAAGGCAAAGCTTGTTAAAATACTCTCAAAGTAACTCGGGGCACGACGTTCGCTACGACGATGCTTCCTTGCCAAAACGGGAGTATAACGTAGTTGTTTTATACTAAGTATTAGGGATATGGAGCTCGCTACTACAGTGTATCCTACCTGAAAGGTATAAAACTTACTACATATAGCTTTACACTTTAATAAAAAAACTCGGGGCACAGAGCTCGCTACTACGAAGCTACCTTGTAAATAAAGAAAGTGTAAAGTTTGCTTAAAATTGCCTAAGGAATGATAAGTTATATATGTTGAAATAATATCAAGGGGGTTTTATTCAAAATGTTGCCTTGTGTGTCAAGCAACATTGCTAGTAACACATTAGTAGATACTACATTAATTTTTATTTCTTATTTTTTTTTGTTTTTGTTAATTAAATTTTGAATTTTCAAAAGTCTATTTCTTTATATATAGAGTTTGTGAAATTTAAAAGGTTTTTAGCAAAAAAATTTAATTTTTGTCTAACTAAATATAATTTCGAAATGTCTATTTTTTAAAATTCATTTTATTTTGAATTTTGAAAAACAAAATTTTATGGATATTTCTAAAATTATTTTTAGTTATTATATATTTAAAAATGAAAAAAAAATAAAAAAAACAGTTTTTTAAAAAATGGCCGGATAAAGTGTTTGAGTTTGTTGGGATAATGGGTTTTAAATTGATTTGATCATGTCAAATCAAATTAAAACCCTCACTATTCACTCAAATTAAATTACCCTCCTTCCTAAACCCTCACTCTCACTCTCTCTCTCTCTCTCTCTAGGTGTCTTTCTCTCTCTCGTTAAACCCTCTCTCTCTCTCTCTCTCCTCTGTTCTTTGTCTTCTTCCTACGAAATTCCATGGCTAGCCCCTCAAATTCTCCCAAATCTTCATCCCCCATGGAAATCTCACCGTTAGCCCCTTCTAGTGTCGCCACCAATGTCGCCGTCCCAATGGAGACATCACCGGCGACATTTTCAGCCACACCCTCAACTTCACCAATTTTAGACATCATTGTCTAGAACCCACCTCAAATTCCTATTCATGTAAGTCTTCCAGAAGCTACCCCCTCCATCGAACTAACTTTCGCCCCCCAAAAGAAATCAAAGAAAAGAAAAGTGGTTGATGCCACTTCGACATTCACGGGTGGAGTTTGACGTCAATCAGAGAGGATCAAGACATTGTTCAGGTCCAAAATACCTTCTAATACTGTTGATGATCCAGTCAATGTGGAGGATAGCTCAAGCTCCTCTCTCAACATTTCATCTGAGGAAGGATCAGACCCAATCTTCAAGGAAACTAAGGAGACCTCTTCAACGTCTGATGAGGATGAGGATGAGGAAGCATGGATGGATGATGAAGAAACTCTAGTTCAATCCCAGTTCAGAATTGCCAAGAGACAAAAAATTCAGACCAGTGTTGCCCCAAGTGTTGCCAATCGAATGGCAACACCTGAGACAACACCTGCTGCTAAGTCCAAAGCCCAGTCAAGTTCACCTTCATATTCTTCCATCTCCTGGATAGAGGTAACCACTCCTACTCCCTCTCAAGATTCCAAATTTGATTATCTGTCTTTTGGGTACTATGAACGCCCATTCCTTTCCGAAGAGTTTTATAGTGAATCTAACTTAGATAAGTGGGTTCAAGACTCAGATAAAAAGATTTTGAATGAAAGGAACATGTTTATGACTCAGTTCAAGGAATTAGGAGTGTACCAATTTTTGGAGGACAAAAAGTTTTTGCCTACGGTTTCTAAAGTCTCATCTTATGTCGAAAGTGTTGTTAGGGATTTCTTTGCTCATCTTAGGGAGGATATTGATGATAGGAACACCCCTCATTATGGAAAGATTTTTTTAGGCGCAAAATATATGATTTTAATCCTTTGATCATCAACAAAACCTTCGGCCTCCCTAGTATTGATGATGAGAGCTTAGATGTCGAGCCTAACACACTTGCCAACTTTCTGACTGGAGGGAAAATATCTGTGTGGAGTGACCATTTTAAATCTACCCACCTTACTTCTCTGTTTAGTGTGCTTCACAAAATTTGTATAACAAATTGGCTCCCTACGGCCAATGAAAACACTGTGACATTTGAGCAAGTCACTTTGTTGTACAAATTAGGTAAGAAACAGAGAGTCAATTTTGGAAGGTTGGTATTTGTTCACCTAGCTGCATGGGCCAAGAAGAGAAAAACCTCCTCCTTCATTTTTCCCTCTCTCATTTATAATGTCCTTATATACCAAAAGTTCAAACCTTGGAATGCGGACAATATCTCTGAAAAGTCTGTCTATTATAGAATTAGCAAACATTTTATAGAAGGTGATAGGCACAGAGATTTGCCATGGGTTTTGGTTTCAGTTGCTCCTCCATTGGCTGCCCCTGCTTCAAGTGTCGCCCCAAGTGTTGCCCCTGAAATTGACAACACTTCAGGCAACACTGCACCTGTGATGATCGATGCTGCTATGGTTCTTAATTTTTTCAATAGTCAGGTGAAGCACCTCGACTCAGTGATATAGGGGTGGCTAGACATGCGTACGGATATGATGAAAATGGTGAAATTGATTTCTTTCAAAATAGGGGGAGATCAATCAAGGCCAAGGCGTGATGATGGAGCAGATGGAGCTGGATCAAGTGGCACAGCTGAGGAAGGTGAAGAAGGAACTAGATATGCAGAAGGTTGAAGGTGGTTAGAATGGTTACTTGATTTGGTGGTTTGGTAACAAAAACAATTTTATTTGTTTTTATTTGGTTTGTGATGTTTAAACAATTTTAATTTATGTTTTTTTTTCTTTGTTTCGGCTGAAATTTTCTTCAAACTTTATTGGGTGGTTTGGTTGAATGGTTGGTTTGTTATTTGAAGGTTTTAATAATTAATTTTTGGTTAGTTATTAATTTTCGTGGTTAAGGGGGAGATAAATTAGAAATTATGTGACTTTGTTTTTCTCAAGGTTGATGTTTCCACTCTTTGGAGTGTGATACCTTGATTGAAAAATATTTTAAAACATTGCTTGTAGGTTGATGCTGTCACTAATGATCACGTGGCATTTTTTGATTTTTTGTTAAGTATGACTAACTGTTTTGTAAAGATCATCACATTGGTATTTTGTGAAGAAATCAGTAACTAATGGGAAGATTGTTAATGTTAGATCATGTGTTGCCATGATGTTGTCTCAAGTGTAGCAAACCAGTGTTGCCACTAGTGTTGCCACAAGTGTTGCCATTTGGATTTGACAACACTGAAATAGTTACTGTATTATTCACAAATAATAATGTGTAAATTAATGTTTTAATATCAGTTGTTAGTCTGCTTGAAATGAGCTTGAATAGGTCAACAGAAACTGCCTAGACGTGATTCACGAAGAAGAGAAGAAAATTAATATATAAACATGTGGTTTATATGATTAATTAATGACCAAGTACATGAGATATTATTCAGCTATTCAGGGGGAGATCAAGTCAAAGTACAATGCATCTACAGCTGAGAGGTACAAGTGAAAGAAGCCATGAAGACCTAGTCTTCTATAATTGAGGCGAGTAGGAGCTAAAAAGGAGGAACAAACTCAAGGTTGTTTATCTGATCATTTTGAGTAGGCTCCAAGTTTTGGAGGCCTATAAATAGTGCAGTCGATCAGCCTAAGTGATCATCCAATTCAGAAAACGCAAATCTGCACAAGAAAAGAATTCTTCTCTTCAAGTGTTGCCATTCAGTGTTGGCAACACTCTGTCCGACACTCGAGAGTTTCATATAGATTTTCATATTTTTGTGAGGTTTTGAGTGTTCTTTTTCAGAGAGAGTTCTTTATATATTGTTCCTTGAGTTAATGATAATTTATCATTAAGGGAACTTTTTTGACCTTGTATTGAATTCATATTATTAATAGAAAGGTCTTGCCCTCCTGGCACTCATTAAGTTATATATTTATATAACTTGATAAAAATTATATTCTTGTGTATTGTTTTTATTCTTCCGCTGTAAATTAGATTTATTTCTATTTATTTGTGTTTTTCTAGAATTGGTGTGTTGTTGTTAGTGTTGCCAACACTAAGGACAACACTTGTGAGTTTCGTCTCACTTTGTAAGTTTCGCCTCACTTGTTCTAAGCCATAGACAATTTCAAAGAACATATTCACATGAATTTCACAGCTAGTGACATATTTGTATAGTTACTCAATAAACTATCTACCATACCATCACCATCACCTCACCACCATTATTGCCACTCAACACTACGATCACCAACACCTAGGCTCCGTTTGTTTGGGAGAAAATATTTTTTGAAATTTTTTTCCCATTTTCGGTGTTTGTTTAGCACCGGAAAATGAGAAAAATATTTTCCGAAAAATATTTTCCCCACTTTTCTAAGTTAAATGATTTACGGAATTTCGCTAAGTAAAACATTTTTCGAAAAATGGTAACACCCTCACATACACACACACACAACCCCCCCACGTTACCCACCCCACATCAACCACCCCTACCCCATCACCACCCTCTGCCCCACCCCCCGGTCGAGTAAAAAAATCATTTTAAATTTATTTTTAACAACTCCTCCCCCAATCCACTCACCACCCCCTGCCACCCCACCCCACCCCACCCCCGTTGAGTCGAAAAAAAATTAATCATTTTAAATTTATTTTTAACAACTCCTCCCCCACTCCACTCACCACCCCCTACCACCCTACCCCCACCCCATCCCTCACCCATTCCCTTCCCCCCTGTTGGGTAAAAAAAATTAATCATTTTCCGAAAACACAGTTTGCAATTAAATTCAAAAAAAAAATTTATGACCCGACGGGGGGGGTGGAGGTGGGGGGCAGGGGGCGGTGAGTAGATTGGGGGAGGAGTTGTTAAAAATAAATTTAAAATGATTAATTGTTTTGTTTTTACTCGAGGGGGGGGGGGTTGGCGGGGTGGTGAGTGGATTGGGGGAGGAGTTGTTAAAAATAAATTTAAAATGATTAAATTTTTTTTTACTCGACAGGGGGGTGGGGGTGGGGTGGGGTGGCAGGGTGGTGAATGGATTGGGGGAGGATTTGTTAAAAATAAATTTAAAATGATTTTTTTTACTCGACGGGGGGGTGGGGGGGTGGAGGTGGGGGGCAGGGGGCGGTGAGTAGATTGGGGGAGGAGTTGTTAAAAATAAAAATTTCAAATGATTAATTTTTTCGACTCAATGGGGGGGGTGGGGTGGGGTGGGGTGGCAGGGGGTGGTGAGTGGATTGGGGGAGGAGTTGTTAAAAATAAATTTAAAATGATTTTTTTGACTCGACGGGGGGGGGGGGGGGTGGGGGGGTCGGGTGGGTGGGGTGGACCCGTACTGATGAGAATTTGACTCCGTGTGAAATTGAACAAAAAGTTGCGGTACTGGCCTATTTCTTGCGTATACCCGGGACAGGATATCTTCATCCACAGTAGAAACACCCTCCTTTGATGAACTAGACAAAAATTGGATTCACAAGAATGAAGAAAAAAAACTTAAATAATGAGTTCAAAAAGAGAACTGAGGCTCTAGACGCGGGAATTCTTTTTCGAGATATACTCGAAAAAATGGACTTGGGTTTGTACTGATAAAACTGAAAAAAAAATATTTTTTCAAAAAACATTTTCCTTACTAAACAGTCGAAAACATGTTTATCTTTCCAGTTTTGTCACTATTATGCCCTCCAAGATCTCCTCAAATTAATGTTTTGCTTTTAACCAGTTTTGTCACCATTTGCTCTTCCACCACCACCATCATCACCACTCATCATCCACCATAATCATAACCACTTCAATTCTACGGGTGTAAATGATTTGATTTGGTTTGATTTAGACTAGATTTGTAAATCAGACCGTGGTTCAAAAAATGAATTATATTCATGAATGCAACTACTCTAGAAATATCAGTACATATTGTTCTGATAAGAGATGTTGATGACAAAATCTTCTAGAATGCTTAGATAAGATGATTAGAAGAAGCAATTTCTCTTAGAATCAAATAACCAACTTCATTCGATATATATTCTATTTCCACGGTTGGTATTTGTTTGGTAATTTGGTCTGATAGTTCGTTTTAGTAGTCTCTAACCATGGACCCTATGGTTCGGTAATATGGTCTTGAACCGCGATTCGGTATGATTTGATATGGAGGGATCAAACCACATACAAAATCGGACTACGTAATTTGCCAAATTTTAAAACCGAATCACTCGTGCTTAGAAATCGAATCAAACCATGTGATTTGGTTCAATCTCGAATCGCGATTGAGACCAACCACTTACACCCCTACTCACCACCGTCACCCTCACCACCATCACCACCAAAATCACCAAAAATAATGTAAAAAATTGTTCTTTTTTTTGTCGGAAGGGGAAATACGCCCTTAATTTTATTAATATAAAAAGCAATAAAATAAAGTACAAGGAGGGGCAAATAAAGCCTTGCCTTCAAAAAATAAAGAAAAGAAAGAAAAAAGGCAACAAGATTATCTCCATTTATCCCCATTCTTCTTGGGTTCAACAATAAAAGTTCTATACTTTCGACGACCAGATGTGTAGCCATCTTTAAAGTCATAATAATCATTTTATTATGCTTATACCATTCTCTTATATCATGAACACAAGGAGCCCAAGGTGAGACACCTAATCCATTCACTGTGCCTCCATAGTCATCACAATAAGAGTTCAATTTGCATGAAAAATGAGCCTCAACTTCAGCTTCTGATGGAGTAAAAACTCATTTAGTAATAAAAAATTCTAGCAAGAACACTAGTTACTGTAATAGTAATGCGCAAATGCGAGGGTCGATCCGACGACAATGACTTGTGTTCTCAACATTTTTAAATTTTTATTAGGATCAGTTTTTTTTTTTCCAAAGCCTTGGTTATATTGCAATCAAGTTGACCGAAATCCGAAATAATTTTTAAATTTTCATTATGATCATTATTTTTCTTCAAAAAACCTTAATCAGATTGCAATCAAGTTAATCAAAATCCTATTACGAATGGGACGGAGGTAAAGGGAGCATGTTTTACTACTTACATTAAACTTTGATATATGTGAAACTAAACTTTTGTCCGGGAATATAAATAATTTTTTTCTCTATAATAAAAAATATATCTAAACATAAAAGTTAGCCGTTAGTCAACCTAAATCTATATTTACATTTTATTTCCTAATCTATTTATGCAATAAATATACACTAATTTAATTATCAGAATCACAAAAATTCAAGAAAGATCTAAGGGTATTTTCATACTCTTTCAATCTCCCCCTATCTTTGTGGTTCTGATAAAAAACCTGCAAAAGATTTGTTAACTCCAAAAACACAACTTCTAAATATTTTAACTACAAATTTTATAAGTTTAAAATTATTTTCTAGAAAAAGTTGTTTAATCTATTGCGTAGACACTTGTGTGAACAACTGTACACACAAGTCTTCGTACAAGGGGTTACAGTCCTAGCTAATATTCTTTCACAACTAATTAATCCACCTCCACAAGGATAGTCGGAAAAAAATGACGGGAAAGTTGGAAGGGAGAGACGAAAGACATAGAGGACGGGGAGGGCGTAATTAGATTATTGTCAGAAGGGGTGGTGGTTGTGGGAGTAGGGGTTAATGTGAGGGGAAAAAGGCACGAGGTAGAGCGGAGGAGGGGGTGGGGGTGGGGGTGGGGGCGAGGTTGGCCGGATGGTCGTGGGTGGGGGCAACTGCTGTATTGCTAGCTACGTTATAAGACAGTAATGGAGGGGGCAGCTTGTGGGGAGGGGAGAAGGCAGTTATAGAGAACGAAAGGTTTTTCAATATTTTTTGATTTGACAGATTAATTATTCGAGGAATGTGAAGATTTTTTTTTATGTCCAAGCTATGAAGTTTAATCTTTTGTAGCAAATTAGTATAAATTTTAAGTATGTGTACTTTGTTTTCTTAGAAAATATGTAAATAAAAATCTATTGATTTTTATTTTTTTTTATAAATGGTTTCTCATTTATTTCATTCATATCACATTA
This sequence comes from Adenophora triphylla var. japonica, assembly GCA_022495995.1. NCBI lineage: Eukaryota > Viridiplantae > Streptophyta > Magnoliopsida > Asterales > Campanulaceae > Adenophora > Adenophora triphylla. The sequence goes on from JAFEMH010001443.1 coordinate 382,190, forward strand.
ATTTTTCTGAATCATCGTTATTCAAACATCAGATTAGATGTTGACTAATTTTATTCAATTTATCACGAGGGGTAGCTTGGACAATTCCTCAAAATTCCACAAGATGGGAAAGCCGATTTTTGAATTGATGTAAGAGATTTCGATATAATAAGACTTTCTATAATTTTTCTTTAACTTATTGGACAAAGCATATAATTGGCGTGATTTGACACGACAATGTTATCAATGGGCGATATACTTTGAATTTTTTTGATCGACCATCAAAAAATTCAAGAAAATGACAATTAGCTACCAAGTGTCAAACTCATTGAATTAAGACAAAATTACACCATTCATTCTGAAATATAGTTTGATTTTAATGCAGATAGTTGATTTTTTTTTTCAAAATATTGATTTTTAAAAATTTAAATACCAAATTAACATTGATGAAAAAATATTTACCAAACTAGCACTTTTCACTTGAATTCCGAAATAAAATTATTTCTACATATTTCTCATACTCTATCAACTAATAATTAAAAAATAAAAATAAATAAACAATGAAAAAAACTAACATGATCCAAACAAAGCCAAAATCACGATAAAAATATTATCCTAAAAAATTCTTCTTTTTTGTGATGCATTCTTACAATAATTTTTTTTGGAAAAATTAGATATTTATGAGTTTTTATTTATATTTCAATTAAGTGAATCACCAAAATTGAAATGGGATTATCTTTCCAAGAATAAAGTAAGTATCAAATTAGTAGTTTTTTCAAATATCTATTATGCTACAAGTAATCATTATAATAAATATGCAAGAGCTAGTGAATTATTCCTTCAGTCTAGAAAGAAACAGAAAGAAAGTTAATTCTATTTTAATTTAAATTTAGTGGTAAGGTTAATTGAATTTTTCCAAAAAAAAAATGAAAAATTAAATACAATATTTTTTAAGTTTTCATTATAAAGATAATTAAATCACGTATATTACTAGTCAAAAATTTTCACATAAAAATGGAACAAGTAAAAGGCCCAAGAGAAGTAATGGATTTAAGGAAAAATTTCATTTGCCTCCAAAAATTTAATGAGGGGAAAGCCTCATGAAATATTTGGAGGCAAATGAAATTTTGTTTTTTCCACCATCTCTAAATTCAAATGTTTTTAGTATTTCCCACATAGATGTATCCTACCTTTTTCTAATCTTTTTTCTACTATAAATAGATGATTCATCTTCATTGTTTTTCAAGTTCCTTTGGGAACTCTCTTAGTGAGAGGGCCTTTAAGGGGAATTCCTCTTTCTAATTTATTATTATATATATATAAACAATATATATATATATATATATATATATATATGTATATATAAAATATATATATAGAAAAAAAGAAAGAAGAGAAGGGAAGAATTAAATAAGAAAATAATTAAATAAGAAAAAAAAGGGATTCCGGAATTGGTAATTCCGGATTACATTCGGCGCGATCGCCCCAACTATATCGCGCGATCGCTCGCTTTTTACATAATTTTTTTTTTGTTAATTCAGTTTTGAAAAAAAAATAAAAAAAAATGGAATCCAGAATTGGTAATTCCGGATTACATTATTCCAGAATTAGCAATTCCGGAATTCAAGTGGAAAGTGCTAGTTTGGTAAATATTTTTTCATCAATGTTAATTTGGTATTTAAATTTTTAAAAATCAATATTTTGGAAAAAAAATCCAGATAGTTACCTTATTTAAATTTTAACTATAAGTTTATAAAAATTATATTATTAATTTATGTACAATTTTAAATCATTTTGATGATTTAATATTATGAATATTTTCAATAACATATTTTATAGCTACAAAGGAATGAGTAACTCTTGTGAAAAACTAGTTTTTTTCAAAATGTTATAAAAAACTAGTTTTCAGAACAGTTTATCACTCTTATTAGTTAGACTTAGTACTTTAAAACTAGTTTTTTTCTTAGGTTACGAAAAAACTAGTTTTTTGCAAGATTTTTGCCAAAGGAATAACTAAATTTTTAATATAATGATCAAAATTCAATTAAATTGACAATGAAATTAAAATGATGAGTATATTTTAAGAATTTAGGGATAGACGAAATGTAAAAAAGGAACCTGGGCTACTTCAGTTGAAAGTTATGAAAGCCGGCTTCTGATCTATTGAATAAGTTTATTAAAAGTATAATGTTTTTTAACCTCCTTTTTACACCAATATAAACCACCAAGTTATGGAATACTCTCTTGGTTTCGGAAAATCTTACCCGCTTATTGTTCGAAATAAAAATTAAGAAATAATGTTATAAAATTAGTTGTTGTTGTGAGTGTGTAAGATAGAGAAAATGATATAGGAAATAATAAATGAATAATTGCTGTGATTATAACAAGTGGATTACATTAATAAAGAAGTATTATAACATTTCATATTTAGGAAATATGACATATAAATGGGATACCCTAAATAACAAAGTAGATAAGATTCCATGGAACAGAGGGAGTATTTAATTTGAGTGGTTGATACAACCTCATGCCCCGAATATATAGAACACAGTTTATTATTCTAGTTTAAAAATCAAAGTTTGTGATTGACATAACATAATATAAAAATGATAGCAATAATCTAGCAAAAAGATTATTGACTTAACCCGATCTATAAGTTAGGGTTTCAACCAGCCAAATGGCTTCAGGGTATAATCCCAAAGAATGAACAATCGACAATTTTTATAAATAATATAAAAGTCTAACTATTACAAAGCCCTAGCTAGTACTTATAATACTAACAAAAGTAGATTATAAAAACAAAACTCCAGTAACCTATTTAAAACTCTATCGACGAAACTACATCTATTTTAATTATATAAATAAAAGAAACAATAATAAGAATATCAGTCCAAATACAAAACAAAATAAAAAGCAAAAAACGTGAATCCAATTCCCGTCTGTAACTCCAAAATTCTTTCGCACGGCCGAGTCCTTGATTAATCACAGACGTGCAAACTGTTTTCCTTCCCTGGCAACCTTCAGCCCAAACTGCACTGTCGTGTATAAAAATCATTCACTGCCGTGCATGATTTTTGTAGTGAACGGAGAGAGAAATGTGACCTTTAGGTGGAGAGCCCTCGCCCTTGTTTCAATCAACCATGATCCTACTTATAACCCACTGAACGGAATATAATTCTCCCCCTATTAAATACCCCTAAAAATAAGGAAATCAATTAGCACACAGAATCCTAATCCAATAGGAATTTATTCTCACCCAAGAAGTCTTATTTGGAACAGACTCCTAGCGGGCTAAGGAACCTAAATTTGACGAAGATTGACTCTCCTAATACAAGTCAAATATGAAACTCCTATTCTTGGAGGACACACCACTTAAAAGCTATAAATAAGGGTCAAAACCCTCACATAAATGGTACATTCAAACACCCTCTCAATACTCTAATACGCTTTCCCTCCCGGTTTACATCATCTCCATATACAGATGCTTATTCTCACGCCAGATGGTTTGCGCGGGGATAACTCCCCGCGCCCTAACGGTGTTTGTTTTGCAGATCCGTTTGTCGTTCGTCCAGGAATCCAACGTCGCGTTCCCGACTGATCAGGTACCCCCGATATCGCTTTTTTTTTGCTACATCAGTTTGGTTCCATTGCTGGGAACGAATTTATGACGGCGACGAACGGACGATTCGGAAAGAAAAAAATTCAGGAAAGGAGAGAATTTCCAGAGAAACATAAACAATTCATTACCATTTTTTAAAACCTTTCAGTCTCCAGAAATCAGACTTCCTTCAATCCCTTTTGTCCAAAATTATTTTATTATTTTTTTCCAACAATTTTATCCCCAAATTCTAGGGTTAGGGTTGAGGAAATTTCCATCCATCAATTGACTGAATTAGATCGGAGATAATACTGGGAAAGGAGGCGCAATGAGGGAAGGTGTATTCAGGAAGATCCTCTTATCTTATGCCTACATAGGCATCTGGATCACTCTCAGCTTCGCCGTCATCATCTACAACAAGTATATTCTCGATCGGAAACTGTATGGATGGCCGTTTCCGATCTCTCTAACCATGATCCATATGGGTTTCTGCTCCTCCATAGCTTATCTCCTTGTCTCCGTCTTCAAGGTCGTCAAGCCTATTTCAATGTCCCGTGAGGTTTACTTCAAATCCGTCATCCCAATCGGGCTTCTCTATTCCCTTATCCTCTGGTTATCCAATTCCGCTTACATTTACCTCTCTGTTTCCTTCATTCAAATGCTTAAAGCCCTAATGCCCGTTGCCGTTGACATTATCATCGTTATGTTTAAGAAGGAAGGGTTCAAGAACGAAACTTTTGCTAACATGATGTCGATCTCTGTTGGTGTCGCCGTCACGGCTTACGGCGAGGCTAATTTCAATATCTGGGAAAGGCGACCTTCTCCTAGCATGTTGCTGCGCATACGTAGTTCCAAAACCTCAAACAGGCTAAGCAGCATCCTCGCTTGATCAAGTGGACAGATTTGCAAATGCCACAAACTGATTCGTCTCTTGTTCAATGCTTACCGAACCCAGGTGCACTCGTTCCAACTCATAGTCAATATTTGCATTTTTCTGAGCACACATTATTATTCGTAGTATATTAATATGCCTGTGGAAAATGCTTACATATCATCATGCTGAACCTGGGACTGCTTAAAACCAAGGCAATCCCATACCTCAAAAAATAAAACAAATAATAATAATGTGCAATATCAAGTATGGTAATTTTGAAAATTACATGAATGTTTTCTTTAATTATTATCATGATAATTGAAAATTCCTTTTCTACACCCTTGCATTATATATTGTTTCTGCATATACATGTGGTCACTATGCATTATTAACACCATGAGAATATATATATGGAGGAACAACAAACGTCGAGCATGGAACCTCGTTCTCGGCGAGACCATGAGAGGGCAGTAGCATGCAAGCCACTCCAGCCCTGGATCCTAAGTGTGCCCTCGTCATCGTGAGTTCAGATCCGTTAAAAGGCAACCTGGGATAGCTTTCTCAACGAGCTTGTCTACATCTATAGAGCCCAAGTCCAATAAACGATGAACCCGCAATTGTCTAGCTAGTGATCCATTCGACCTATCTCTGGTCAGCCTTTGCGAGCCTTCTCGTCAGGCATTTGTAGCAAGCATCAGACCAACGTCCAATCATGCCAGTGTTTGTTCACTGAATAGATGTTTTATGTCACTGTCGAATTCGAATAATTCGGAGCCAAGTTCCCTCACACTTGTTTGATGGACAATGACTATTCCGATGGATAATACTTCAGGTAGTTTGTCGAGGTAGAATGCAATGACAACCACTCATGCAAGCAAACTTCAGATACTCAGCAATTCCATCCAGTTGGGCAAGGTATGCATGTTGGTCAAGGGCATCCTCCACAGTTTTTTTCAACAGATGCAACAGTTACCTTTAAGGACAGGTCATCTTACTTCATCACAGGCAATGTCAATGTCATACATGCACCCAAACATGGGCTTCACATCTGGTTCCCAGCAGTTTCAGAATGCTACCCGTCCCAAGAATCACCTTGGTCTGGGTGGCTCTGGAGTGCCTCTCTCTTCATCATATACTTTTGCTACATCCTATGGTCAACCCCAAAACACAACAAATGTATCTTCCCTGTTCTAACCTTGGCAATCTTGGGGAAGCCAAAACACACAAGGCATTACTCATCCACAGCAACTTGGGCAACAGTCTCCAGCTACCACAGCCTCAATTCAGCTTCTCGGTTGATCAAGCAAACTTTGTCGGACACAATTACTGTGAAACTAAGTTCAAGACAACATCATAAGTGCAATGAATGATCAGCATATTAAACGCATGCGAGCAACCTAGCAGCTCGTCAAAGCAATTGAGCAACACGGTAAAGCCAATTTTGAGTCAGATCTCTAATACCATAGACATTCATGAAGATGACACGGTTCTGTCCGTCCCAGATTTAGCCCCTCATCTCGTCAACAGACGTACCCTGACTTGAGATAAGGATAGCTGCAGGACGTAGACGAACTAGTTCGGATTGAGATGCTAGACATTCACGAAGATGACAACAATGACACGGTTCTGTCCGTCCCAGATTTAGCCCCTTATCTCGTCAGTGGCCAGAACTCGGGGGCCGATCCTGACTTGAGACAAGGAAGAGTTGCAGGACATAGACGAACTAGTTCAGATTGAGTTACTAGATGTTCATGAAGATGAAAACAATGACACGGTTCTGTCCGTCCCAGATTTAGCCCCTTATCTCGTTAGTGGCCAGAACTCGGGGGGCCGATCCTGACTTGAGACAAGGAAGAATTGCAAGACAAAAAATGACTAGCTAGACAAAAAGCGTGGAGCTCCTTCCTCGACATAGATAGATAAAATAAGGATTGCCTAAGAGTCATGACGAGGAAACCCCCCGGCTCATCGACCTTATCGGCAAAACATCGCCTAAGCGTCATGACGAGGAAACCCCCCGGCTCATCGACCTTATCGGCAAAACATCGCCTAAGCGTCATGACGAGGAAACCCCCCGGCTCATTGACCTTATCGGCAAAACTTCGCCTAAGCGTCATGACGAGGAAACCCCCCGGTTCACTGACCTTATCGGCAAAACATCTACGACCTATGTGCGAGTCATCTTCCTCGGCATAGGTAGATAAAAGTAGTATAGCCTAAGTGTCACGACGAGGAACATCCCTCAGACCAATGACCAAACGGAAAAAATTGCGTTGACGTACGAGATGATTTTCCTCGGCTTCCCAAAAGTTTATACTGGCATTCAAGCAAAGCAAATCAAATAAGCAAAGCAGTTTATACTAAATCAATAAATGAAGACAAATAAGTCCTCCATGTCAGGTTGACTTGTTGGGTTTGAGCTTTCTCCTCGACATTAGTCTCCTCGGCCGGCACCCAGCATCCGCCTCATCATTTCATTCTTGAACCAGCGGACAACTGAAGCGTCACTTGTCACGTGACGCCTGTTCGTATTCTTATAAACCGAGGTAGAGCTCACTTTCTCCTTGTCATCGACATGGTCGAGCAGGAAGTCGGGGGCCACTGAACGAAATATAATTCTCCCCCTATTAAATAACCTTAAAAATAAGGAAACCAATCAGCACACAGAATCCTAATCCAATAGGGATTTATTCTCACTCAAGAAGTCTTATTTGGAGCGGACTCCTAGCGGGCTAAGGAACCTAAATTAGACGAAGATTGACTCTCCTAATTCAAGTCAACTATGGAACTCCTATTCTTGGAGGACACACCACTTGAAAGCTATAAATAAGGGTCAAAACCCTCACATAAAAGGTACATTCAAACACCCTCTCAATACTATAATACGCCTTCCCTCCCGGTTTACATCATCTCCATATACAGATGCTTATTCTCACGCCGGAGGGTTCGCACGGGGGTAACTCCCCGCGCCCTAACGGTATTTGTTTTGCAGATTCGTTCGTCGTTCGTCCAGGAATCCAACGCCGCGTTCCCGACTGAACAGGTACCCCCGATACCGCTCATTTTTTGCTGCATCATTGTACTATTAACCGGGGGATAATGGAACGAAACATTTGAAGCGATATGGACGCGTGGCAACCTGTTCGTACTCTCGTAAGACGAGGACGAGATGACTTTCTCCTTGTCCTAAGCCGAGCTAGAAATTCGAGGGCCACTGAACAGTATAAACCGAGATACGAACATGGACTTGTCCGGGTCAGGCCCAAGTGGATTGGGCCATAAACATAATCCATCTCAAATTATGACATGGGCCTCTCATACATCCATATCGACATCAACCAGGCCGACCAAGGCTTACCAAGGCCCAACAAGCAAATATTTGCCCAACTATAAGGGCCGAGGAGACCTCCCTCGTAGGCCGAGATCGCCTCCCTTGAGGACGAGGTGCCTCCCTCGGCCTTGATGTTGTCATAATGGGCTCCTCATATTTCTTATTCCTTCCCCGGCTCATCATGGATCGAGACGACCATGTATGACGAGGAGAGGAAAGTTTTTACCTCGGCATATCTTCATATGACGAGGAGACAAATTCATTCATCTCGGCCTATCTTCATATCGGCATATCTTCATATGATGAGAAAAGGAATTAATTCATCTCAGCTTACCTGCACACGACGAGATAAGGAATTCAGTCATCTCGGCTTTTCGGCAAGCAGGCTTAGCAATCCTATTCGAACAAGGATTAAATAGTTATAATCTTATCAGAATTGTACTCACCTCCTACAACAATTCAAATCAACTAAGGACTCTCTAACAGATATAATCCTCCTAGGATTATACCTTATCTCTTTACTGTCAAAGTTCAACATGGATTCTGTCAATCCATCACTATAAATACAAGCCATAATTTCCATATTCTGGTACGTTACTTTATGATCTGAAACTCTGTCAAATATAGTTTTCTCTCTCTACAAACCGTGAACTTACTCTCACGCCGGAGGACCTTCGCCGGTGAAGCCCCGACTTAGTTTACGTGTTTTGTCTTATTTTCATGCTAAGCAATCGCCGGAGCACAACCGATCGCTTGGATTTGGGCTGATTTGACATTTTGGCATCATCACCCACTTTGATTGACTCATTTTATTCCTTCCTTTATTTGCATTATTATTATCATCCTTTATTTAAAAAAAATTATATTAAATGAGAATAGGTTAGGTAATTGGGTAGTTTGTTTGAAGATTCACCTTGTTAATCATCACAAATTTTATTAGGATCAACGGATGGATGAGATAAAATTTCAATACAAATGGATGGTCCTGATTCAAGAGTGGGAGGGAGGGTAGCTGAGATCTTGACACTCGTTTTGAAATGAACTAGCAGTACTCCCGTGCGATGCACGACAAAATTATGGATTTTTTTTCTAAAATAATTACATTTTAAAAATTTAAATCCCAAACTAACCCACATTTGAAAATATTTGCCAAAATATTTGTCAAAATGACCAACTTTTTGAAACTCGCTACACGGTGTAGTGAGTTTATAATTTTTCCGATTAAAATCGCTACACGGTGTAGCGAATTTAAATTTGCTCAATTTTATTTAAATTTATGCTATTAAAAAAATAATAAAAAAAAATTGAACTCGCTACACAGTGTAGCGAGTTCAAATTACCAAAGCAGGCCACAACCGATCCAAACCAAACCAAAGGTACAAACTCCGTCTCACTTTAAATTACAAAATAATAATTATTAATAAATAAAACTAAATAAAAAGATTATTTTTTCCATTTCAAATAAATACTTTAAAAAATATACTTCTATAAAAAAATATATTATTCATTTAAAAAATAAATATTACTTTCGACTCAAAATGAATAACCAAAAAATAATACTAGATTTTTTATCCAAAAAAATAAGCATTACTTCATTCGTCCCAATTAATATTTTAAAAATTAATACTACTTTATTCGCCTCTAAAATTAATGTTCGTAATGTTAGTGCATTCGTCTCAAAATATGACATTAAGATGACATTAATTTTTTAGACGAATAAAATAGTATTATTTTTTAAAATGTTCATTGGGACGAAAGAAGCCATATTCATTTTTTTTGACATATAAAAAAATTCTACTTTTTAAGAAAAAAAATTCCTTCAATTCAAAAATGAATATTACTTTCGTCACAAAATTAATACTATTTTCTATATCCAAAATAAAAATAAAAATTGCTTCCTTTGTCTCTATGAACATTTAAAAAAAGAGTACTACTTTACTTGTCTCAAAAATTAATATTCATTTTCTGAGACGAAGACACTAATATTATAAATATTAATTTTTTATAAAAGAATACTACATCGTCTAAAATAAATTACTATCTTCGTCCCAATAAATATTTTATAAAATATTACTTCATTTGTCTAAAAAATAAATTACTATCTCGTCCCAATGAATATTTTATAAAATATTATTCATTTTGAGTTGAAAGTAATATTTATTTTTGAAATGAAGATTATAATTTTTTATAGAAGTATAATTTTTAACGTATTTATTTGAGATGGAAAAAATAATATTGTTGTTTAATTTTTTTTATTAATAATTATTAGTTTATAATTTAAAGTGAGACGGAATTTATACATTTGTCATTTCTTTGCTTGGGATTCGGTTGTGCCTTTGGATAGATCGGTTGGTCATCCACTTAACCGATCCACTTACCTATTTGTTTGTGTTTTTTTTTTGCTGACCAATTGTTTGTTTGTTTTGTTTTTTTTTTTTTTTTGTTTTTGGCCGGACCGATTGTGGCTTTGGCTGACCGATTGTTTGTTTTTTTGTTTTTGCCTTTTTTTGGCTGGACCGATTGTTTGTGTTTTATTTTTTTTGGCTGATCGATTGTGGCCTTGGTTTGTTTGGATCAATCGTGGGTTGTGGCCTGATTTGGATCCGTCATCCATTTATAATTGACCGGTCCACTTATAATCTACATTTTTTGTCACTACACAGTGTAGCGAGTTTCAACGGTCGAGTTTTAAAAAGTTGACAATTTTGGAAAATAGTTTCAAATGTGAGTTATTTTAGGATTTATAATTTTAAAATGAAATTATTTGAGAAAAAAACCGATAAACATTATTGCCGATTTTGTCATCGCCGATCATTGTCGCAACCAATAAATGCTAATCTAGCAGTACTCCCGATTGTTTAAAGTGAGACGGAGTTTGTACCTTTGGTTTCGTTTGTTTTGATCGGTTGTGGGTTGTTTGTTTGTTTGTTTTTTGGCCGACCGATTGTTTGTTTGTTTTTTTTTTCTGTTTTTTTTTCTGACCGATTGTGGCCTTGGTTTGTGACCGATTGTTTGTTTGTTTGTTTGTTTTTTTTTTGCTGATCGATTGTGGCCTTGGTTTATTTGGATCAGTTGTGGGTTGTGGCCTGATTTGGATCGGTCATCCACTTATTATTGACCGATTACCATGTCAATGATTTATTGACCCTTGATTTACCGATCCTTGTCACAACCGATCCTTGTGACCGGTTAAACTTGAAATAAAAAAAAAAGAAAATCTGCCTTCATACACGCACCTCTGTCGGCGCGTTTATTGCACGCGCCATTGTCCTCCCAATCATGACCTGTGTTAGGTCCAATTGGCAAGAAAATAGGCTAGAGGGGGGGGGGGTGAATAGCCTTTTTACTATTTTAAAAGAAAATACCTTGAAGGTCAAAGTCACTAATCAGTAGATTGTAAATCAGTCAGTAAGCACAGCGGAACGTTCGTGACTTAGTTTGAACTCACACAAAATCAGCAAGAAGTTGTTTATAGCTTGGTTTTAACACGTGGTATTTCTTAAAACTTTATGCAGTGCAACTTGTTTGGTATGGGAAAAAACTTATGAATCAGTAAGATGAAATGCTGTAATCGGTAATAGAGAATGTCTGGCAAGATGAAAGTAAAGCAAAGTAAGGTAAAGACAAGGACACGGTAATTGGAGAGGTTCACAGCGTGAATGCTGCTACGTCCTCTGCCATGTTTTGTCAGAACTTGGATTTGGAGAGAAGTTTACTATCAGTTGGTCCTAGTCTATTACAATAGCGGCCTTGCCTGTTACAAAGATTCAAATCTAGGATCTACTGATGGATAATAAGACAGAAACTGACCAAGTGTTTTTGAGCGGCAAGTTATGAACTTATCTCACTCAGGGTTGTGTGTGTTTCTCAATCAATGCATTCCAATGATGGTCTTGTTAGGGAATGCTTACAAGTTTGATTGAGTTGTGCACGAGTGTATGTCCCTAATAAAGTCTAATGATTTTCTGGACTTGAAGGCTTGAGCTCCATTGAATGCTTCAAGCACAATCTCTTCAATGCAACAACCAATCGTCTTTAATGCAGCAAAGTCTTCAATGTATACTTGGAGAGAGAAGAGCTATGTTGCCATTGAAGGGTAGATTCGGAATTTGAAAATTACGGTTGGTAGGTGAGGATCAATTAATGACATATCTTTTGCAATTAATGCGGGAGATTTGGGATAAGGCTTTTCGGCGTTGTCCAACGGGTAAAAACCCCTTTGTCCCAACCGGTTACCTGCAACACGCAGACAAAGGACAAAGTAGAGCTAAAAGTAGCTCATGTGTCAAAACAGGCAGAATGGAGTTAGCAGAAAGATATAACTACTTTTAGCAAACAAGTACGATGAAAGAGATAGAGATGTGACCGTTGTTACTGGAAGACTGTCTAGTGAAGAAAGTCATCACGAGTTCCAGTCACCTATCTTGCTGAAGGATGTTGCTGAGTAGAGTTCTCTTCTGCTGGTTACCATACTGATCTCACCAGCAGGTTGTCAACCTGCAAGACTTAATACACTAGCACAGAAAGCATCATCAAGAGATCCAAAAATAAAATCAAATCAAATTAGGGGTCTCTAACTAGCCACGTGATTGGGATTAAGCAATTCTGAGTCCACTTATATTTTTGACCCAACAATCTCCTCTTAATTGCTTAAGTCCAATCACCCTAAACAGAATCACTTACGAGGCCTAGATAAAATGCTTAGATAAATTTTTATCTCTATAAGCTAAGATGCAAATGATAACTGTTAAGGCAAAATATTAATGTACCTGCAAGATGGTTAGATAAACATATAAAGATTAAACAAAAGACACATAATTAAAAAGCAAACTGTCAGCACAGGATATAATTGTTTTGGAGCTTCACAGGAGGATATCTATTTCATCGGTTACAAGACAATTAGGAATCAGCAGGAGCAGCGACAGCAGCATCAGCAGAATCAGCAACAGACTTTGACTTCTTCTGCTTTTTGGCTTCAATCTTTTCAGCTTTTCTTTTCTTGCTTGCCTTATAATTTTCAACCAGCACTTCATTCTTTCCTTCAAGCTTTGCAATCCTCAAATTTGCTTCAGCAAGCTTTGCTTCAGCAGCAACGGCCCTATCTTCAGCAGCCTTGAGCTTGAGTTCCAATTCCTTAATGCTGAGATCTTGATTTACATTAACATCAAGTAGCAGTTGATGAGTCTTGAGAGTGCTATCAATAAGATCACAAAACTGATCAAACCTTTCTTCACCAACATTTAGATCACAGCTGATGGTAGCTCTGGCAGGAGAGATGGTGACTTTTGTCTTGCTGATAGCATTGGTAACTTTGGCTGAGACTTTGGCTGAGATTCTGTTGGCTAAGTCTTCCTCCTCTTGAGTGGACTTAAGCACTAAATCGTTGAAATCATCAAGCCTATCTCGGAGATACAGACCCAAATCACAAATGTCACCTCTAAGAGCTGGCTGATAAGCTTCAGATAGATAACCATGCAGATTGGCAATATAGCCATACAAGGTGTAGACAGGAGTGGTCAAGAAGGCAGCAGGAATGATGGTGCTGACAATTAGGGAACATCAGCAGGGCTAGGGGAAGATGAAATAGTGAGAGGAAAATCAGGATGAACTATGATAGAAGTATCAGTAGACAAAGGAGGGTCAAGGAACATCTGACCATTGTTTTCCATGGAGAGCTTGATCGCAAGCATCAGATTCAGAAAAGCTCTACCATTTAGTTGAATGCGCATGAGGCCAAGGCTAAGAATTCTGCATGTATCTACTGAATGATCTTGCAGAAATGGCCTGGAGGCATAGAAAGGCAAAGTGATGACAAGAGCATGCTGGGAAACAAGCTTCCAAAGGCCAGCAGCAGACAGAGGGGAGTATTCAAGAATATCAGTGACCAGATCATTGATCATCAAACATCTTCTTTTGATGCCACCAGAATAAATACAGACCTCTATGGGAGATTCACCAACGGGACAAACTTCACCACGAATCTTCAGGGAACCATGTTGATTTATGTCAGAAGGAGGGGCTTTCACTTTAGCATGAGAAACAACAGGCGTCTTCTTCTTACCGTGCTTAATATCCTTATCCCATTTTAGCCAGATGGGAGACATGCTGGAAGATCCTGGAAGGAACTCAGAGTTTTTGAAAGGAAATTTTAACTCTCTGGATCCTGACCTCCACTTCAATTTCTGATGAGGAGGGAAAAGAGCATTACCAACAGAGTCTTTTGGGATGGATCTCATGGTAGTGTACCAGTTGGAGCAAATCATCAACCTACAATCATCAGTTAAGGAGTTGTACCAAGAAGGAGGTGAGGTATCCTCTTCAATATCAGCAGGAATTTCCTCATACTCATCTGGATCAATCTCATCAGGGCTATCATCAGTAGCATCAGCAATGGGCTCAGCAATGGAGATGGAGTCAGCAATGGCTTGTTGAACATGGGCTTCTTCAGAATTGAACAGACAAATTTTAGAAAAGGTATTATCAACCTCTATAGCTTGGAGATTAGCAGCTATATCAGCATCTGTAATAGCTCCTCCTCCCAAATCAGCAATATCCAGGAGGTTGTCAGTAGCTTCATCAAACACAGCAGGAGCTTGCTCAATAACCGGATCAGCAGGTAAGACTGCTCCTGAAATCACTATCGGCGCAGACAGAACAGGGCTTGCAGAAGGGCCTTTGTGAGCACATGATAAGGGAGAATTCTTCACCAGAATGGTGCTGATAAATTTGTTATCATCATCAGACTCAGTTCTGCTAGAGTCAATGGTATCACTAGAGGAATCAGCAGCTGGAGCATCAACAGCTTTGCCAGAACTTTTGTCAGAGGAATCATTCTTCTTCTCTTCTGAAGAGCTGCCATTCTTTCTCTTTAAAGCTTCTTCAGAGAAAGTGATGAGTTCTTGAGTCATTTTCAGAACATTCTCAATCAGTTGATCAGCAAGGGGACCTCTGGTGAGAGTTTCAGCATCAGCATATCTAAATCCCCAATCTTCATCATTTTCAGCTCTGCCTAGCTGATAGGGATCATTCTCATCAAAATCGAATTGAGTCTTATACAAGGAAGCATAGGCAATCCAGATGGAGATTACCATCAGATCCTGCCTGATTCGATTTTGGAATAGATATACTTGATTTCAAAGCAGAGGCAGCAGATCAAAATATCTACCAAAGTTCAGCATAAGCACATTCTTACTGAAGTTTTGATACTTGGATAGCGGAGGAAATTTTTCAGCAAACGTTTCATTCATGTCCAACTTGGCTCTATCAACATAGTCATGGATCTTACCAGCTGAGACAAACTCTTTCTTCTCTTAATGAAATTGGAGAAGTCTTCTGATGAATGGCTGAAGATGATCAATCGGAAAGACCCAGTCATTGGGGGCAATTTTATTAATCATGGACCAATGATTATTGAAGTAAATATGGAATGAAGGGTTTTTTATTGGAGCACATTTTCTGGTTCTGGCTTCAGTGGCTATGCCAGAAGAAGCAGTATGCTGAATGTCTGGAAGATTAGGATAAGTCAGCAAGAGTAGTTGCAAGGGAATCCTCCTCCTTAAGTCTTGCACAATCATTTTTCTTCTTTCAGAAACTTCTCTGCTGATGTCTTCAGCGGTAAGAGCAATCTTCCAGTATGTTGGCTTGGAGAGTAAGGAGGCATCATCTAGCAGAGGTTCAGAAAACAAAACTCTTCTGACTCTAGGATCGGAAGTTGGAATGGGAAATGATTCAGATACTTTAGCAGAGACAGATTTGGATCTCTTTGCTGGATTGACAATAGATTCAGGCAAATTCCTTTTCTTTGGGTTAGCAGAAGAGGGAGCAATAGGATGAGATTCAGAGGTAGATTTCTTGGCTCTAGTCATAGGACCAGCAGCAAGGGAAGTTGAAGTAGCAGGGGCTGAAACAACAGAGGGCTTAGAAATAACAGGAGCCAGGGTTGACTTCTTGGATTTCTTCTTCTTATCCTTCTTAGCCATAACAGGAGTATTAGTTGAACTGGCAGCAGGAGCAGGAGCTCTATCAACAGGGGGAGGGGCCTCACCAACAGTAGATTGTCTGCTGATTCTCTTCCAATCAGCATCACTGTGATGCTTCAGTTTTAACTTGGAGATGCTGGTAGCATTAGGATCAGCAAGAATCACAGCAGGGTTTCCTCTGATTATTCTGCTGAGTAGCCAGTAGTGACAACCTTTTCCAGGGTGAGCTAAACCCTTCTGACTGTCAGCAGCATATTTCTTTACTGCTAGGGCTATAACCCTAAAAATGAATCCACACCAATTGAATCTTCTTCTAAGAACAATGGCAGCAAAACCCTCAAACTGGAGATCAGTAACATGGTTGTGAGAGCCAGACCGACAGATTAAACATCTATCAATTATCTCAATTAGGGCAAAATATCTTCTTATGTAGTGAACTTTGAAGTGTTTGTCACCACTAAGTCTTGGTCCGGCATCAGCACCTCTGAAAAGGGTCCAGGCTTCATCCAGTACGGTATCATCAACAGAACTAGGGCCAGTGTTTCCTAGGGTTGAAAAGATAGAGGGTATACTGGTTGGAGTGAAAGAAATTGGAACACCTGCAACTGTTGAGTTAATGGCAGAAAAGGATTCGGGATCATTGTCATCGGAGTATTCAACAACATCATTTGCAAAGAACTCTCTAACTGTATCAATAAAAACTCCAGAATCATCAGCTGGGGCCAAGAATGGAAGAACCGAAGTGTCTGAGAGAAGAGTTCGAAGAAATTGTCCATCATCTTCATCATTGAAAAAGCTTGGGTCTATGTAACCTCCATAGATATCCTTTTCATTACTCATGATTTCTGCAAAACTCAACAAACCAAACAAACTCAAAAACACTAAACCAAAGTAAGAATCAACATTTGATATAACAAGTTAAACGTACCAGATCTAAGGAAAATGAGTTGAGTTACGGAGCTTTGAGAGAGAAAGTAGAGCAAGAGTTGATGGAGTAAATCTTAGAGAGAGAATGCGAAAGGATTTTAGAGAAGATGGTCTTTGCTTAAATATGTTATGAAATAGGAGGGAAAGGTTTGTTTTGAAAAGGGTTTTCAAAAGACGCAACTGTTCATTTTCTTGGAATTCGTGCGCCAGCAGTTGAGTTTAATGCGTCATTTTGGAGCAGTTAAAATGGAGAGAAATACTGTTTGAGATTTAAAATGATACAGTTTACCTGGGATTTATCACAAAATTAATTGGAATAAATCATTTGACACGATTTTCGAAAATGGCGGTACACACACGTGTCAGAGAGGGGTGTGACCAACTGTCCTTTGATTTGATTTGTCTGTCAGAGAATCCAATCTTATCTTCAAAGAAGGAGCTTGATGATGGAAAATTTGAATAGCTGGCAATCATAACTAGAGCACCAGCAGAAGAAAAGACATTGACATGCAATCGGCAGGGCAAGGATCGGCAAGACAGATAATCAGCAGAAATATATTGGCACAAAGCAAAGAATGATCGGCAGAAATAGCAATTCCAACAAGATTCAAAAATCAACCAGAGTATCCAATAACACCCAGCTCACTCCTTAGGAATTCAAATCTCTTCTGATCAAGAGGCTTTGTCAATATATCGGCTCTTTGAAAGTCAGTATGAACTTTCAGCAAAATAACATTGCCATTCTCCACATGATCCTTTAGGAAATGATATTTTATGCCAATATGCTTTGTTTTGGAGTGCATAATTGGATTGTTTGAGATTAAAATGGCAGATTGATTGTCACAGTAGATAGGGCAAACGTGAGGTGGAATCTCATAGTCTACTAATTGTTGCTTCATCCATAGGATTTGAAAGCAGCAGCTACCGGCAGCAATGTATTCAGCCTCAGTAGTGGAAGTAGAGGTAGCTGTTTGCTTTTTGCATGACCATGAAACTAGCCTCTCACCAAGAAACTGGCGTGTTCCACTGGTACTCTTCCTTGTGACTCGGCAAGCTGCATAATCAGCATCTGAGTAACCAATAAGATTGAAAGAGGAATCTCTGGCATACCATAAGCCTAGGTTAGCAGTGCCGCTTAGATATTTAATGATTCTTTCCAAAGCTTGCAGATGAGATTCTCTTGGGTCGGCTTGAAATCTTGCACAGACACAAACGACATACATTATATGTGGTCTGCTGGCTGTTAAATAGAGAAGAGAACCAATCATTCCTCTGTAGAGAGTCATGTCCACTTTCTTGCCGGATTCGTCTTTATCAAGATGAGCGTTTGTTGCCATGGGAGTGCTTTGAGGATGAGCATTATCAAAACCAAACTTCTTGATCAGCTCCTTGGTATATTTGGCTTGATTTATGAAAATTCCTTCATCGGTTTGCTTCACTTGTAAGCCAAGGAAATAAGTTAGCTCACCCATCATGCTCATTTCAAACTTGCTTTGCATGAGCTTTTCGAATCTTTTGCATAGGGCTTCATTTGTGGATCCAAAGATGATGTCGTCCACATATATTTGAACAAACAATGAATGGCCCTTGTGCTTAGCCACAAATAAAGTTGTGTCAATTTTTCCTCTGGTAAATCCCAAGCTGTAAAGAGCTTTCTTCAATCGGTAGACATGATTTGGTTTCTTAGGATCCTCAAAGCCTAGTGGTTGTTCAACGTAAACCAGCTCTTGGAGTTCTCCATTTAAGAATGCGCTTTTCATGTCCATTTGATATAGCTTGAATTCTTTGAAGGCAGCATAGGCAAGAAAAAGTCTTATAGCTTCTAATCTTGCTACTGGTGCAAAAGTTTGATAATAATCGATCCCTTCTTCTTGACGGTATCTTTTGTCCACCAATCTCGCTTTGTTCCTTGTAATCTTTCCCGCTTCATCCAACTTGTTTCTGAATACCCATTTATTTCCAATAACTTGCTGAGAGGAAGGTCTCGGAACCAGTTCCCAAACATTACATCTTTCAAACTGATTTAATTTTTCTTGCATAGCTTCCACCCAGCTTGGATCAGCAAGGGCTTCTTCAGTCTTCTGAGGTTCAATGTCAGACACCATTGCCGAAGAGAAAAGATTTTTATCAAAGGCCTTGCTCAGGTTTCTGGTAACTCTGGGTCCATAGACATCACCAATGACATCATCAAGAGGATGGTCACGATGAGGTCTTACTTCTCTCGGTAGATATTGTCTTACTGATTCCTGTCTTAAAGATTCTAGAGGAGGTTCAGAATCATCAGCAGATATAGAAGTGTTGGAAGTGGATAGGTTGAAAGGAATAGGAGAGATAGGATTATTTGGACTTTGAGTGGATTTGGAAGTTGATTGAGGATATTTGGTACAGAGGGATGAATGACTGAGATTGGATTTGGGCTAGGATTCATTGGCACGGGTTGAGGAGAATCGACTGATTGGCCAACAGCAGAGGCATTAGGAGGATTATAAGCGGGAGGATTTCTTGCCGAAGATGGAAAGAAGAGGTTGTCTGCTGGGTCTTCTGCAACAATAACAGGATCTTGCACTTTATCTGCAGATTGGTTAGAATTACTAGATTCACCTGTCTTAAAACCACTAGATTGGTTAGTACTATTTGGAGCCTGGTCAGACTCTAACAAATCAAATTCATCAAAGGTAACATGAACAGATTCAAAAATTTTCAAAAGTTTCTTATTGAAAACTCGAAAGGCCTTACTATGTTTTGAGTAGCTGACAAAGATACCTTCATCAGCTTTTTCATCAAACTTGCCTTGGTGCTCTCTACCATTGTAAAGCACATAACATTTGCACCCGAAGATTTTGAAGAATCCAATATTAGGTACTCGGCCTCTCCAGAGTTGATAAGGAGTATTGTTATGGAATTTGTTGATGAGAGATCTGTTCTGAGTGAAGCAGGCGATATGAATGGCTTCGGCCCAGAAATATTTCGGCAACCTGGCTTCCGAAATCATGGTCTTACCGACTTCAATTAAAGTCCTATTCTTTCTCTCAACTACACCATTTTGTTGAGGTGTACCACCAGCAGAGAAATTATGGTCTATGCCATGATCGTCACAATTTTGAGCAATACCATTGTTTGTAAATTCAGTCCCATTGTCTGATCTCATGCTAATGATATCGCTTTCTTTCTGAGTCTGTAGTAGTCTGAATAAATTGGTGGAAATAGCATAGGTATCATCTTTGTTGCTGACAGCTTCCACCCAAGTGTATCTGGAATAGTCATCTACTACAACCAAAGTATATCTACTTCCCCCAAGGCTGGCTGTGGTTGTGGGGCCAAATAGATCCATATGTAGCATTTGTAGGCACTTAGAAGTTGACATGCAGGGCTTGATATCAAAAGGGGATTTATGTTGTTTTCCCAACTGGCAAGCTCTGCACTTCTTTCCATGATCAGCAGACACTTTAGGAAGACCAGTTGCCAATCCGAAACTGGCAAGCTTGGAAATTGATTTGAAGTTCAAATGACCGAGTCTCATGTGCCATAGCCACGAGTTCTCACTGATATTCTTATCTACAAAACAGATATTAGTAACACCAGTAATAGCACTTAAGTCTACTGCATAAATGGTACCTTTTCTTTTGGCAGTGAAAAGAGTTTCATTTGAAGCAATGTCTTTCACATAGCAGCTGGAAGTAGTAAATACACATTGCATTCCTCTATCACAGAATTGTGATATAGAGAGAAGGTTATGCTTGAGTCCATCCACCAAAGAGACCTTCTGTACAGTAACTGCACCTCTAATGATGGTTCCACATCCAATTATTTTTCCTTTTCCATTATCACCAAATACTACAGGAGGACCTGATGCGTCAACAATATCAGCAAGGAGATCAGCACGGCCAGTCATATGTCTAGAACAGCCACTATCCAAAATCTATACATCTTTGATGGCATCAGTCGAGGCCATGAAGCATTCCTTCAAATTAAACATGCTTATGGTCCCCCTAATACAATGGGTCCAAGAGATTAGTTCCTCTTGGGCAGCCATATCTGGCCGCCACTAGAGGCGTTAGCCACTGTGGGTCCGGAAAGGCTTTTCAAGAGGCATTCATGAGCCTGATGACCATAAAACAACTATCACATCTCACTTTGCTGATTGACTGAGAAGTCGGCAAGACACCACCAGATTTAGTCATTGCATCATTAGACTTAGGAGAATAAGCAGGCACAAACTTGGGGACTTTGTTGGTGCTGGTTTTGCCCTTCTTACCTTTCTGCTTGCCTTTGCCAGTCACTTTCGAGGGAGACTGTTCATCGGCAGCAGAATCAAGATTGGCAAGACCAGCTTTGCTGATATATTTACTATGAATGCCTTCATCCGCAAAATCATTATCAGCAATCTTAATTCCCTTTTGTACGTACCTGTTTTTCTCCATATCCTTGTATTTAGGATACTTCATTGCCACATCATTAATTATACTTAGGCTTGGTATCCTTATGCAATGAGTTAATCGAGTTGTTCTCAGCCTTCTTATCCTTTTTCTCGGTTATAGAAGCATCAGTACAACTGCTACTGCTAGTTTCAAATTCTATCCCACATTGGACATTTTTATGAAATATTTGATTTGCAAGGATTGCATCAACAACAGCTTTAGGTTTGGAAAAAGTATCAATAGTTTTTATAAGAGAATCATTTCTTTGAGCTAAATCTTTAATCTGTGCAGTGTATACTTTTGCTGCTTTTGAGATCCAGGTTTTCAGTTTTAAGCTAATCGAACTCACTCAGTTTTGTTTTTAGAGAATCAAATTCAGTTTTGAGTGAGTCCGTTTCAGCAGAAACTTTACTGAAATCAGCAGTCATTATTTCATGAATACTACTCAACTTTTCATAGTCAATAAAGAGTTCATCCATGGTCTCTATCATCTCAGCTTTAGATATCTCAGGAAGAGGATCGGTTAAGTTTCTTTTGGCTGAGTGATCTTTTGGCTCAGGAGAAAAATCAGGTAGGGATGAGATGGGTTTAGCAAGATTTCTCTAATTGTTTGGGTGCTTGGTAAAGGATAGCTTCTTTTCAGTGGATTGTGGAGGACTTGGTTCAGTTGCATAGAAAGTGATAGGTCCACACTGTCCGTAGAGTGAGGTTCCAACTTGATGAACCTTGTAGCCATAAGGATTGGTTGCTTTGATTTTGACTTCTTGAAAGGAATGTCTTCCTGGTTGTTCTGTCCTTGTTGGTGTTCTTGGAGGTGTCGCATTCCGGTGAACAGGAGTTGGTAGATCCAGTGCAATTTCGTCATCGACATCCAGGGCAACAAAGCTTATATCGACATCTTCATTGTCATCGGCAGCGCCTTCATCTTCTGAGTCAGTTTCACACCAGACTGGCATAGCTTTCTCTGTGCTGTCATCTGCAACATAGCTTCTGGACTTGGGATGTCTATGGTTTACCGATTTCCTGACATACTCATATTTTGGCTGGGGACATTTAGATGCAAAATGTCCAGGTTTTCGGCAATTAAAACACACCAGGTCTCCTTTGCTGTTCTTTCCATCGGCAGCACTGGTAGAAGGCTTGTTATTGCTGATGAATTTATGGAAGGGGGTAGTAAATGGTTTGTGCTGATTGGGTTTGCTGTCTTTTTGCATTTTCTTAAAGTTTTTGAACTTTCGGTAGTTTCTGGAAAATGCAGCAAATTCATCTTCTTCCACATGAGGCTCAGAAGGATTATCAAAGGTTTTGTTACAACAAGGGTTTTGGCAGTGATCAGTAGGAGGATAGGAGGTAGAAGTTTGAGATATCTGAGTCTGTGCTGAGAGAGACACATTTTTGAAGTTTTTATCGAGAACATTAAGTTTTTGTAGTTCACTCTCATACAGAAATAGACTGGACACAATATTCTGAATAGAAGTAGTTTTTAAATCTCTAGCTTCTCTAATGACAGTGACCTTGGTATGATATATACTTCCCAATGAACTTAGAAAGCGTATATTCAGGTCTTTCATAGTATATACCTTACCTAGAGACGCACATAAGTTACTTACCCCGCAGAACCGATCATAGGCTGTTCTGAGCGATTCACCGTCTGACTTTTTGAAATATTCGAACTCGGTAATTGCATCATAAAGTCTGTTGTCCTTGGTGCGAGCATCTTCTTCGAAGTAAGCAAGGAGCTTGTTCCAGCATTCATGTGCCGTGTAACACAAGTCAATGAGCTTGTACTGCTTGTCATCAAGACCACAAAAGATAATGTGGTTGGCTTTCCCATCAAGAGCATAGGTCAATTTGTCTTCATCAGTCCATTCCTCTCTTGGTTTTTCAACTAGAGTCTCTTTAACTTGAACATTTGTTTCTTGTTCATCATCAACGTCGGCATGCGCAGTCAGGGGAGTGGATGGTATAGGTTTGTAGGTGGTTTGAACCTTTAGGGGAGTAATCGGTCCACCTTCCACTACCTTCATCAATCGATCATCTATGGAGTTCATGTACTTTATCATTCGGGATTTCCAAACACCAAATTCATTGGCGTTCAACATCGGTATGGTAGTGATGTTAAACGACTGCTTGATTTTTCCCGCCATGATATCGGCAAACAAGCTGTAAGGCTTGGAAATTTCTTTCAAAAATGACAAGCTCTGATACCAATTGTTAGGTCCAATTGGCAAGAAAATAGGCTAGAAGGGGAGGGGTGAATAGCCTTTTTACTATTTTAAAAGAAAATACCTTGAAGGTCAAAGTCACTAATCAGTAGATTGTAAATCAGTCAGTAAGCACAGCGGAATGTTCGTGACTTAGTTTGAACTCACACAAAATCAGCAAGAAGTTGTTTAGAGCTTGGTTTTAACACGTGGTATTTCTTAAAACTTTATGCAGTGCAACTTGTTTGGTATGGGGAAATGCTGTAATCGGTAATAGAGAATGACTGGCAAGATGAAAGTAAAGCAAAGTAAGGCAAAGACAAGGACACGGTATTTGGAGAGGTTCACAGCGTGAATGCTGCTACGTCCTCTACCATGTTTGGTCAGAACATGGATTTGGAGAGAAGTTTACTATCAGTTGGTCCTAGTCTATTACAATAGCGGCCTTGCCGGTTATAAGGATTCAAATCTAGGATCTACTGATGGATCGTAAGACAAAAACTGACCAAGTGTTTTTGAGCGGCAAGTTATGAACTTATCTCACTCAGGTGTGTGTGTTTCTCAATCAATGCATTCCAATGATTGTCTTGTTAGGGAATGCTTACACGTTTGATTGAGTTGTGCACGAGTGTATGTCCCTAATAAAGTCTAATGATTTTCTGGACTTGAAGGCTTGAGCTCCATTGAATCCTTCAAGCACAATCTCCTTAATGCAACAACCAACCGTCTTTAATGCAACAAAGTCTTCAATATATACTTGGAGAGAGAAGAGCTATGTTGCCGTTGAAGGGTAGATTCGGAATTTGAAAATTACGGTTGGTAGGTGAGGATCAATTAATGTCATATCTTTTGCAATTAATGCGGGAGATTTGGGATAAGGCATTTCGGCGTAGACCAATGGGTAAAAACCCCTTTGTCCCAACCGGTTACCTGCAACACGCTGATGGATGTGTATTTACCCATCCAAATGATGCACTTTTAGGCTTTCTTTGTGTTTGATTCCCGAGTTTTATGTATATTTGATGTGGTTTGTGAGTATTTTATGAGTACAGGGTATAGAGCTGATTAAAGGTGCATTTTATGGCTAAAAAGTGAAAAAGGAATAAAGTGGAGCGGAGCAGAGAAGGAAAAAAAAACTGAAATTACGAGCTCAAGGACTAAACTGGCATTTGGAAGCTTTTGGACTAAATTGGAATTATTGGAAAATTCAAGGACTGAACTGGGAATATGGAATTTTCGGACGAATTTAATTTATAAAAATTCCTGGGATAAAATGAAAAATAAAAGTCCAAAGAGCGAAGCGCAGAAAAAGTCGTTAAAGTGGTCAAAGTGCGACTGCAAGATAGCGGGACGAAACGAGTATACTAATTATATAAAACAAAACAATTCATGGTTGCTGGCCAAGCAATTAGGGCCACGGCTGGAGTTTGGCCTAGGAGAGTGGCCGAGAGAAGAAGGCCATTTGGGGCCAAGGGCCGGCCAGGAGATAAGCAATCTGGGCCAAGGCAACATTCAGGCCAAGGCCAAGCTTAGGAGGAGAATTACGCACAAACTTACTGCCAAGTAGGGCGGACGCGCCAGGCACTTGGGCGGCCGCGCTACGTCGATTCCAGCAACATTTTGACGTTTTCAGCAAGGGCAGTTTCGACTTTTCTCGCCTTGGACCATTGATTTTTGCCCTATTTTCTATATAATTGCACAGCAGCCACGGCATTGAAGAAGGGAGATTATCACAGACCATATCATAGTTTTAGTTTATTTTTATTTGTTCTTGGAACACAATTGAAGAGAAGAATTATTCCGAATTTCAGGTTTTTATTATTTGTAAATTATGAGTAGCTAAATTCTTTAGATTTGTAGATTGGTCGAACTTTTACCGGATTTCTATGCAGTAATATTTTAATTCTTTCTATTTAATTCCATCTAGTTCATCGATAGATTTTAATTTCTTGTTCTTGGATTCGAGACGTATGTTAAGATACGAACTCATCTTTGAATAATTGGGTATTTATCGAGCCATTAATTTGGGCGATTTATACATTGACCACTATTGATTGAATAACTTTAATTGAGGCCGTAATAGAAATCGATTAAAGTTAGGCTCTTTAATTCTTGTGTGCTTAATTTATTCTTGGCATATTGTGGTACCGTAATAGAATCTACAATATTAAGAGAGCATTTAGGATTGTAATCCGGCCACCTAACCGTGTCGATCCTAGCTAAAGTGAATGAACCCTAGAAGTTGAGTTAATGTTTCTTAAGTAAAATTCTGCATAGAATGATGGTATAGTGAAATCCAATCTACGAATCTCTGCTCATAATCTGTTTTCTTGTTTAGTTAGTTTTAGTTATTTATTTTATGCTTTTAGTTCTAAATCAATTTATAAACTGTGGTTACTAAATTCACTGCGTTCACCTTATTTGTTTACCAACGAGTCTCTGTGGATTCGACCCCTGCATTTGCATACTGCTACACCGGTAGTGAGTACACTTGCTCGGTATTTTTATTACAAGAGGGAGTTTTCCACCATCAAGTTTTTGGCGCCGTTGCCGGGGACTTGTTGCAAGTAAACAAGTAGGTTAGGTAGTGAATGCAAGGTCGTCGTTCTTTGAAGCCTACATTGGTGCCATTGAACGACAACATAAATAGACTTAATAAAGCTAAAGACACTAAGCTTCTTGAGGAAGTATTTGAGGGCGATCCCCTCTTTAATCCCCTTTTCTCGGATTCTGACACCGAATCAGAACCCTCCACCACCGAGGTAGAGGAAGAGAAAGCCGAGATGGCAGTACCACCGGCACAAACTATGAATGATTTCCTGAGACCTAGGGTAGACACATCTACCTCTTGCATAGTGCTGTCCGATGCAGCCAAAAATCTAGAGGTCAAAGGACAATACTTTACCATGTTGCCAAGCTTTCACGGATTGCCTGGCGAGGATGCACTCATGTTCCTGAAAGAGTATATTACTGTTGTTGCTCAATTTTTGTTAAGACAGGGAGTAACTGAGGAGCAAATTAGATTGAAGTGTTTTCCTTACACTCTTAAGGGAGTAGCTAAAACATGGTTGATGATGCTTGCACCGAGCAGCATTAGTACTTGGGTAGAATTGCAAGATGTGTTCCTTAAAAGATATTACCCACATCATCTGTTGGCTAGTTTTAGACAGAAATTGATGACATTTTCTCAAGATGTGGGGGAGCCCTTTCATGAGGCATGGGAAAGATTTAATACAATGTTAATACAGTGTCCCCACCACAATTTTACACTACCCTCACTGAACCAAGCCTTTTATGATGGCTTGAATGACAATGGTCAATCAATGGTTGACAATGCTGCTGGAGGCTCGATAGGAGCCAAAACCCCGGAAGAAACTAAAGCTTTATTTGAGATGTTGAGTGCTAATTCTCAACAAAAGAGTTCGAGGGGTAGAACAAGGGGGGTACTTGAATTGAATGCTAGTGATAATATTTCAAAAGCGGTGCACTTTTAAATAATAAATTGGATAAATTGACTGCTTGTGGCACTTCTGTTGGTGCCAATGTTATTACTGATTATTGTACAAATTGTGGTTTATCATCTCATGTGACTAAAATGTGTCCAAGTGCAGCAAATTTCTTTTATAATCCTGAACAGGCACATGCTTTTAATGGATATGCACCAAGGCCACCACCCCAAGGCAATCAATATGGCAATTACAATCCATGGGGTGGCCATCATAATCAGCAAGTGAAACCTCTTCATGTGCCACCATCTGGACAACATGATAAAGAGCCTTGGGAGCTGGCAGTCCAGCAGTTAAGGATGGAGATGCGGCAAAGCAACGAAATACGAATCTTTGCGTTTGAAAAGATGGGCACACAAGTAGAGCAACTTGTGAAGGTTGCCCAAGAGTTGATGAAAGAGAAGAACCCACCTGAGCAAGCAAAGTCAATCACGACAGTGTGGGATGAGAGTGAGGAAATTGAGGAGGTATTTCTATCTTCTCTTAATAATATTGATTGTTTTGATAATAATGATGAGGTTAGTGAGAATGAAAAAGTTAGTCATGTTCAAAAAGACCCCGGGTGTTTCACTATCCCAATTTCTTTAGGGGGTCAAAATTTTAAAGGGTTGTTGGATCTTGGGGCAAGTGTTAATGTGATGCCCTTTCATGTTTTTAGAAGTTTAGGGATAAGCGAGTTGAAACCACCCAAGAGAGACTTGCAATTGGCGGATCTCTCAATCAAAAGACCCTTAGGGGTTATTGAAGGGGTGTTGGTTAAAATTGATAAAATGATTATCCCCATTGACTTTTATGTGATGTGTATGGAGGGATCAAGTGAGGAGCAACTGAAAACTCTCATTCTGCTTGGGAGGCCATTTATGTTTGACACTAAGGCCACCATTGATGTGTGTCAAGGGGTGGTGTCCTTGAGAGGCATGGGGGAAGAATGTAAGTTTTGTATGCTTAAAAATGATAAAAAAACCCTCCCCCAAAGATGGTTTTGTAGGAGCCATAACTGATGTTCCAATTTTTAAAGATGATGTGAATGGATGTGAGAAAAGTGGGGATAATGCGGACGTTTGTCCCTTGGCTAGTAACATTAAGGCCGACCAATACTCTAGGAGTAACGGGTCGTATCACACCCCACACGACTCCCATAAAGAGTCGATTCCATCACATTTACCACAAGGGCCTTCAAAATCGAGAGTTAGTGAGGAGAGTTATAGTGATTTATCTGATTCTATATTTTTAAATATTTTTGTGCATGATAACTCTCTTGATCTTGGTTGTGAGAATGGTGTTCTGCAGGTTGCAGAAAAGGTTGAGTTTGGGGGTGGAAACCCCAATATAAGGAAAAGAAAAAGGGGTAAGCAAAAGCGTAAAGTTTCAAAAATAAATTTGGCTTTACCCCTACTTATGGACAAAGGAGAGCTGATTTGGAAAGAGAATGGCGTTTGTGCCCGTGAGGAGAAGAGATGGTCCAAAGGCCGCAAAGCAAAGGCCAAGTAAGCTTGGGACCATAGTCGGGCTAACGACTTTAACCAAATGCGCTGCTTGGGAGGCAACCCAATGAGGTATGTTTTATTTTTTATGTTAATTACTGTTTAGTAGTGTCTTGCCATCCATTAAGCCCAAGGCACGCTTTTTGTTCTCGTGCTCACGAGGACATAGCATGTTTTGAGTTTGGGGGTGGGCAACTCTCCGAGTTTGTGGGTTTATAGGGGAGTGTATATAGTGTCACCCTCCAAAAAAATAGAAAAATTTAAAAAATTTTGTTCTTTTCATAGTTGGGATGTTGGCCAAAGTCTGTGATGATTAGAGTGTGTTTTAATTTTAGAATCACATGTGCTATTATTAGTGTGGTGATTGGGATTGCATTGAAACATTTAAATTATGATTGCACCACCTCTCACTTCCGTATCATATTCTTGGTCATTGTCATCAACTTAGGTGCCTTTTATGGGATCACTTCGTGTATTCTCGGGGTCCCTAGAACATGTTTGCATGATTGTCAATAACACGTCAATAGGTTACTTGATATATATGGCTATTCTTTGAATCCCTTTTTGTGAGCCTTAAACTTTCTAGTCACTTATATAAAAAAAATTCGCTAGAACCCCTTTTGAGCTTGAAAAAGAATGGAATCTCTCACAAAGTGGGAGGTTATCTTAGACCGCCATTCGCCTTCATTTGTACCTTCATTATCCCACCCTTTTAACTTATCCACTATTTTCTCACCTTTCAAGAAAGTGAAACTATGGAAAGAATGGGAATATTGTGGGGGAAGTTTGGAAAATTAAGGGTTGAATGGAAAGTGGTCACGAAAATAAAGAAGTGGGTCATGTTATGTAATGAAAAGAGGGGCTTGATAAAAAAAAATATATATATTGAATGCACATTCTTTGTGATGTAATTGTGCAAAGCAAAAAGAAAAAAAAAAGCAAAAAATAAAAAAATAAAAAAAAAATAATAAAAAAAAAAAATCGAGCCCTCTCTAATATCAAAAGTGAAATTGTATTTCAAGGTGACCAAAGAAAGTAATAGAATGTGCTCAACCCCATGTCAATGTATGAAAAAGTTTTAGTTTGTGGGTTGGCACATTGGGAAGTACTAAGGGTGAGTGGAGAAATTATCATCAAAGTGAGGATGTATTATTACAAGAAGACTTTCTAGTTTCACTTTCTTGTTTTCGTATGTCCTTATCTTCATTTGTAACCATGAACCTAGCCCTTGCGAATTGTCGCACTTAACTTTTAAGCCATATTATTCTTTCAATATCGAGTAACCGGGTTGACAATCGTGTAAATATGCATATGAGTGTCCTTTTTGGGATTGTACTGTCTATAACATATTGGTTTAGAGCATCGCTTAGTGAATCCATAAACAATCTTAGGTTGTTGGCAGTGACCTCCCATAATTCATTCATCATTCATGCCGCGGTGGAAAATTGTGAGTTTTATGCTTCAATGTGATTGTAATTCCATTACTGTGGTGGCACTTGTTGATGATGTGTGTTGGTAAGAATCTGAGACTTGTATGGCCAATGACTTATCTGTGATAGAACATCCCAAAATAATTATTTTGTTTTAATGTTTTATTATTAATAGTTAGAGTAGCTTTATTTTACTTCTTTTGGTTTTGTTTTACTCGGGACGAGCAAAAGGTTAGTTTGTGGGTGATTGATGGATGTGTATTTACCCATCCAAATGATGCACTTTTAGGCTTTCTTTGTGTTTGATTCCCGAGTTTTATGTATATTTGATGTGGTTTATGAGTATTTTATGAGTACAGGGTATAGAGCTGATTAAAGGTGCATTTTATGGCTAAAAAGTGAAAAAGGAATAAAGTGGAGCGGAGCAGAGAAGGAAAAAAAAACTGAAATTACGAGCTCAATGACTAAACTGGCATTTGGAAGCTTTTGGACTAAATTGGAATTATTGGAAAATTCAAGGACTGAACTGGGAATATGGAATTTTCGGACGAATTTAATTTATAAAAATTCCTGGGATAAAATGAAAAATAAAAGTCCAAAGAGCGAAGCGCAGAAAAAGTCGTTAAAGTGGTCAAAGTGCGACTGCAAGATAGCGGGACGAAACGAGTATACTAATTATATAAAACAAAACAATTCATGGTTGCTGGCCAAGCAATTGGGGCCACGGCTGGAGTTTGGCCTAGGAGAGTGGCCGAGAGAAGAAGGCCATTTGGGGCCAAGGGCCGGCCAGGAGATAAGCAATCTGGGCCAAGGCAACATTCAGGCCAAGGCCAAGCTTAGGAGGAGAATTACGCACAAACTTACTGCCAAGTAGGGCGGACGCGCCAGGCACTTGGGCGGCCGCGCTACGTCGATTCCAGCAACATTTTGACGTTTTCAGCAAGGGCAGTTTCGACTTTTCTCGCCTTGGACCATTGATTTTTGCCCTATTTTCTATATAATTGCACAGCAGCCACGGCATTGAAGAAGGGAGATTATCACAGACCATATCATAGTTTTAGTTTATTTTTATTTGTTCTTGGAACACAATTGAAGAGAAGAATTATTCCGAATTTCAGGTTTTTATTATTTGTAAATTATGAGTAGCTAAATTCTTTAGATTTGTAGATTGGTCGAACTTTTACCGGATTTCTATGCAGTAATATTTTAATTCTTTCTATTTAATTCCATCTAGTTCATCGATAGATTTTAATTTCTTGTTCTTGGATTCGAGACGTATGTTAAGATACGAACTCATCTTTGAATAATTGGGTATTTATCGAGCCATTAATTTGGGCGATTTATACATTGACCACTATTGATTGAATAACTTTAATTGAGGCCGTAATAGAAATCGATTAAAGTTAGGCTCTTTAATTCTTGTGTGCTTAATTTATTCTTGGCATATTGTGGTACCGTAATAGAATCTACAATATTAAGAGAGCATTTAGGATTGTAATCCGGCCACCTAACCGTGTCGATCCTAGCTAAAGTGAATGAACCCTAGAAGTTGAGTTAATGTTTCTTAAGTAAAATTCTGCATAGAATGATGGTATAGTGAAATCCAATCTACGAATCTCTGCTCATAATCTGTTTTCTTGTTTAGTTAGTTTTAGTTATTTATTTTATGCTTTTAGTTCTAAATCAATTTATAAACTGTGGTTACTAAATTCACTGCGTTCACCTTATTTGTTTACCAACGAGTCTCTGTGGATTCGACCCCTGCATTTGCATACTGCTACACCGGTAGTGAGTACACTTGCTCGGTATTTTTATTACAAGAGGGAGTTTTCCTCCATCACACGCAGACAAAGGACAAAGTAGAGCTAAAAGTAGCTCATGTGTCAGAACTGGCAGAATGGAGTTAGCAGAAAGATATAACTACTTTTAGCAAACAAGTACGATGAAAGAGATAGAGATGTGACCGTTGTTACTGGAAGACTGTCTAGTGAAGAAAGTCATCATGAGTTCCAGTCACCTATCTTGCTGAAGGATGTTGCTGAGTAGAGTTCTCTTCTGCTAGTTATCATACTGATCTCACCAGCAGGTTGTCAACCTGCAACACTTAGTACACTAGCACAGAATGCATCAGCAAGAGATCCAAAAATAAAATCTAATAAAATTAGGGGTCTCTAACTAGCCACATGATTGGGATTAAGCAATTCTGAGTCAACATATATTTTTGACCCAACAACCTGCCACGTGTGCTTTGCATAGCATATCTTCAATTATGCCATAGAAGAAAATAACTAAATTGCCCCTGTAATTTTGGCGAAATTTTTGGCGCTATTATTGATCCTTGGATGACCTGCTTTAATATATAGACAAACATTACAAACATTAATTTTTTAGGCAAATGAAGCAGTATTATTTTTTTAAAATATTCATTGGGATGAAGAAAGTAATGTTCATTTTTTTGGACAAAAAATGTAGTATTATTTTTTGGTTATTCATTTTGAGTCGAAAGTAATATTTATTTTTGAAATGAAGATTATAATTTTTTATAGAAGTATATTTTTTAAAATATTTATTTGAGATGGAAAAAATAAAATTTCTATTTAGTTTATTTATTAATAATTATTATTTTGTAATTTAAAGTGAGGCGGAGTTTGTATTGATTTGGTTTGTTTGGATCAGTTGTGGGTTGCTTTTTTTTTTTTTTCTTTTGGCTGACCGATTGTTTGTTTTTTTTTGGTTGACCGATTGTGGCCTTGATTGTGGCCTTGGTTTGTGACCGATTGTTTATATGTGTTTTTTTTTTGCTGATCAATTGTGGCCTTGGTTTATTTGGATCGGTTGTGGCCTGATTTGGATCGGTCATCCAATTATTATTGACTAATTACCATGTCACTGATTTATCGACCCTTGATTTACTGATCATTGTCACAACCGATCCTTATGACTGGTTAAACTCGCAATAAAAAAAAGGAAATCTGCCTTCATACACGCACCTCTGTCGGCGCGTTTATTGCACGCACCATTTTCCTCCCAATCATGACCTGCCACGTGCATTTTGCATAGCATATCTTCAATTATGTAATGGAAGGAAATGACTAAATTGCCCCTAAAATTTTGGCGAAATTTTTGGCTCTATTACTGTTCCTTGGATGACATGCTTTAATATATAGATAGACAAGAAGAAAACTATATTCTCATATATTTTCAGTTTGATTTTAGTGGGTGAGTACCCCACAAAGACACATGAGGATGACTTTGGATCAAGTTTATGTGTTGTGTAGGTAAGAAGCCAAGGATAAGCATCTGAAGCTACAAAGTTTGAGATAGTTGGGTGGTTTTTCAATGAGTTTTAGGAAAGGAGATTGGAGACCGAGAGTTGAAGTGGGCATGCGATTTATGAGGTAGCAAGTTGAGACAAAAGCATGATGCCAAAACTTGTGTGGCATATTGGAGTGGGTGAGAAGAGAGAGAGAGAGAGACCCGTTTCCACAATGTGACAGTGACGTTTGACGTTGTTCAGAGTAGTCATTGTGTTTAGGGGTGTGAGGTGGAGATCTTAATTAAGTGATTAATTCCAAGGGAGGTTAGGAGAGGACGGAGGCCAATGGATTCACCACCGTTATCGCTATAGATGGTGATGATTGTACAATGAAAATACTTTTCCACGAGGGATTTGAAATTGGAGAATACTTTTGTGGCATCATTTTTGTGTTTGAGAGGATAAAATCAAATGTATTTAATTAGAGTAGTGATCAACAAAGATAATATAGTATTTATAGCCATCATAAATTAAGAGAGGGGATGTCCAAATATCACTGTAAAGGACATCCAGAGTACCATAAGGGGTAATAGAGTTTTCATAAAATGGTAACTTGTGGCTTTTATTGCAATCACATGAATTACAATTGAAAGTAGAAGAACGAGAAATATATAAGTAAAAATTAGTACTAAGGTGACGTAAAATTGAATAGGAAGGGTGGCCTAGTTTGTGAGGCCAATTGATTGTTGAGGAGGGGATTGTGACATGAACAACAGGAGATGTAGGATGCCAAATTTAGATTTCCTTGGAAAAGAGTTGTGTCCATACGAAACTCTATCACAACAAAAGAGGTCGGTGAGAAAGTGAATAATGGACACAATAAATGTCTCTGTCCATTGCACAATTAAGTTTGAGTGGATAATGGGGGTAGTTTAGGCAATTTCACATGATGGCTAATTTTAATTTTGAATTTTGGGGTCTCTGACTAGGGATGATTTTGATATTGGTATGATTTTGTTAAACTAGACAAAGTTACTATTCGGCATGATTTGTGCGGTTTTTCACGCTTTAGTTATTATAGGCCATTATATTATATTTGACATTCTTTTTTAACACGCTATAAGAAATTCAAGAAAATGACAATTAAAACCCAAAGTCATTGTAAAGTTAGATGGTTCTTTGACGAATGTGGTAAGTGTCGTGCTCTTTTTGTTAATAATAATAATAATAATAATAATAATAATAATAATAATAATAATAATAATATGTCCACGAACCCTTTTCTTTTTCTATATAAACCCTTCTCATTTATATCCATCCTCACACTCAAAACACACACACACACACACACAAAATGGGGAGGATATCCGCAGCTCTAATGATAATCTCGACCCTCTTCATAACCCAACAAGCTCCCAAGGACCTAACCGATTGGTTCCAAATGGTTCGCCAACCCTACGAAAAGGTGACCACCATCGAGTTCTATGCCAGACCAGGTGGTCCGGACGGAAACCAAGTAGCTGTAGCCAATGCAGGCAACCTTACGGTCCCACCAAACCTCTTTGGCTTGGTTAACATAGCCGACTACACATTAACAACCGGACCAAGTCCAACATCGGCTTTGGTTGGACGTGGTCAGGGTTTCTTCACATCCTCTTCTATGAATGATTTTAGCCTTTTTACGGCGCTCAATATAATATTTCAAACGGGGAAGTACAACGGCAGTACTCTTACAATAATCGGATATGATCCAACGGCTATAGATAGGCGTGAGCTGATTGTGATTGGTGGATCGGGTGCTTTTCGACTTGCACGAGGAACTGTGGTGTTTGATGAGTATAATGGTGATCCTACGTTGCCATATCCTACTGTTAAGCTTAGTGTTACTCTCTTGCACTACCAATTCATCAAGGATTCTACCATCTAACTTCCTTAAGAGTTTTTGTTTCGACACTACTCATTTTCTTCGCTTTTATCCTTTTTGTGTGTACGTGATACAGAATAAGAATAAAGTATTCAATGAAATGTATTTTCTTTATATAATAAAATTTACCTTGAGTAGTTTTGTGCTTATTATATTTCCATGGCAAGCCGAACATGAAATGAAACTGATCAATGTTTAGTGCCTAAAAATAGTAAGCTCAACAAAAGCAACACCAGTAACATGGTAACGAACGTACACAATAGCCGAACGCAAGTCGAAAATATCAGGTTCCTACTATGATAACGGCCAGCTCTATGTACATGTCATTAAACGGATCTTGGCCGAATAGGGTTTAAGTGCTATTCGAGAATTTAGTTAAGAATAAATTCATAGCAAACATCACGCTAAAATCCTCCTTGGAAGAGTCTAGAAAGAATCCTTGACCATAGACCCATGGTTCGGCATATTTGGCTGTCAAAGGGTACCCGAACCAGGAGGGATTAACTGGCTTAAAGCTTCGGGCATCTTGAACATGATTTGGGTCAAGCCATTTGCGTTGGCATGGAAGAAGTTGTGTTTGCTTAAAAACAGCTTTTTATCATACGGCACCATTTTTCGGACTTTTTCGGGGCCATCTTCATGGAGATGAAGATTGTTGGTGCTCTTGAGTTGAGGTATTATTCGTGCTTTGGCATAGAATAAGAGCATGAAGAACAATAGCATTAGAGACAATATTGTTTTTCCCCATCTTTAAGTACGTGTGTGGAAATAGGGTTTAAGGCAAATATATTGTGCTTATAAAGCAAAATGAGGGTAAATACATAAATAAATATGCTCCTAAACTTAGGATTTTGATACAGATATGCCACTAATGTTGATAATTGGCATCCTTGCACCTAAACTCATGAAAAATGAGAGTATATTTGTCATTTGTTAAAATTTCGTAATTTAACGATTTTGGGACTCAACTAAATCAAAACGACTTTGAATGGGTAAACTGTGAATTAAGGGGTTGAACTTATTCAAAATAGGTCCCCCACTTATTGATATTTTCTCTTGTTAGTCACTAGCCTTTTTTCACCTTGCCAAAATATATTTTTATTATTAAATTAATGTTTTTAATTATTATTTAGCATAATCATGATAATATTTATTAAATTTTTTTCATCAGGATTTTTTTTAAATAATTATTTTAATAAAAGAATTAACAAATAAATTTTTATTTTTTTAAAAAAAATTATAGTTTATCTCTAAATAATTATTTTATGAAAACCTTTATTTCCTCTAACTAATTCTACTTAATATAATTGCTTTTAATAAATAATTGAATTATCATTTTAAAATTATTTAGAAAATATAACCAAATTTACATATTACAATTAATATATTTTATATTGATATAAAAATATATTATAGATTGCCAAATATAAAAAAGAAAATAAAGAAATGAAAATACCCACGTATATAGGTTCATTCTCTCTTTATTCATCAACTTTATTTTACCTAACCACCCCTTATTTCCTAGTTTGACTCTCCCATCCTATTCTCTTCAAGTTCGGCCCTTTCAATTTTTTTTTCTTTTTAATAATTGGTAAATATGATATATTTGTATATCAATATGAAATATATATTTTTTTCTAATATTTTCTAAATAATTTTATAAAGAAAATCATATTATTTAGTAAAAATAATTATATTAAGTAAAATTATTTAGAAAAAATAAATGGTTTTCATAAAATAATTATTAAAAGATAAACATCAATTTTTATTTTGAAAAAAAAAAAAATCGCTAAAATTATTAAAAAAAATTATTCTAAAAAATCCTGCTAAAAAGTTATTAAATATTATCATGATTATGCTAAATAATAATTAAAAATATTAATTTAATAATAAAAATATTTTTTGCCAAGGTGAAAAAAAGGCTAGTGACTAACATGAGAAAAGATCAATAAGTGAGCGACATATTTTTGAATAAGTTCAACCACTTAATTCACTGTTTACCCCTTCAACGTCGTTTTGATTCACTTAGTTCTCAAAATGGTTAAATTTTGGACGAAATTTTAACAAATGGCAAATATACTCTCATTTTACATGAGTATAGGGGAAAATATGTCAATTATCGACGTTATGGGCATATCTGTATCCAAAGCGTAAGTTTAGGGGCATATTTATGTATTCACCTACAAAATGAAGTGAGACTTTACATGAATTAAGTTACTCCCTACGTCTCAAAAATGAATATTAAAAAAAAAATTATTTTTAATTAAAAGTAAATTTGAAAAATGAAAGTTTTGTGTAGCTAGGAAGCTTCAAACAACTTAACAGAACATGGATGTGAGTACAGATGTGTCTCACAACTGTCCACACAACCACAGATAATGCATCGGAATAAAGAATAACACAATAGTTATATACGTTTACTGGTTTTGATCCCAGCAAACTAGGCTTACGCCAAAAAAATTTTTACTATTAAAATTTTGTTGTTTACACTAAAACACCAATAAGTGAAAAACTAAAAGACAAAAATACCAAACAAGTTCTAATCACCTTCTACGACAAGAACATTATCCCTTTCCCAAGTAGATCCTATTCTAGTCAGAAGTAAAACAAAGAACTCGATTAAAACCTAGATGTGAGTTCGGATGTGTGTCATAACCTTCACTCACAACCTAAATTGACAATGTTTAAAACTGTGAAGAACAAAGTATTTCTCTCTCTCAGAATTCATATCTTCTCTTGTGTTGATTTCTTTGTATTTATATGCACCATGTGTGAATGTGTGCCCAAATTTAGTTTTTGTTGGATTCACGCGAGTTTGAAAACATCCGGTTTAATTTGAAAAACGGAGTCGCCACGCCATTTTGATTTCCTCAAAACTTTGAAAAAAAGGATTTTAGGGTTCGGAGGTTAAGTTACCCCTTGGGAAGAACGGATCGTCGTTCACCCAAGGTGCCTTGCCGTAGCAAGTCTCCCTAGATTTCGTTTATCGTGCTTGCTTGCGTGCTTTCTTGTGTGCATGTGTTTGAATAAAAAAGGGGGGAATGTCCCAAGTTGTCTTCCGGACGTACAAACCATTTATTGGTTGTCGCTCGGGATTTCTTGGATTTTATGTATTCGGGATTTTGATCCCGTCCTCATCTTGGACTTGTGATCATCGTTTTTTTAACCTCGGGACTTGCGTGATCGAGAGAAAGACTCTCTTTTATAGTCCAAAATGAGGTTCTTTAGAAAAAGGAGTGATCTTAGCCCATCAATCCTACACCTTAAGACGATTGAGTTTATATAGATGCTTCATGCTCGTCTTAAGTGATAATCGGAAATATAGGTTCAAGGTTTATCCCTTTCTAAAGAGGTTGTGGCACCATTAATGGAAGAAACGATGTAAAGGTAGGATCTTTACACCGGTCCGTTTCGAAGGTTGCTAATGGGGACATGGGGAATGCATGTAAAAATGACATTTTTAGTGAAAATATGACATTTTTGGGTTGCAAAGGATGCTTTTGATTGAAAAGGATGCTTTTTAATTAAAGACATGATTTTTATGCAAAGGATGCATTTTTATGGTGGAAAATAGTATTTAATATGCAAAGGATGCTAATTTGATGATAAAATGATGATCTTTGATGCAAAGGATGCATGAAGATGGGTTTTAAATGCAAAGGATGCACCTTCATGATAAAGACATGATTTTTATGTGCAAAGGATGCATTTTGAATATAAAGATTGCATTTTTAAGAGCAAAGGATGCATTTTGAATGGAAAGATTGCATTTTTATGAGCAAAGGATGCATGAGGATGATATTTTTATGTAAAAAAGGAATTTTTAGGTGCAAAGGATGCACCTTTGAATATAAAGATTACATTTTTAAGAACAAGTGATGCTTATTTCATACAAAGGATGCAAAAGGGGGAGGGGGATATGATAAAGATAGGATTTTTAATGATAAATGCCAAGTCCCAAGCAAGATAATGACAATATATGAATGCAATGAGCAATTAAATCACATAGAGCAAGTATAATGCAAGGTAAGGGAGTGAGAGGTTACCAATGGTGGTGACCTCTTTTTCTTTGGGTCTTGCTTGGTGGAAGGACCAACTTTGGAGGCTTCAAGGAGGAGGGAGGTGGCTTCTTGGCTTTCTTCAACCTCTTGATCTCTGAGTATGGTGTATTGTGTGTATTTTTCGTCTTTGGTTGCTTTGTTGTTGGTGTCTAAAATGGGAAGAGGAGGGCTCTATTTATAGGCAGTCTAAGGCTAATGAAGCCGTGCGGCTAGAGGTCCTTGGCTAATGCAGCCGTGCGGCATTATCCTGTGTGACTCAGCATGTTTCTAGAATCATGCAAGGTGGCAATTCTAGAAGGTTTTTGGTATTAAGAAAAACGTGTTTCTTAATCTCCAAGCAGTCCCTTCAGCCCTTAGGTGTTTTGGAACAGTTCCAGAATAATTCCGGAACTCTAGGAATGTCCGGAGAATTACCAGGAAACTTTACCGGAAGGCATGAGCCAGATTTGGGTACTTACAGAAGCCCCTCGGCAACGTCACTTGCAGGGCGAGTGGGGTTGTCGATAGAAAAGGATCCGATCTGGCGAATGCCGAGACGGATTGGGTGACCAAGGTGGTCGAGTGGCTGAACCTCTGGAAGGCTACCTACGTATCTCGGAGGAATCAAGCCAGGCCGTAGTTCAGAATAAGATCCGCAGGGGAATGGCGGAGAGAAAACTGGTCTCTTGCCGGGGAAAATTAGAAGAGAAAGTAAACTAAGAGGTCAAGCAATTGATCCTACTGGGGATATACTAGAGGTGACCGATGTGGTCGGATATCTGGACCTCTATGAGGGACTACTTCATCACTGAGGAGCGATGAAGGAACAGGGTGACCACTGCGGTCGGATGGCTGGACCTTTTATGAAAGGCTGCCTCACCACTGAGAAGCGATGATGGAAAAAGGGTGACCACTGCGGTCGGATGGCTGGACCTTTTATGAAAGGCTACCTACGTATCCCAGAGGAATCAAGCCTTGATCGTAGTTCAAGCCTCACTAGATAGGTTAGGAACGATGTCTAGGATCCTTGAAGTTTTGACAATTAATGGAGGTTGTCACCTGATTGACAATTAATGGAGGTTGTCACCTGATTGACAATTAATGGAGGTTGTCACCTGGTTGACAATTAATGGAGGTTGTCACCTGATTGACAATTAATGGAGGTTGTCACCTGATTGGATACTAGAGCTTACGTCACTATCGAGGAGATAGAGGTAGCTGAAGTTTGGGAAACTTGAGCGTACTTCACTATCTGTGATGGAGGTAGCTTAAGTT
The DNA here is from genome assembly GCA_022495995.1 of Adenophora triphylla var. japonica. Classification (NCBI taxonomy): domain Eukaryota; kingdom Viridiplantae; phylum Streptophyta; class Magnoliopsida; order Asterales; family Campanulaceae; genus Adenophora; species Adenophora triphylla. Next base: position 422,415 of record JAFEMH010001443.1, read on the forward strand.
TGGAGAACTTGAGCGTACTTCTCTATTCGTGATAGAGGTAGCTAAAGTTTGGAGAACTTGAGCGTACTTCACTATCTGTGATAGAGGTAGCTTAAGTTTGGAGAACTTGAGCGTACTTCTCTATTCGTGATAGAGGTAGCTAAAGTTTAGAGTTCTGACAATTCGGAGGTTGTCACCTAGCGTTATCCCGTTATAACGGAAGTAACGGAGGCGACTAGGGAAGAAAGTCCATTTGCATAAGGAGATAAGGGATATCTTCTGAAAAGGATGTTATCCTAGTTAAAGGATAACAGGAATTATATGCCCAAGTGGAAAGTCCAGGGGCAAAGAGGTAATTTCTGCTCAGAGCGAAAGAAGCCGCCCGACATGAGAGAGAGGCAAAAGAAGTCGTACGGCTAGAAGCCTGATATTTTACAAATTATTTAAAACAGAATTTGAACGGGGACTGGGCATTATTGCCGCCCATCAGTCGAGAAAGAGAGAGAGAATAGAGGAAGTTTTCTTCAAAAATTCTTCAATCCCTTGCTTCTACTGATTTAGAATGGATCCGGAGGGGAATCCGATACCAAGGCAAGTGAGGAGGAACATCTCCGAGGCCGCTCGGAGGAGGAGGAAAGAACTCATTCGTACGGAGAGGAAGTATGACTTCCTTACGCCTCCATCGGAGCTCTACCCGGGTAGGAGGGAGCACAAATCAACAAATCCTCAATCGGTTGGGGTAAGCATTCTTAATTTGCTCAATTCCGTCGATTTTGATTGGATTTTGATTAGTTCTAGGGCTTGACTCGAGTTTTAGGATTTTATCGAATTTTCCTAGGATTTTTGACGATGATTTTGAAATATCAATGATTAGCCTATGAGGTTAAGAAGATGAAAGAACATGCATGTGCAATTTATTTGACAAAAATAATGAGAATGACCCACTTTTTTTTCGAAAATAAAAAGTAAGAAGGATAATTGTCTAAGAGGTGACGGAGTTCTTGCATGTGCTAGAACTAGGTCATAGATGAGAAAACGGGATTTTGGACGATGAAAAGGATTCATGCATGCCATTTTTGAGAAAAAATTAATGCTTATGTGCAAATAATTTTGAAAATTGTGATTTTGTGCTTAGGAGAGCAATGTGCTTGACTTGACGTGTTTCAAGTGATGAAAGACACGTTTTCTATGCATAGGATGCTAGAAAATTTTTATTGAATGTTTTTCTTTTGAAAACATGTGCACTTTGAATATATGCATGCTTTTTTGAAATGAGATGAAGGACTGACACATTACTTTTGATGTGCTTGTCTACAGGAGAACAAGTCTAGGGGGCCTTCCGAGATTGCAGTCAGGCTATGGCAGAGGATGCCTGATTTTGAGAAGAATGGGGTGAACCCTAAGCAGCTGGTGAGGGCTACCGGCCTTGATCTGTTCATTGAGGCTATTGGCAGAGGTATTCACATTACCTCGAAGAGCAAGGGCTTGGTCCAGGGCCCTCTCGGAGTTCTGGTGGGACACCACCCACTGCTTTCATCTTAGCTGGGGGGAGCTGACGGTGACACCTGCAGATTTTACTGCTATCAATGGCTTACAGTACACCGGGAGGCCTGTGACCTGGAGGAACCATATTACGGCAGAGGAGTTCAGGGCTTTGGTCGGGTTTAAGCTTATTCCCAAGGGGCTCGGAATGGAGACGAGGAACGTTGAGGTGGCAGTCCAGAACTGCATGCGGGACTTTGCTGCTAGTGAGGTGACTGCCCACCAGCTTGTTAGAGCCTTTGTGTGGTTGATGATGTCAGTCACCATTTTTGCCAATTCTGGGACTCTGGCTATGACTTGCCTCCTCGACTCTCTGGAGGATGTTGATGGGATGGGGACGATCTCTTGGGGCAAGGTCGGGTTGGCAGAGTTGTACTTCTCCCTGGATCTGTACAGCCGGAATAAGGCTGCTTCCATGGACTGCTTCTCTTTTGCTCTTGAGGTAGTCTCATTTTCTTTTCTCTCTTTTTACTTTCTGTCTTTGAGACTTTTTATGAGAGAAAATGACCTTTTTGATGTTTTGAACATGCAGGTCTGGTTTTGTGAGGTGATCAGGTTCTTTCCATGGAACCAACAGAGCGATGCTACCATCTTTCCCGCTATGGTCCGCTGGAGGGGAGATGCGAGGGATAAGTTCACCGGGAAGACCCGGATCACCTTTGACTATAAGATGGTGAGGCCAGTTATCAACAGGGATGGGCACGATGGAGTGGACTTTTATCCTTGGGGGAGGTACCCGGAGATTCTGTTAGGAGAGGCCGTGGAGGTGACGAGGCAGAGGCGGTGGTTGACCGGGCTGACATGCGATGTCATCTATCTGGGGGATCGATTTTCTAGGCAGCATGGCCATATCCCTCCACTGGATGCCATTACCCCTCATGATCCTCCAGCACGGATGCTGCAGCCTCGGGATTGGCAGGCGGATGAGATAGAGAGATATCAGGCAGGCGTGGCCGCTGAGGAGTATTTTGATCTGGATACCCCATATGCTGTGTTTGTGGAGCAGCGACTGAGGACGCCACAGAAGCTAGTGAAGCTAGCTGTCACTCAGGGATATGGGGAGGCCGAGCCTTCTGATCCGCCGATGCCTCCTGCTCACCTTTCTTACGTGGTGAATGGGGTACCAAGGAGGTTCAGGATACCTGTCCCCGACACGAGGGAGCCTCAGTATACTCTGCCGTCGGACAGCACTGTAAGTACACTTTAGGGTCTTTTCCCTTCTCTTTCAGATTTCTTTGCTTTTTTGCAATTATGAGATTTTTCTGAGATTTTCTTCTCTTTTTTCTCAGGTTCCATCTCGGACTTATGACAGCTTGGTCAGGCAGAATATGGGCTGGAAAGACGTGTGCCGGTCCCTTCTGAGGAAGCTGGCCTGCGCTTCAAAGGCGGCAGCGAACGTGCAGGAGCCCGTGCGCAAGAGAAGGCACGTCGGGGGCACGGCATCCACCTCTTCAGCCTCAGAGTACTCCTCTAAATGCTGGCATCCTGGAGCAGCTGGCTGAGTACGAGCACGAGAATGTCCATCTTTCTGACATGAGCGACAGTGAGGACTTGATGAGAGAGGCGAGTGTCTATGAGCTGAGTAGCGATGAAGAAGGATCGGAGGCCTAGGAGGTCTCTAGAGTTGATTTAGGAAGAAAAACAAACAATGAACAAGTTTTATGCACATTTTGTTTATTTTTTGCTTTATTTGGGCGCCGATGGGGCGAAAACAATGTACTACTGTTTTATTTACTTTTCTATTTTATGCTTTTATTAATTTGCATATTTCTTGAGTCTCGGGGCAGTTTTTTTTTGCTTGGAATTGGGGCTGAAACTAGGCCAAAATGATATATAATGATATATAACTGCTTGGATGGTCTTTGGACATGCTTTTGTACAGGTTTTGGTTGAAAAAGTGGGGTGAAAACTCCCTTAGGGCAGCAACTTGGTTGCTGCAGATTGTCTTTTACATCAGGCAAATGAGGTCGTGTGGTCTGGTCTCTGGAGCAAATGAAGCCGTGCGGCTCACAGTTCTGTCTGGACAGGTTATTTTTAGAATAAAACCAAGGCTTGGCCATTTCATTTCATTTTCAACCTAGACCTGTCTCAACTGTTCCCAGAGCAAATATTGGACCTAAAGACACCATCTTTGATCATTTTACAATGGAGAAGCCCGCTAGATTGCAAAGGGGGAAAAGGGATCGCTTTCTGTTCGATCTTCAATCTTGGGTGAGATACAACTTTCAATCTCACAAGGGGTTGTTTGATTATTCATTCAAGATCAAATCTTTATGGCATTTGAAGGATCTCCCGCCCGATTGGGACCTTTTGAGAGCAGCAGCAAGGTTTTGGGACGTCCGGAGACACGTTTGCTGCTTTTCTTACAATGAGATTGTCCCAACGCATGAAGACTTCCGAGCCTTGATTGGGGGTCCAGAAATTGAGGCTATATCGATTCTGTCAATCGAAGACATGCCAGTGGCGGCAAAGTTGGCATCTTTTCTGCAGATTTCTCTGGGAGAGGCTGAGAGGATGATGATTGCTCTGGACAGGATTGACCTTTCTGACATCCCGGGCAGGTTTGGGTCTCCGGATATAGCTACGACCATGGTGGCTATGGATGCCTTTATCCTCTGCGTATTCTCGGCTCTGTTCACTGCTGAGTCCGTGGGGATCTGTCATGGCGGTCTCTTGGACATGGTCAGAGATTGCAGGGCTGGGAAGGATATTGTCCCATTGGTTCTGGGTGAGACCCTTCATGGCATTGATAGGATGGCTAGAGGAGACCGATTTATGAGGTCTGGGAGTCCGGCTGTGCTGACTTTATGGCTGTAGGAGAGGCTCCGGGCTTTGCCAGGGGCTTTGCCGACTAAGTGCCCTAGGGTGATTTCTCAGAGAGGTTTGTCTAGGCAGCATGGCCAAGATGATTGGGAGCTGATGATGGCTAGGCTATCCACTTCATACATTCGCTGGTGGGTACCTCACTGGAGGTTGCAGACTAGGAGGATATTTCAAGAGTCCTATATAGTGAGGGTTCCAGGGTTCTACTGGTCATCCTTCTACATACCCTGCTTGGTATCCAGGCAGTTCGGGGCCTTACAGGAGCCGTTGGGCGATTGGGAGGACATCCGTACCATGGAGGTGGTGCCATTAGCTATGAGGGATCCCGCCAGCTTCTCATTCTTCTCGAGGGCTTGGACATACACTGCTTTCCCACCCAGGGCTATCTTTAGGAGCAGGAAGAGTACCATCTTGACCACTGTCTACTTGGACTGGTACGAGAAGGAGATGGGAGCGACTCAGGTCATATTAGGGGAGAGACGTCAGGCTTTACTGGGAGCTGACTGTGACTCGAGTAGGACTCTGAAGGAGACTGAAGCTAAGGCGAGTCACCATAACCAGTCGGGTGACCTTATCAAAGATATGGAGGCTCGATATAAGAGGCTTTCTGAAGTCGCTCCCTTGACTGAGGCTCAGAGGGAGGAAGTGCGGACTCGTGCCCGAGTTGAGAGGGCACTTATTGACACAGGTTTGATGGAGGCTCCAGTGAGGATACCGGAGATCGGAATGAGGGAGACCGAAATCATAGAGAAGAAGAGACAGAAAACTCGACGGGGTTTAGGTAAAGGGAAGAAAACCAAAGAAGACTCAGCGAATGACGACTGACAGATCTTTTCTTAGGATTCCCTTATTGCCATTTTGCAAACACAGTAGTTTATTAGGCATTTTATTGTATTTTAGATCTTTGTAGCAGGTTAGCAGAGTCAAGAGTAGACCGTGCTTGAACTCATCAAGAAGTTTTTAACTTGTAATGAACAAGAGATATTATCTTAGAAATTAATCAAGACACAATTTCATGGAAATTTCAAATGTCTTATTGATTAGGACCCGTTTTATGAAAACTTGAATATCCTTTATTATTGTTTAGAACGTATTTCATGGAAACTTAATCGCCCTTTTTATTGTTTAGACCGAACCATAAATGGCTGCCTACGTTCCCCTTTTACAAGAAAGACTAAGGGGCTCAGGTTTTCGTAGTTCATTCTGGTGAACTTTCTTTTTTTATGTGCAGCCCTGTTTTTTGCCTAGATCGCCCTTCTTGGGTTTTCAGCCTAGCTGGGCATTACTCTTTTTGCACTAAGATTTTTCTTTTTTTTTTTAATTTTTTTTTGATTTTTTATTTTTTTTTAGACATAGTACCTTCGGAGCTTATCACCGTTGACTGGGTGGACAAAGGGATTGCCGTCCAGGTCTGCAAGTTTCATGGCTCCTCCCGATAGTTTCTTCTGCACCACATACGGGCCGATCCAAACGGGTTCCCATTTTCCCAAGGGGTTGTCTCTGGTAGGGGGCTTCACTTTCAACACTAAGTCACCCTCTTTGATGTCCCTGGCCTTCACCTTTCTGTCAAATGCTCGGGCCATTTGCCTCTGGTAGGCTCGGGTGTGCTCCATGGCTTTTAGCCTTCTTTCATCGAGCAGGGCCAACTCATCATGCCGGCTACGTAGCCATTCTACTTCGTTGACACTGTTTTCCAGGAGGACCCTTAATGACGGGATTTCCAACTCTACTGGTAACACTGCTTCCATCCCGTAGGTTAGGGCAAAAGGAGTTTCTCCTGTGGCTATTCGACGGACGTTAGCCCCCGAGTTCTAGGTGCGGCTTTTCGGGCCGATCACGACCACGGGTGGCCATTTTCCGGATGATCCGTTCGAGCGTCTTATTAGCGGCTTCTACGGCTCCGTTAGTCGAGGTCCGTATGGGGATGACTTGTGGCGAGTGATTCTGAATTACGACGGTAACTTATCGCAGTATCCTTCAAAGTGCGACCCATTATCACAAATGATCTCATTGGGCACCCCGTATCTACACATTATGTTTTCCTTGATAAACTGGGCCACCTTCTTGGAAGTGAGGACCTTGTAGGACTTGGCCTCTACCCACTTGGTGAAGTAGTCGACGGCTACTAACATGAATTCATGCCCATTGCTTCTGCGGGGCTATCTTCCCTATCACGGCAATACCCCAAGTTGCAAACGGCCAAGGAGTCGTCATGCGATGCAGTCATGAGGCGGGAGATGGTTGAGGTTGGCAAACCGTTGGCATTTGTCGCACGCTCGGACATCTTTGGACACAGTCTGTTTCCATGGAAATCCAGTAATAACCCATTCTGAGGATCACTTGCATCAGGGCTCTGGCATTCATATGAGGACCGCAGGGACCATTGTGGACTTCAGTCATCAACTCTTTGGCCCTTTCTTGAGTGACGCACAAGAGGAGCGGTCCTTGGTACCGTTTCTTGTACAGGTTGCCTCCTAGAAGGACATAATGGGAGGCCAACCTTTTCAGGGCTTGTAGCTCTTGGCTTTGACACCTTCTTTCGGTCTGCCTTCTTCGTCTCTGAAAGCTGACTCTCCATCTTTGAGGAACTGGTAAATTTGATTGTACCAGGGTTCCTTGATAGGCTCGGGTCCCAAGTCTACTTCACAACAGAAGGTCGGGGCTTCTCTTCTACCCACTCTAAAGGGTTTTATGGCTTTTCCCTCGGGGATCTCTACCAGTGAGGCTAGAGTAGCTAGGGCATCTGCGAATCTGTTCTTTTCCCTTGGCAAGTAGTGGAAAGTCACTTCTCGAATCCCAGTCAACTCCTCCATATGGGCATGATACCGCTGAAGATTAGGGTCCACAGTCTTCCATTTGTTGGAGACCTGGTTGATGATCAGGGCTGAGTCTCCATAAACTTCAAGCTCCTTGACATTCCTCTCTAGGGCACCTTCTAAACCAGCAATGCAGGCTTCGTACTCGGCAACATTGTTCGTGGCAGGGAAGTTCAACTTAAGGGCTATGGGAGTGTGCTCATCTTTCGGATCGACCAGTAGCATCCCTACGCCATTTCCTCTTTTGTTAGCAGCTCCATCAAAGAATAGCTGCCATCGGTTCTCAGGCTCAACTACGAAGATCCCTTCATCTGGGAATTGGGGTTCAGGCCCGCGGTCCTCATTACTGGGGAAGTTTGCCAGATGGTCTGACAATGCTTGACCCTTGATGGCCTTTCTGGTCACGTAGTTGATGTCGTACTCTGCTAAGAAGAAGGACCACTTTGCTAGACGCACCGAAAGGGAAGGTTTATCGAAGATGTACTTGATAGGGTCCATTTTCGAGACCAAGTTCACAGGGTGGGCTTGCATATAATGCTTCAACTTGCCGACTACCCAGACCAGTCCTGCACAAGTCTTTTCACATGCTGAGTAATTGAGCTCACTTCCCTGTAGCTTCCGACTGACAAAGTAAATGGCATTTTCTACCCGAGAGTCTTTCTTCTCCTGAGCAAGCATAGCCCCAACTGCCGTATCAGTGACAATGAGATAGAGCTGAAGAGGTTTCTGTCTATGTGGGGGGCATAGCACTGGAGGATGTACTAAGTATGCCTTGATTTGGTCAAAGGCATCCTGGCATTCTTCGGTCCACTCTGTATCTACATTCTTCTTCATGAGCTTGAAGATGGGCTCGCACAAAGTGGTCAACTAGTTGATGAAACGGCGATGTCTTTGCGGTTGCCCATAAAGCTTTTGACTTCTGTCTGGGTTTGAGGTGGCCTCATGTCCATAATGTCTTTGATCTTTCGGGGGTCGACTTCGATACCTCGCTCCGTGACCATATACCCAAGCACTTTTCCCCTTGTCACTCAAAAGGTGCATTTAGCAGGGTTTAGTCTCATGGAATGTTGTCTTAGCCCTCTCGAAGAACATTCGCATGTCAACAAAGTGCTGCCTATCCTCGCCTTTGGAGTGACTTATCATGTCGTCGATGTAGACCTCAATCTCCTTGTGGATCATGTCATGAAAAAGCGCGGTCGCTGCCCTTTGATAAGTAGCCCCGGCGTTCTTGAGCCCAAATGGCATTACTGTATAGCAGTAAGTTCCCCATGGTGTGGTGAAGGCTGTCTTTTCTTGGTCTTCTTCGGCCATCTTGATCTGGTTGTAGCCTGCAAAGCCATCAACGAAGGATTTGACTTCGTAGTTGGCAGTGGAGTCCACCAGGATGTCTATGTTTGGCAAGGGGTAATCGTCTTTGGGGCTGGCCTTGTTCAGATCCCGAAAATCTACACAGCAGCGCACCTTCCCATTGGCCTTGGTTACAGTCACAATATTGGACAACCATGTCGGATATTCGATGACTCTGATGAATCCTACCCGCAGTAGCTTCTCAATTTCTTCTTTGACCTGTAGAGACCATTCTGGCTTGATTTTCCTTAGTTTCTGCTTCACTGGCTTAGCATCTGGTGCTAGAGGGATTCTGTGCTCTACTATTGAACTGTCTAGCCCCGGCATATCCTTGTACGACCACGCAAAGACGTCCATGTATTCTACGAGCAGATTAACCAGTCTGTCCCTTTCAACCCCTTGGAAGAAGCTTCCAATCTGTGTCTCTTTAGGTTCCTCGACAGTACCCAAGTTAACACTTGTCAAAACCTCCTCGGCAGCTTGGGCCCGGTTTTCCTCTTTTTCTGTAACCTGCTTAAAGATTTCTTTAATGTATTGTTCGTTTAGTGTGTTTGCATCTTGTTCAAATGATTCATTATTAACTGTTGTTAAGTTTTGAGTTAATTTATCATTTGTTAAGTTGGCAATAAGGGGATAATCAGAAAGATCTGTCATTTCATTCAAAGCGAAGGGAAAGATGACATCGATTACATATTCATAATCCTCAGGCGTGAGGCCTTCGGATGACTCGGAAGGACTGGAATTCAAGGATTCCTGACTCAACTGACTCTTGACCCTACTGACTCTGGACCCTACACTACTTATTGACTCGAAGTGTTTGACGCGGGTTGGACTGGGGTTCACTCTTTCCTGCTGTTGCCCTGGGGAGTAGCAATCTTGTCAGCATTCTTCAGAAAGTTGGAGACTTCAAACTGATCAAAAACTTGTCGGAAATCATTGGTAGGCCTGTACCTCGGAAAGATGGTGAGAGGAGCTAGAGTAGCTTGATGCAATCTCTCGGCGAGCTCGTCCGTGACAACTGGACTCATTGACTGAAGAGTCTGACTCATCTTATCAATGTACTGCTGATAACCCATTTTCTCTTTACTGATCTTGGACACTACGACCTTTTCAGTATAGCCAACAGGAGGGTTGGCCTGGATAATGCTGATGAAGTCTTCTTCAGAAGGGATCTTGATTCTTCCTTGATTGGCCACGTATTCTATGGGTTTTCTGTATTCTGCTTCTAGATCTGCTAGCTTCTCATTGAACTTTATGATGGCAACGAATTCGGAATTCTCTGCTTCAAGAGGGTCACTGATCACAGGGATGTCAGGCTGGACTGTGCTTTGAATGACGGGTTCCTTGGCGGGCTCCTTGGCATAACTGACGTAGTAGTCAAACTTGCCTGAAGGCTCCCCTAAAGTTCCCACGCTCTTGTCCCCGGCTTCATACCTTTCCTTTAATTTCTGCTGCGTGGACTTCCTCTTCTTCTTCTTCCTTGAAGGAGCGTCTTCATTAATCCACTCTTGATACTCATATTCCAGACAGTCTTCACAATCACATACATCATACCAGATGTGGGGCCTGGGTTGGACTGGAATGGCCTCTCCGACTGCTTGGTCATTACCATTGTTGATCACCATGTTGGCCATTTTGACACTGGAAAGCTAAGGCTTGAAGACTTTAATGGGTTACTTGAGATTTTTATGCCGACAAACTGCTGTACCGGTGCTCTCACTCACTTCTTTCTCGCTGCGGGAAAGGGATAAGAGAGGTTTAGACTCGGGGTAGGTGTTTAGGCTGAAGGCTCAAGCAATATGCAAATTAAGAATCTTCCAGTTTACTTAAAACAGTGTCTTTTATTAATTTCTATTTGGTTGGAAAAGGGGTTCTGCCTTTCATTTTCGCAACTACTCTAGATCCTGGATCAGTGGGTTCCGTCACTATGTCTATAAGCCCCTCGTATTCCACCTGTATTTCGACCTCCCAGGGTGGACAGCCCCGAGCGAGGGTCCTATAGGGCACGCGGATCCCACCGACCGAGAGAGAAGAACGCTCCTAATGGGTCTAGCGGGTCATAGGAACTTTTAACGCATGAGCGATGCGAATTATAGTCAAGGCAATACTGGGAAAGTCTCGTCTTTCAGCCTTAACAAAATTTCGGCAGAATTTCGCTTGCGCGATTTGACGTTTTGACTTTTCGGTAATGTCCGAGAAGATAATAGGCATGGGTCGGGCGGTAAAAGCCGGATGACACAGTGTCACATTGAACTTCGTTGCATACGCCGTGCGTGAGTCAAAATCGAAGTCAATGCCGGGTCAAGATCTTGCCAATTTTTCCTTGTCGGAATTTTGGCAGAGCTTCGCTTTGAGCGAAAGATCTTTTGGATTTTCGGCAAGGATTCGGTCTCGACTCTTACGCATTCCGTGCGGGTCAAGGTCAAAGTCAATGCCGGAGTCAAGATTCTACCAATTTTTCCTTGTCGGAATTTTGGCAGAGTTTCGCTTGTGCGAAGGACCTTGACTTCCGTTATGAACTAAGGCTTGACCTTTACGGGGATATGCAACTGGGCTATATGACACGGACTAGACCAAAAACCAACCAAAAGTCACGGTTTTTTGAAACGTGTGACACGGACTGTGCATTGGTCGACACTGACTGCCATGGGGAGTTTGGGGTGATTTCGTGCGCGCCCGGAAGCATCGTAAGGCTGTCCGTGCTGCAACTGAAAAACCACCCCGGGTTTAAAGGGACGTGCGTACGAAGTGTACAGGATATATAAGGTGCGCATAGTGTGCGGCCTCCTAAAAATGTTCCTTTTTGAGTTAAAACAGAGATTTTCAGAAATGTGTTTTAAAGGAATGATTTTCGGGACGGGGAAAATGCAGCAAATAAGCACGTAAATTTTCTGGGAGCCCCGGTCAGTCTTGGAACTGAGTAGCCCCAAGCTGCCAGGACTGCCAGATTAACCTCAATTTTTCCTGGTAGAATTGCCACTGAGGTCGCCCGGTCAGAATCCAAGGAGGATTGAGTTGTACGACTGCATGGATCAATTTTCCAGGTTCCACTCCTTTGCTATTTCAGGTTGTTTCCCGAATATTTTAGGCACCTTTTAGCCTTGAGAAGGCTTCCTGTTCAAAGTATGCACAAATCCCAAGATGCAAATGATGCAATGCAAGGCAAAGAAAGCAAGCAAGATAAACGGAATCCGCGATGGGAGTCTAACCCGCTCAAAGGGAAAAGCTTTCTTTTATTTTTTTCGAAAAGTGTTACCGGTACGTGGGATTGTTAAACCACCGTTTATCCCAAGCCCCGGGTTAGGGAGCCATACAGGAAGGTTAGTGGTTTCCACCTATATACCGGGTATCATTTATTTTAAAAATGAAAGCTTTTCTCCTTTGGGATGTCCCCAGCGGAGTCGCCAAACTGTGAATGTGTGCCCAAATTTAGTTTTTGTTGGATTCACGCGAGTTTGAAAACATCCGGTTTAATTTGAAAAACGGAGTCGCCACGCCATTTTGATTTCCTCAAAACTTTGAAAAAAAGGATTTTAGGGTTCGGAGGTTAAGTTACCCCTTGGGAAGAACGGATCGTCGTTCACCCAAGGTGCCTTGCCGTAGCAAGTCTCCCTAGATTCCGTTTATCGTGCTTGCTTGCGTGCTTTCTTGTGTGCATGTGTTTGAATAAAAAAGGGGGGAATGTCCCAAGTTGTCTTCCGGACGTACAAACCATTTATTGGTTGTCGCTCGGGATTTCTTGGATTTTATGTATTCGGGATTTTGATCCCGTCCTCATCTTGGACTTGTGATCATCGTTATTTTAACCTCGGGACTTGCGTGATCGAGAGAAGGACTCTCTTTTATAGTCCAAAATGAGGTTCTTTAGGAAAGGAGTGACCTTAGCCCATCAATCCTACACCTTAAGACGATTGAGCTTATATAGATGCTTCATGCTCGTCTTAAGTGATAATCGGAGATATAGGTTTAAGGTTTATTCCTTTCTAAAGAGGTTGTGGCACCTTTAATGGAAGAAACGATGTAAAGGTAGGATCTTTACACCGGTCCGTTCCGAAGGTTGCTAATGGGGACATGGGGGAATGCATGTAAAAATGACATTTTTAGTGAAAATATGACATTTTTGGGTTGCAAAGGATGCTTTTGATTGCAAAGGATGCTTTTTAATTAAAGACATGATTTTTATGCAAAGGATGCATTTTTATGGTGGAAAATAGTATTTAATATGCAAAGGATGCTAATTTGATGATAAAAAGATGATCTTTGATGCAAATGATGCATGAAGATGGGTTTTAGATGCAAAGGATGCACCTTCATGGTAAAGACATGATTTTTATGTGCAAATGATGCATTTTGAATATAAAGATTGCATTTTTAAGAGCAAAGGATGCATGAGGATGATATTTTTATGTAAAAAAGGAATTTTTAGGTGCAAAGGATGCACCTTTGAATATAAAGATTACATTTTTAAGAACAAGTGATGCTTATTTCATACAAAGGATGCAAAAGGGGGAGGGGGATATGATAAAGATAGGATTTTTAATGATAAATGCCAAGTCCCAAGCAAGATAATGACAATATATGAATGCAATGAGAAATTAAATCACATAGAGCAAGTATAATGCAAGGTAAGGGAGTGAGAGGTTACCAATGGTGGTGACCTCTTCTTCCTTGGGTCTTGCTTGGTGGAAGGACCAACTTTGGAGGCTTCAAGGAGGAGGGAGGTGGCTTCTTGGCTTTCTTCAACCTCTTGATCTCTGAGTATGGTGTATTGTGTGTATTTTTCATCTTTGGTTGCTTTGTTGTTGGTGTCTAAAATGGGAAGAGGAGGGCTCTATTTATAGGCAGTCTGGATAAGGCTAATGAAGCCGTGCGGCTAGAGGTCCTTGGCTAATGCAGCCGTGCGGCATTATCCTGTGTGACTCAGCATGTTTCTAGAATCATGCAAGGTGGCAATTCTAGAAGGTTTTTGGTATTAAGAAAAACATGTTTCTTAATCTCCAAGCAGTCCCTTCAGCCCTTAGGTGTTTTGGAACAGTTCCGAAATAATTCCGGAACTCTAGGAAAGTCCGGGGAATTACCGGGAAACTTTACCGGAAGGCATGAGCCAGATTTGGGTACTTACACCATGGAGAAGATCTTCACGTAATCAACAACTTTCCTTTGTGAGATATCAAATCCTACAAGGAAACATAAAACATACTCACAAAGAAAAAGATTGTTAGTAGGTTAGTCCTAATATAAAACTATGTACATAAATAAAAGATATTTACTATATTAACAAAGTCCTTGTCAAAGTAGGACACACTAAATCTTTCATGAAAGTCTCAAAATCAACTTACCTTTTTGACATTGATTCGAAAATAAGGAAACAACTTTTGTTTCCAAAAACTCACGCTTTCAATCTCCCCCTATTTTGGACTTTCTGATCAAAACCAAAGATTTATGATTTGATCACAACGGATCATTATTTTCAGAATTCGAAATCTCCCCCTGAATGGATGTGTGTGCAGATATGTCTACACATCCACACAAAACTGCATAGAACATGATTAGACAAAGAAAACTGCAGTTCACCAAATATAATAAAAAGCAACCATTCAGCAACCTGTTTAAAGTATTACAGACCATTGTTTAAAAACTAGCAAATGATAAAACAAAAATTGATATTGTTTTAAGAACCACCACATATTAAAGCAAAAATTGAGATTCACTTCTTCTCCCCCTTAATTCAAAGTTCCCACTGTCTCCAAGATGAAAAATCAGCAGCAGGTTCAGCAGCAGTACCAATTCCTTCTCCCCCTTTTTAAACAGAAAGAGTTGCATGCCACCTTAGAAGTCTATCCTTGAGAGCTTTGAGGTTGTTGGCATGGGATTTAGAAGCTTGTATTTAATCATTCAGTGCAGTGGTAAGGGCTTCAACAGCTACAATTTCTGCATCCAGGTCCTTCATTTGGCCAGCAAATGGAGTCACAGATGTGGGACTGGATGTGCCCACATCTGGCATAGCTATCTCAGGCACAACTCCCAGTGGGAGAAAGTGCCCTCCCCTTCCAAGGATGTGCCTACAAATGTGCACACATCCATACGCACATCCACCAGGCAGAAAACTAAAAAGGGTATTTCTAAAACCCTCTCTATCTCTATTGCATTAAAACCTATTTCTTCCAAATTTCTATCTGCTAATGCCTCATATAGGCATGATCAAATTGCGAATAAGGCCTTTATAGTTGAGATGAAAAGAGATAGGGAGACTTTCTCCAAATTGGGCTTAGATAAGTTTTTTGAGGAGAGAGGCTTGTTTTTAACTGTTAATCACCCTCTTCCCTTCCTTCCCAAGTTGGTTTATGAGTTTTATGCAAATTTGTCCAAAGGGTTAGACAGACATCAGAGGGGGCATCAAGGGATTGATCCTCCTTTTCTTGATCCAACTAATCACGTCCCAGCTTATAATTCTCATCAGATGCAGTGTCATCACTCTCATAGCTCCTAACAGACTCTTCAGCCTCCTCAGCAATGGGCTCTAGGTCAGCTTCAGCTACCTTCTTTTTCCCTTTAAGTTCCATTAGGATATTGGCCAGGGGTTCCTCATCTTTATCAGTTGGAGGAGTAGCAACTGGAGGAGCACTAGCAACAGGGACAACAATTGATGGAGCAGATTGTTTTCTGGTTCTGGTTAGGGGTTGTTCTTCCTCTTCTTCCTCTTCTTCATCACAGGCAATGGCTGTGGAGGGTTTTCCTCCAGGCTTCTTTAAATTCTTTGCCTTGTCAGCTTCAGAAAGTTTTCTGACCCTATGGGACAGTCGTATATTTCTTGGGGGTGCAGGGTTGACCAAGTGACCCTTAGGTTTAGAGGTAGGCAGCTTCCTCTTTTTGGTCAATGGAGTTTCTAAATGTGGAACAGGGGCCACAGGTGTAGGTTCAACAGAAGGTTGAATAGCTGGAGATGGTGGAGAAATAGGGATTTTGGGGGATGAGGGAGCAGCAAACGATTCCAATGTAGGGGATTTTGGGGGAGGAATTTCCATTGAGGAATCAGATGAGGATGATGAAGCAGGAGGTACCTCGACAAAGAATTTAGGGATTGCAGGTTGATCAGCTATGGCAACCGAAATAGGCTCAATGTCGAGCACATCTTCCTCGCGGATTTCATTATAGGACGCCATTGATGCTGCAAAAACGGGTTAGGTGGAACAGGAGAAACATAATTGATTACAATGTGTGTGTGTGAAATTATGGAAGAGGGAACAAGGATTTATCGGGGATGGGACGGATGTGAGTCCTATTAAATACACACAACTCTCCCTTTCCAAGTATATTTAGGAATCCTTTTCCAAAAGGGTTTCTCTCAGCCATAAATACCTCACAAATCCACCAACGGCTATAACCCCTTGAGCTTTCCACACAACAAATCCTCGAAAAAATAGGGATTAGGATAAATCAAGATTTTGCCAATTTTTTATGGAAACTGAAATTTCTTCAGCCATATCTTTTTCAACAGAATCCTTTTTCAAAATGTCATTCCTTTTTAAATAAGAATTGATACACACCTTTCTTTTTCATGGGAGATTTTGGAAAACAAAAACTTATTAAATCAAAGAGTAAGTTAAGAATGAAAAAGAATTAGAGTATATTTACAAAGCTCCTATATGACCTAAAAAAACAGTATGCCTAGCATGATGCAAACACACAGGTGAAGGAAAAATCTCAGCTCACAGATGTGGCATAGGATGTGAGTCACATTTGGATCACAGAAAGTTAATGAGCAATAATCCAATCTGCACAGCCTCTAGGATGCATCCACCCATTTTTTATTGTGGATATTTGCATTGTGAGTAGCTTTCACTTTTCTTGAATCCCAAAGATAGCCCTTTTTCTCAATGATCTATATCAAGTTTGATTTCAAGATTTCTTATGAGAATCACTTGATCACAATGGTTTGGCTTCATACTAAGGGTGAAGCAGCTATTTCTCATTGTTTTTTTTAAAGCACACACTGTGAGATATCTAATAAGATTATATCAAGTTATCAAAAGACAACAAGAACAGGAAATTCTCACAATTAAGTGATAAGAAAATGTCAAAGATGTAAGACTCACAAGTGACCACACTGAGATATTTCGTGAAAATGCATGATAATTTTTTATTTATTTTTATTTTTTTTCAGTTAGATAATATACAGATGTGTTAGAGGATGTGAGACACATTTGTGCTCACAGCCTTAGATATCACACAAACCAAGAGACTTCCTCAAGGAGGAAAATCTCTCCAAATCTAATGCCTTTGTAAATATATCAGCCAATTAATTTTCAGTCCCAACAAATTCCAGACACACAGTTTTTTGTTCTACAAGATCCCTAATGAAATGATGTCTAATATCAATGTGTTTTGTTCTAGAATGTTGGACATGATTTTTAGATATGTCCAAAGCACTTTTGTTATCACAAAAAGCAGTCAAAATTTTGCTATTCAACCCATAGTCTTTCAGCATTTGATTCATCCAAGCAATTGTGTGCAACAACTTCCAAGGGCAACATATTCAGCCTCTGCAGTGGATAAGGACACACAGTTATGCTTCCTACTGTACCAAGACACAAGGTTGTTTCCTAGGTAGAAGCATCAACCAGTAGTACTCTTCCTATCATCACTGTTTCCAGCCCAATCTATGTCTGTATAGCCAACCAAATTGGTATTTGTCTCATTATAATAGTGCAGCCCTAGGTTCACAGTCCCACTAACATATCTTATGATTCTCTTCAAAGCTTTAAGATGGGACACCTTTGGGTTAGCTTGATATCTAGCACAAAGACACACACTATACATGATGTCTGGTCGACTTGCACTGAGGTATAAAAGACTTCCTACCATGCTTCTATACAAGGTTTGGTCAACACTCTCACCATCTGAATCAAGGCTCAGCTTTTGGGAAGATCCCATTGGTGTTTTGAGATGTGAGGAATGTTCAAGCTCAAACTTTTTCACAAGATTCTTGGCATATTTAGACTGAGAGATGAACATGCCATCTTTGAATTGCTTTATCTGTAAACCTAAAAAATAATTCAACTCTCCTACCATACTCATCTCAAATGTGGAGGTCATGCTTTCCACAAACTCAGTCAACATATAGTCTGAATTTGACCCAAACACAATATCATCAACATAGATTTGTGCTACAAGAATCTCCTTTTTATTTTTTCTCACAAACAAGGTTTTGTCAACCTCACCTCTCTTGAATCCTAGGTGAAGCAAATGATCAGTCAACCTACCATACCAAGCTCTAGGGGCTTGTTTCAGCCCATACAAAGCCTTTTTCAGTTTGTAAACATGGTTAGGAAACTTGGAATTTATAAAGCCTTTAGGTTGTTCAACATAGGCTTCCTCATTCAATACCCCATTTAGAAAGGCACTCTTAAAATCCATTTGATGAAGAGTAAGCTTGAGGTAGCAAGCAATGGCTAACAGAAGTCTGATGGACTCAATCCTTGCAACAGGAGCAAATGTCTCCTCAAAATCTATTCCCTCAATTTGAGTATAACCTTGAGCAACTAACCTAGCCTTATTCCTAGTGATCACACCTTGCTCATCAGTTTTGTTCTTGAAAATCCATTTGATTCCTACGACATTTCCATGAGAGGGTCTAGGGACAAGGGTCCAAACCTCATTCTTATCAAATTGAATCAGCTCATCTTGCATAGCAAGAATCCAGTCAGTATCTTTTAATGCTTCAGTAATATTCTTAGGTTCAATCTTTGAAACAAAACAGCAAAAGCTTACTTGGGAGTATGCTGATGAGCAACTCCACAAACCAGCCATCTTTCTATAGTCTACTTTTTCCCTTTTCCTTGTTCTCACTTGTCCTTGCACATCTCCCACAATCTGTGAAGTGGGGTGATTTTTCTGGATTTTAGAGGGAATATCTCTTGATGTATCCACACACCCATCCACATTATCTTCTGGAGTATCATCCTGATCAGATTCAGAGGAACAGTCCTCAGTTTCAGGATTTTGAGTGGATGTGGGAGCAGATTTGGGTTCAGATGTGGATGCAGATGTGTCCACATCCTTGGTTACATCCTTTGCTATTTCAACAGGTTTTTCAGTTATGGCAGCTTCAGTTGCCATCACTTGTTTCTGTATCTTTCCAGTCCAGCAAGCAACCTGAAACATCTTCCTCAGTAGTCTTGAGGTTAAGATCAAGTGAGTCATCAAAAACAACATTAGCAGATTCCATAATGGTTTTTGTTTTTAGATTAAAAACTCTGTAAGCTCTACTATTAGTGAAATATCCCATGAAAATTGTTTTGTCACTCTTTGAATCAAATTTCGACAAGTATTCTCTATCATTAAGAATGTAGCAAATATACCCAAACACATGAAAATACTTCACAGTTGGTTTCTTGCAAAGAAGGATTTGATATGGAGTGACAGTGCTACCAATCCTAAGGAACACTCTATTGCCAATGTGACATGCAGTGCTCAAAGCTTCTGCCCAAAATTTCTTGGACAAATTTTTAGAACTTAGCATAACCCTAGCCATCTCTTGCAAAGTTCTATTCTTCCTTTCTGCAATTCCATTTTGCTGTGGAGTGATTGGTGTAGAAAATTCATGTGTGATTCCCTTAGAATTACAGAAGGCAGTAAACATTGAGTTTTCATATTCAGTGGCATGGTCAGATCTAATCCTCATAGCTTTAAGACCATAATGATTTCTAACCCTTTTGTACCAATTCTTGAACTCTCCAATTGTTTCAGATTTTTCCCTTAAGAACATCACCCAAGTGTACCTAGAGTAATCATCAACACACACAAAAGTATACTTTTTCCTTCCAAAGCTTTCTACTTCAATAGGTCCCATCAAATCAGTGTGAATCAACTCCAAACACCTAGATGTGGAGCACTGTTAGACCTTTTTATGTGAGTCTTTTGTTTGTTTTCCCTTTTGACATGAACCACAGACATCAGGGTTCTTGAAGTTCAGTTTAGGGAGGTCTTTAACAGCTTCAAATCTTTGAAGTTCTTCCAGAGTTCTGCAACTAGCATGCCCTAATTTTTGGTGCCACAGATTGACATCATTAGCTTTTGAGCTTAGGCATGAAAGATTGTCACCAAATTGGTAACAATTGTCAGCAGACCTAGGACCAGTAAATACACACTTATTGTCTTTATCAAACACTTCACACAGGTGTTTATCAAACTTCACATGAAGGTCATCATCACATAGCTGACTGATGCCAATCAGGTTGGCTTTCAAGCCTTCCACATGGTATATATTGTGCAATTTTGGGAGCCCCTTAACATCTAGGGTTCCCTTTCCAACAATTTTGCCTTGAGCACCACCACCAAAGTTCACTTTTCCCCCACAGATTAACTCATAATCAATTAAAACAGCTTGGTTCCCAGTCATGTGTCTAGAGCACCCACTATCAAAATACCAAGAGCCAGAGACACTACTCTTAAGGGAAGAGTAAATAACATTGCAGGTAGCACTTGGTTTGGCCACCCACTACTTTTCAGCCTTCTTTTTGTGGTGCAGAGGTCTCAGATTACCAGGATGTGTGTTTGGATGTGTATACATATTCTCATACATCTGAGGCAGATTGAAGTAACTAGATTTTTTATCAGCCTTAAGTTTGTAACAGAAGGGTCTAATGTGCCCAGGAGCAAAGCAATAATGACAGATGTAGTGCCTCTTCCTTGGCCTTTTCTCACTCAAAAAGGATTTTTCGTTAAAACTTGGGTTTTCCACACTTTTTGAAGTAGAAGCTTCACATCCCTCCTTTACAAAATTTCATGTTTCAAAGCCCAGATCAGTTTTATTAAGTTGACCCATGGAAATAGCTTCATCAAGTTTTATCTTACTTTTGTTCAACTTGGTAAATGTACTTTCAGCTTTTTCAAGCTCAACTTCTCTCTTGGTCACTAGGACTTCAAGTTTTGCAATGGTATCTTTTTTATCATCATTTTCTTTTGAAAGCCTAGCTTTTTCATCTTCACATATCTAATTTATCAGAAAGAGATTTATTTATCTTAGCAAGTACCTCAATCTTGTCCATCCTCTTTATCTAATCTGTATGCAGCTCCTTGTAAATTGCAAAAAGTTCCTCATAGAGAATGTCCCTATCTTCATCTTCAGAATCTCCTTTTACAGAGAAACAATTTAACATCAGGTCTGATGTAACAACAGATGTGTTAACATCTGGGGTCACATCCACAGTTTCTTCAGGAACTCCTTCTTCTATCTCTGCAAAAAAAGCATTAAACACAAAATGGCAGTTGATTATAGACATGTTAGCCACTTCTTCTTCATCCTCACTGTCACTAAGGGTAGCAGTTAAGCTCATTCCTTTCTTTTTAAGTCTGTTAGAACACTCATTTTCATAGTGACTAAAGCCACAACATGCCCTATATTGAACAAACTTAGAGGATTTTTTATTTTCAAAGCTTGGCTTTTTGAATCCATTCTCAGTGCTAGGTTTTGATTTTTCAGCAGCAATGGGAGCAGGTCTATTGGGAAACTTACTCATTCTCTTGTTTTTCAATATAGAACTGAATTTTTTAGAGATAAAAACCACATCCTCTTCCTCAAGATTTAACTTTTCAATTTCAGAGGATAGTTCCACAAGCTCTTTTGGAACAGCAGCAGCACTTTTGAGAGCAAGACCTATGGATTTGTTCTTTTTCTGAGCTTCAAGGTTTAGCTCAAACACAGTCAAGTTCCCACAATTTTATCTAGACCTACTGTGTTGGTGTCATTTGTTTCCTCAATCACAGCCACTTTTATATTGAACCTCTCAGGTAAGGTCCTCAAAATCATACTCACAAGTCTTGCATTAGAGATTGATTCTCCCAGACTTATACATTCATTTGAAATTTCATGGATTTTTGCAGCATATGAAACTATGTCCTCAGTCTCTTCCATTCGAAGTATTTCAAATCTATCCATTAAAATTCTAAGCCTAGTAGCCTTTACACTTGAAATCCCCTTACATTGCATTTGCAAGATATCCTAAGCAGCTTTAGCAACACTTTCATTAGTGATTATTTTGTACATATTCCCAGATACATAGCTGGAAATAGCACTCATGGCCCTATAATTAAAGTTGGCAGCATGGATTTCATCAAGAGTCCATCTTTCTTCAGGTTTCTTTTCAAAAACAGACTCACCAACACCAGACGCAGGCTTCTTCTCCACAGTAGGAGGTTGCCATGCAACAAGAATACATATCCAAGCCCTTTCATCAATACCTTTGATGTAATTACGCATTTTAGACTTCAGAAGAGAGTAATTTGTGCGATCCAAGACTGGAGGCCTGTTTTGATGATTTTGGCATTCCATTGTGACTACACTTTCTGGATCAACACTCAGTAATATATCGAGAGTTGGCTCTGATACCAATTGAAAATTTCGTGTAGCTAGGAAGCTTCAAACAACTTAATAGAACACGGATGTGAGTACAGATGTGTTTCACAACTGTCCACACAACCACAGATAATGCAGCGGAATAAACAATAACACAAGAGTTATATACGTTTACTGGTTTTGATCCCAGCAAACTAGGCTTACGCCCAAAAGCTTTTCACTATTAAAACTTTGTTGTTTACACAAAAACACCAATAAGTGAAAAACTAAAAGACAAAAATACCAAACAAGTTCTAATCACCTTCTACGACAAGAACAGTATCCCTTTCCCAAGTAGATCCTATTCTAGTCAGAAGTAAAACAAAGAACTCGATTAAAACCTATATGTGAGTTCGAATGTGTGTCACAACCATCACTCACAACCTAAATTGACAATGTTGAAAACTGTGAAGAACAAAGTATTTCTCTCTCTCAGAATTCATATCTTCGCTTGTGCAGATTCCTTTGTATTTATATGCACCATGGAGAAGATCTTCACGCAATCAACAACTTTCCTTTGTGATATCTCAAATCCTACAAGGAAACATAAAACATACTCACAAAGAAAAATATTGTTAGTAGGTTAGTCCCAATATAAAACTATGTACATAAATAAAAGATATTTACTATATTAACAAAGTCCATGTCAAAATAGGACACACTAAATCTTTCATGAAAGTCCCAAAATCAACTTACCTTTTTGACATTGATTCGAAAATAAGGAAACAACTTTTGTTTCCAAAAACTCATGCTTTCAAAAAAGATTTTAGATATTTATTTTTTGGGATAGAGGGGATACTTTTAGCTTTACCAAGACTTGCAAAAGCAAATAATTAATGAAGAGACCTTATACCTAAGTAAAAAATGAAATGGAACAAAGTACACAAAATAAAGCATGTTGAAACATTTGATCTGACATTTGCCGCAAATCAACTCGTGTTTTTGCCTACTTGACCCAAGACGAAACGGGGACAAGGAGCAGCGGTAGAGTCAGAATTTTATTTTAAAAAGGAAAAAATTATTTTCATTAAGTGATAAGGGAAAAAATTATTGTGCAATTTTTTTCTGCACACACAAAGGGAGCAAATTTTAATAAATTACACTAAATCCCTCAAAATTTTAAAATAGTTACACAAGTTATGAGGAAAATTTAAAAAATGAAGTGGCACAATTGCCTCCCATCCTTAGGCTGCAGCTCCGCCGGTGGTAATAAGTGACTGACAAACGGGCTTACAAATGTGTGGTAAGGTTAAGGGGGAGCCTGGAAAGGAAGGGGACGGGAGATTGCGAAAGAAAGTTGAAATGGTTGGGATGGGTGGTGATGGATATATCTTCACCCATCTAAATAATATACTTTTAAATCTATTTTGTTCTCAATCCTTGGGAGTTTTTATTTGTTTTCTAGTGTTTGTGTAAATATAGGGGTTGAAGTGAAAAAAGAGGAGAAAAGGAATGACCAAGGCTGAAAAAGTCCAAGGGGCGACATAAAAGGGGAGCGTCCGCACCCTTTGTCCGGTAGCTTTGCCGCGATCATGCAACAAGGAGGGCGCAACCGCGCAGTTTTTCCAGAAGATGAGCGCGATCGAACCCAATGGATTCCAAGTAGATTGAGCTACCTTATCCGAATTTTACAATTTTGCAAGGATTTTAACAGGGTTTGGCAATTGGATTCAGATAAGAAAATTAGGCCATTCCAACTTAGTATATAAACAACACTAGATTAGCGTATTGTATAATATTTTATCTTTCTATATTCTTAGTTAGGTATTTAATTGTTCAAGAAGGATTTCAAGGTTGAAGAAACCAAGGTTTATTCTTTTATATTTTATTGCCCTTCGCGGTTAAATTATTGATTTGTGAATTGAGCGAATACTATTTGATCTTTGTTCTAAGGTATTAATTCTTCCTACTTCTTTCTCATTATTGTTTTTATCAATATTTTTAAAGATCATTCTTGAGATCAAGTGTATGATTATTAATATACTATTTGATCTCTTGAACTACATGGATATAGATCATTGCAATAGTGTTGATAGTTTATACATCGACCACTATTGAGATGAATAGATTTAATTGATAACCTATCGGAAGTTGATTAAATCTAGATTTTTAATGTTATTACGATTTATTTGAAAAACTAGCGGAAATCATATAAATCTAGTTTCTAAGGTTTTTATGATTTAAATGGAATCACTTGAATGTTATATTGAACTAGCGGAATATATTAACTAACAGAGAAATTATTAGGGTTCTAAGGTTTTTATTGGCCTAGAGGAATATATCAAACGTTCCAACCCTAATCTTTTGTGAACGAACCCTTAAATGATATTGATCTATTTTATCCCCTTAAAAATATAGCATAAAGTGATAATTTTTATAAATCTCAATTTATGAATCCCTTGTTATCTTGATTTTTTTCTTGCTATTTAATTCTTTCTTTCTTATGATAATAATAAATCAAACAAATAAAAATCCCTTTTTGTTACTTCTTACACTATTTAAATATAATTATTGCACACGAGTCTATGTGGATTCAACTTTTGCATTTTTGCATATTATCAAATTGGTAACTAGTACACTTGCTAGGTAAATTATAATTAGAGATAGAAATCCTCCAATCATGTGGCTATTTAGTTACTTAGGTATTAGGTTATTTTAGCTAACAATGTGTAACGAAAACTTTCGTTATTCTTTAACGGTTATGTTATATTCTCAACGAAATTTTGGATGTAAACATAATTTCAAAATGAAGATTACTTACAATGATAAAATTTCTCAATAATAATAATAATAATAATAATAATAATGATGATAATAATTAATATCTATATATATATAAAGGATGAAGTGATTTTATTCCAAAATTTTCCCTCCAAAATTTAGAACTTTCTAGAATAACATCTATGCTCATTGAATAAACAGTCATTAACCATTGTATCCGAGCCATAAATTATGATTTTAACCACTTGACTTTCTTTCACCATAATAACTTGTCATTCCCCATATCAAATTTTAAGAAAAGAAAAACATTAGACCCTCCATCTTTCCTTCACACCACCTAAGTCTCCTCCCCACAACAACAATGATGCCCAGCCCTATTTTTTTTTTTTTTTATATATATGTAACATTAGTATTTAATTTTATTTTAAAATGATTACTCCTCTGCCACATTTCACATTAGAAACTTTACTAATTATCCAAATGGTTGTCTCTTGAAATTTCATCTTTCTATAAATAACAAAAAATTATTATAATACTTTTATGTCTACTCGTATTTGCATATTTAAATTGTGAAATTCACTTATAAATCTCACTCACTTATTGTCCATTTCTCACTCACAATACCTTTTAAAATTAATATTATATTCTTAATTTTTTGTTTAATTATAATAGTGAAATTTCAAATAGAATGGAGGGGGGAGTATATGTATTTTTTTAAACTAAAGAATAACATAAGAAGTATGTTCTCAATTTGTATATATTTCATGTCTCAAAATAAATGATATTTTTTTAAATTTATTTTTTTTCAAGAATTTTTTTTTTAAAAATTAAATATTTATTTTAGAACGGAGGGAGGGAGTAGTACTTTCATATAAGATATTATCTTAGAATATTTTCTTCGTCCTATAATATATCAAGTGTCGTTAGTTTGGCAATTACTTTAAAGAAGGTGTACTTTTTATTTTTATATCGTTGTATTGTAAATTGCACTAATTTTTTTTATCTTTTTGCAATGACTATTATCTTAGTTTATGAATGTGTAATGTAACACTTATTGCGAAGCATAAAAAGTAATTTTTATTCTAAGGCAATAATAAAATCTTATGACAATACTACCTTCTTCGTCCGATTCAACTTATGATTTTCTCTTCCGATTTCGATATGGAAATTAGAAAATATTAATATGATAAGAGAATAAAGAATGAGTGGAGGAGGCATTATGAGTATGAAAAGTAAAATAAGAGAAAAAATGGGTGGGAGGAATAGTAAGGAGATTGTGTTTTATAAATATGACAAGTGAGTCTCATTAAACATAAAAATAATATAAATTTATCATTTTGAGACGTCTTAATTCGAGTGGGACTCCCAAAATAAAAAATTGTTCTAAGTCGGGTGGGACGGAGGGAATATTTCAAAACATAGATTATATATTTTTGCAATTATATTTTTAAAATATAAATGGAATTTAATCATCTTTTTAGGTGGAAAACGTTACTATAACTCATTTATATATGGGCACAACAATTTTCTTATAAAATCACAAGAAAATAAAACAATCTCAAACACATTAATTGGAACCTACCACCGGCTTACATGCAAGTGGGGTCTACAAGTCTACAAAACATCCATCTGTCTTGAAATAAACGTTAATGATTATATTTTGGTTATTTAAATTGAATCTTGACCATCATTTATGAGGTTTTTTTTTGTGTTCTTGAAATTTAAAATAGTTTTAATTATATTTTTATTTATGAATTAATAACAATTATATAAAATATTAACTTTTCATAACTTTTCAATTAAACTTCAATTAAATAATTATATTTCTATAAATGTTGAATTATTTATATGGAAAAAAATACTCCTTATATGTTAATGATGGTTTGTGCTTATTTATGTTTTTTTTTTGGGTGGGGAGGGTTTTTTTTTTTGGGTGGGGAGGGGGGTGGGGAAGAGGATGGTAGACCGAAATGGGGAAGGAGGAGAGGGGAGTCTACTTGATCCTGATCTTTGTGAAAATGTTTGAAAAATGTGAAGAGGAGACAATCCAATCAACAAATGAGTCGATCTCTGGAGAAACGCGTTTCTCCATAAGTATGGAGAAACGTGTTCTGGATATCCAGAACCTTTGGGATGGATATCCAGAAAAAAAATTCTGGATATCAGTCTCAAAGGGTTCTGGATATCCAGAAGCTTTGAAACGGATATCCAGAAGCCTTTTGGACGGATATCCAGAAAAAAAAAGATTTGAAGTCAAATCCAAGGCCAAGACAAGAAATTGCTTATTGAAGGTTTCTGGATATCCAGAAACCTTCAAATGTATATCCAGAAACCATCAAATGAATATCCAGAAACATTTTGAAAGTTTCTGGATATTCATTTTGAAGGTTTCTGGATATCACTTTCATAAGCTTCTGGATATCCAGAAGCCTTGGCCTGTATTGTCGCGCGACAAGTCGGGTCCCGTTTCTCCATAAATTATGAAGAAACGCGTTTCTCCCTAGATTTTACGTTGACAAATTGTACTCTCAATGTACTATTTTAAAGTTTAAAAATTAAAGTGATTTAAGAATTAAGAAAAAGTTGAAAAAGATAATGCGTTGTGAGGATAGATAGTTTGGTAGGAAAGAAAAGTGGGATATAGAATAGTTAGTAGATAATAGTTTAGGGGACCACAAATAAAGAATTAATAAAAAATTTCATTTTGAAATATTGAACTTTCGAGCAGGACAATCTTTTGGAAAAGTTTGAATTTTCGGATGTAACGGGGGAAAATAAACTATGCCCTATATCCCATAACAAATGTTTCAAAGAAAAATATACTCTCTTTATCTCAAATTTAATTCTCTTCGTCTCAAAATTAATGTTTAAAAAAATTTCAAATTTACTCTGAACTTAACCAAGTGCAATTTTGAAAAAGTTTAGAACATTTATTTTGAGACGGTGGGAGTAACTATTTTTATTTAGTTTCTATTATTTATTGAAGTTTTTTTGTCATGCATTTAACGTACGGGTGTTAGACTAGTTAATATTAATACTAACACTAATAGTAATATTAATATTAATACTAATATTAATATTAATATGATGCAGCAAAACCTAACTGGAAAATCGCGATGAAAATCCTTGAATAACGAAGAAATTCTTGCGAACAATACCTTCAAACAAGCCAATGATGGTTTCTAGGGTTTTAACTCACAAAGATGAAAAAGATGTAATCTCAAATTAAATATAATTAATCAAAGTAATTTTTTTCAAAACCCTAAGTATTTATAGTTTCTAAAGAAATAAAGAAAAATAAATAACGATAATAATACTAATAATAGACGAGTCATATTTAAAACAAACAAATTAAACGTAAAATGAATCATAATTCGGCCAAAAAGTGCTGCCCTGTCGAGCTTGGGATTTTTGCATCGCCTTGCAAACAATGCTACATCTCCTGTTACCTTCGACATCTACTGCATGGGCACGCTTTGGAAGTCGCACGGTGTGTCCAGAAACTTGGCCTGACCAACGTGATTCTGCACTTGTACTTAATTCTGGTCCTTCAATGTTACATCTTGATCCTTCTTTGCAACATCAGTTCGTTCCACATCATGATCTCCCGTTTGAAAAGGACTCGACCCCGAGTCCGCTCCCACGTAAGAAAATTGTTGCTTATACGCAACCTTCTTGTACCTAGAAATTGACGTCTTACTTCTCTTCATCATTGAAAGGTCCTGTTTGCTTAATCAGTTAAAAGGTTAGGCAGTTAAGTTTGGACAGCTGAGGTGAAATCTTAGCTGTCAGATACTAACAGATTTAAAAGACAAGAGTGTAATGTGCAGCGGAATAAATAGTGTTGAAATAATGTAAAGACAAGTGAATAGTGTATGTGTGTGTGTGTTGTGTGATAATACCAATTTAACACAAGAATTTTAAGGTGGTTCAGAGTTCACTCCTCCTACGTCCACCCTCACTGTCAACCTTGACAAGTGAGATCAATCCACTTAAATCTAGTTCCCTTTAAGATTTACAAAGGATTGGTTAGGCAAGTTCCTTGAACCTCCTCTTCCTAATTAGTACATTCAATTAGGGATTTGCTTGTTACAAAGCAAATTACACTTCCCACTTAAAGTCAGTCTTAAGTGATTTACAAAATAGTTTATACACCTGAATTACTGTTACAAGTGTCTCAAAGTTGTTTGAATATTGTTGGTTGCAGGATTTGCAGATGTGGAAAGATTGAAGGTAAGGTTGTAAAGGTTGTGTGTTGAAGGACATTGTCTTCAGTCTTGAAGGTTTCCTTTTATAGGCTTGAATATAGCCGTTTGAGGAGACAAGGGAGTAAATGCATATGGGTGGAATAGTGTTTGCATTTAGAGCCTTGATGACTGGATAATAACAGGCAGTAATATGCAACCATTTTATATGATCTTCATGGAGATGAGCTGGCAACATCTGTTGGGCAAGGCACATCTTGATCATCACAGAAATACTTCACTACTGCTGATGTTGAAGATCATAGCTGTCAGAGGGATGAGACCTCTGCTGTTGAGAATCTTAGCTGTCAGGCTTAGTTCTTTGAGTTTGCAGGTTTAGGAGACAAGGAGTTGGGTAGATGATTTTGTAATGATCCTCTTGTAAATAAATACATTGATTTATATGATTTGTCTTGTGTTTGATCATTACATCATTGCTGTCCAGTTGATTTATGAGATGTGCAGATGAGTCAAGGCTGTCTAATGTTCATGAGTTATCTTGGCTGTCAGATAACATTTAATAGGATATGTTTCTTTGTCAAAACCCTGTATAACTATGTGGTTTACATAGTTAGGTCCTAACTATTTCCCCCTTTTTGGCAAAGTAATATATCTAATAAAAGATATAACCTACAAGATACTTATGAATTGAATATACCAATGAAGATAAAACTAATCTTCTTGATTCAACCACAAGAGTTAAAACAAACAAATTATCCAAAATAACAATTGTTTAAAGCAGGGAATAAAAGGTAGGGTTTAAAAGACTTAGCCAAAAAAAAAGACAAAAATTTTCTAATCAGAAAATTCATCTCTTTCTCTTCTTGCTGCAAGGAGTTCATCTCTTTCAGCTAGCAGCACCTTTCTCATCTTCTCATCAACACCTCTGAAATACATTTCATTGTTCCATTCCCAGCTCATCTCATCATCATAGGTGAAGGTTTGATCTTGTCTTTCTTTGAGAACAGCTTTGGGTAGAGGTTCTTCATCATCTCTTAATCTTAGATTACCCCATTTGGGAGCATTCTTTTCTCTTGAGCTTTGGCCTCTGGTTCCTGCAAATAGGTTAGAAAAGAAAGGGTCTGACTGCAGAGAGGTGGTTTGTTGAGCTGGATGGAGAGGTGGATCTGTGGTGACATTGAGAACAGTAGAGGTTGGAAACTGATGCACTTGCTTCACTGGAGCATCTTCTTCATCATCACTGGACACAATAACATTGGGAGCAGCACCAGAAGCTCTCTTTCCCAGGTTGACAGCTTCCTCATCAGACTCAATAGCCTTTCCCTTGGAAGCCCTCTTATCAGATTTGGATCCAACAGAGACTTCCAAAATGTGTCTCATTTTGGTTATCATGGACCTTGTGAATCTCTGCATATCTGTGATGGTCACATGGTATGGAGGCACATATGTTGAGGGGTTGAAGGTTGGAGGAAGTTTAGCTTGGAGAGATCTGGTGTTTAGGGGGATGAAGGAAGGAGGTACTGAAGAAGTAGGGGGAAACATAGCTGTCAGGTTAGGCTTTGCAATGACAGCCATGATCTTGGCTTTATTGCTACAGATTCTCTAGTACATTTCTTTGGTTAATTCAATGCAGAGAGCATAGATAAGGGATGAGGGCATATAGATGCATTCATTGATGTTGGTTGACAAAAGTTGGGAGAACAGCATTTCCCAGTCAATGATGGTTGCAAGGTCCATGAAGTTTGGCAATCTGGGGGCATTGTGAAAGAAGGAGTTGGAGAGAGTTGCTCTATACTTTTTCCATTCCTCATGGCCAAACATAATGAGACCACATCTATTCCTTGCATGAATCATGATTGCATTATTACTCAACAGCCAAAGATTGGGAATGATGTTGGGGTTGGCAATCTCAGGGAAGTGAGTTATTCCCTTAAATCTTTGGTGGGCAGCCATGATGGAGGGGAAGGAGAAATCAATATCACTGTCAATGATCCAAGGCTCACAGGTTGGAAGGGTTTCAGAATCAGAGGTAGGTTCAGGTGTTTCTTGGGTTTCACTATGTTCAACAGGTTTGGGTTGAGAGTCACTACCAGGCATGCTAGCTTTCTTGGCTCTATCTCTGGTTTTGATCAGGTCTAGGGATTTTAGCATATCTTCCTCAGTTAACAGGGATCTTAAGTATGTCATGACAGCAGGAAGCAAATCAGGGCTTCCTTCCAATGATAATCCTTCAGAGGCTCTAAAGATGTTTTCAGGATTAGGAGATGGATCAGAGGGACTTGAAATAGGTGAGGATTGATCAGGGGAAGGCTCAGCTGTCAGAATAGGAGATTAAGGGCTGCTGTTCCCTCTTAACTGAGGCTCATCTCTTTCAGAGTCAGGGCTATTCCCCCTTTCTTTTTCAACACTAGGCTCATTTGGGCTTATGTTGGAAGGATTTAGGTTAAGAATTCCTTGGGCTATAGATTCATGAGGTGAACTGGATTGGTCTTTGGTTGGTGAGGGTTGAGGTGTATTGGGTTTCAACTATTTGGATAGAGGAGCATCTTTGTCAATTTTTCTCTTCCTAGAAAAAGTATTGAGAGAAGGAGAAGGAGTAGGAGATACCTTTGAAGTTTCAGCAAGCTCAGGAACCTTAGCTGTCAGAGCAGAGACATCCATAGCTGTCCTAGAGGATTGCCCAGTCTTAGCTGTTCTATGCCTTGCATCCACCAGAGACTCAGCAACAGCTCTCCTTATCTGTTCATCATAATCACTATCATGACTAGCTTCCTCTTCACCAGCATACTCATCAATAGCCTTGTAAATAGGATCTGATTGGGTTTCTTCACTATCAGCTAGTTGTTCGTCAGTAATGTGCTTTCCTTTATCAGTCACTTGAGCACTCTCTTGCTCATCTACTTACTCAACCACTTCTTGTGTCTTCTTTCCTTTGGGAAGTTTCTTTCCTTTCCCAGTTTTCTTCATCTTAGCTTGGCCAATCCTCTTCTTGATTTTGCTAGGTATGGTCTCTTGATCCCTTTCATTGATCACTATATCTTTGTCATGCTTCCTTTTTGATCTCTTGTCATTGACCATGTGGACCAATGACTTCCACAACCTCATGTCACTTTCAGCTTTCTCTTTCAGTCTTAGTGTTGCTGCATCAAGATTTTCAGAGCTGTCCCCAAACTCCAACTTTTTCTTACTCTTAAGCATGAATGTACTCAATTTGAAACTCCTGGTTTGCATAAGAGAGGTAGTCTCAAGCCAATCATCTTTAAGAGGAGGGCTCAGCTTTGGAATTAGGTGGTGTAGGATCCCACTCATGAATCTGAAATTATTCATCTTTAGAGTTTGCTTCTTGAATTTCCAAGGAGAAGGGGATGTGGCCAGTTGAAAGTTGTGCAACATAGCAACATTGCATTTTACTTCTTTGGTCATCAAACTGAGGGCTTGCTTCCATTCATTTGGACTGATTTGATCAAAGGATGATTGCTTTCCATCAAACCCTTTGATGATAACATCCATTAGGGTTGATTTGAACAAATCAAGGGTCTCCTTTTTAATTGGTTTGTCCTGAACCATTTGATAGTTGCAACTTGGTTTATCAAAAAATATTTTGTAGAATGCTTCCAAGGTGTTGTCTTTTTTGTCCCAAAGGTTGCTGAAACTTCCATCCTTGATTGGCATGTTGTAAACTTTGGACACAGTCTTGGGAGACACATTAATCTCAGTCCCTTCAATGTTGATTCTAATGGCTCTACTTAGCTGTCTTTCTCCTTTCATGTAAATTTCTCTGCATAATTTCTCATAGATGGTGGGTTGAGCTTCCATCATAGTGCAAAGATTGTTGGATTCAAGAAGATCTTTAATAAGAGCTCCAACCTCATGCTCATAGAAATCAGGTTTGATGAAATACCCATGAGCTTCAGTGTAAGACATGGTTGAAGAGAACAGAGAATTAGGGCTTCAAAAAACAGAGAGAATCAGAGAAGGAATTAGGAGGGAGAAGAATGTTTGTTTGAAGAGGGGTTAATTTCGCAAGGTTAAATGGTAATGAGGAGGGAATTTTTGTAGTTTCAACGGCTAATACGTAGGTTAGTGCAACAGTTTAAAAATGGACATTTAAGAATGTGACTGTTCATGAATAGTGCTTTTTGTCCCCCTACTCATTACGTGCCATAACTTCCATAAAACAAGGGAATAAAGGCCGTACAGAGAGGCAAATTTTCAGAGGGGATTATCAGTGAAATAAATGAACAATTGTTAGTGGCAAGTTCCCATAATCCTCGATTTGGCAAGAACTCAAATCATAGCTGTCAGACTTGATGACCAGCCAAGCCTATTTTGAATGATCATTGCCACTATGTTGACTGAAGCAAAAATTGTCTATAAAAGGAAGTGTATCATTTTGTGAGATTTATTCAATCCATTTTAGTCAATAGTAAATGGGAAGATTATTTTCAATGTTCAGTCCTAGCAAGATGGCTAAGACAGCATAGAAACTGAATTTTTTCACAGTCCAAGGGTTGAGGATACTAGGGAGGAATGGTTTGAGAGGGAGTTTTGGTCATATCAAATTCAAACAGATAATGCATTAGAACAGGAGGTGGATCAATTGCCAAATGATGATCCACATAAGGAAGAAGAGTTGAGAAAGAGAGATAAGAAAGAAGTTTTGGGAGGAGGAGAGATTAGCTTTGTTGGAGGGTGAGAGAAATAGGTTAAAAGAGGTAGCTAGAGACAAGGGTAAAGCTAAGTTGGGTTGTGTGAGTCAAAATGATCAGACATCTAAGATTAAGCTATTTGGTAAGGGAAGGAGGGTGAATCAAGTAGGCAGGTTGGGGTAGGTGTAGAGAGGGTCTACACATTGGGAGAGCTAGTGAAGCTTGACAGTAAAGAAAGGATTAAGATTCACACTCCAATTGGTAAACCTGATTTCTTAGCTGTGAAGGAGTTCACAGCAGTAACTAGGGATTCTCTTACTCTGAGTCAAGCAGTTCTTGAGGGAACTGGAGACAACTTTGCAGGAGTGCAAAGTTCTCCTTCAAAGGCTTATATGAGATTGTTCTCACAGTTTCTTAAGTGTTTGAGTCCAGCAGCTATGAATGAGGAAGAAGGTGTGGGTCCTCAATCTGATCAAGCAGTCATTACCCAGGAGAGTGCTAACACTTCACGGACATTTAGCTTTGTCTCTCCATTAAGAGATTATCCTCCTTACAATGCTGTGGAGGAATGGTGGCCAAGGAGGGTGTGTCCTTCTTTACAGTTCTCATCATCAGCCATTGATCCATTCATGCAGAGGCACCCAATGTGGCTAGAGAGGTATGGGGAGATCAAGGAGAATGTTTATAAGGCTCATGATGATCTTTGTAATGAGTATGGGTTCATGGATGAGGATATTCATGATTTGCCAAGGAACAGCTAAGAAGAGAATTCTTAGCTGTCAGAGTCTGTATGAGGGTTAGCTGTGAGAGAAGGGAGGGATTGAGAAGCTTTTGGTAATATGTATTTGTGTTGTTTTTGTAATTTGAAAACTTGGGTGTTTGGTGAGAAAGTGTTTGGAATGATAAAGGTTTTAGTGTAAGATAATGGTTAGCTGTCAGATCCCTAAATGTTGACAGCAGCCATATGTAATGTTTTCCTTTTATCAATGAAAATCCTTTATTTTGGCAAGTTAATCATTCCTAACATTGCCCTTAGCATCTCAAATCTATTTTCATCCATTGCTTTTGTTAGGATGTCAGAGACATTATCTTCTGTGCACACTTTGGCTAAGTTGATATTTCCCTTTTCTACATGATCTCTGATGAAGTGATGCCTAACTTCAATATGCTTGGTTTTGGAGTGTTGGACAGGGTTTTCTGTCATGGAAATGGTACTGGAATTGTCACAGAAAATAGGAATATTTGACAAGTCCATCCCAAAGTCTTGGAGTTGACTTTTAAGATAGAGGATTTGGGAGCAACACAGACCAGCAGCAATGTATCCAGCATTAGTTGTTGATGTAGCTACTGAAGTTTGCTTCTTACTTGACCAAGAGATTATTCTTGATCCAATAAATTGGCAACCACCACTTGTGGATTTTCTATCTAAATTGCATCCAGCATAGTCAGAATCAGTGAATCCAATTAGGGAAAATGGGGATTCAGAGGGATACCACAAGCCATAGTCAGGAGTTCCTTTCAGATATCTCAAGATTCTCTTGACAGCAGAGAGATGAGATTCTTTAGGATTAGCTTGAAATCTTGCACAAAGGCAAACACTGAACATGATATCAGGTCTTGAAGCTGTCACATATAGGAGTGATCCAATGTAGCTTCTATAGAGTCTTGGATTCACACTCTGGCCATCAGGATCAACATGGAGTTTGGTTGTGGTTGACAAAGGGGTTCTAGCTGGGGAAGCAGTTTGCATGTCAAACTTTTTGATCATGTCCCTTGTATACTTGGCTTGATTAATGAAGATCCCTTCCTTCATTTGCTTGACTTGAAGACCTAAGAAGAATGTGAGCTCACCAATCATGCTCATCTCAAATTGATTCTTCATGATTTCTCCAAATTTAGTGCACAAGTCTTCATTTGATGAACCGAAAATAATGTCATCAACATAGATTTGGATAAGTAACTGGTCTTCTCCATATTTCTTGATAAACAAAGTGTTATCAATATGGCCCTTGGTAAATCCTTTGCTAAGGAGGTATTTAGATAGGGTATCATACCAAGCCCTAGGTGCTTGCTTAAGCCCATACAAGGCTTTGTCCAACTTATATACATGATCAGGAAATTTTGGATGCTCAAAACCAGGGGGTTGAGATACAAAAACTTTTTCATTTAAGACTCCATTTAGAAAGGCACTTTTGACATCCATTTGAAACACCTTCATCTTCTTGAATGATGCATAGGCCAGAAATAGCCTTATAGCTTCCAGTCTTGCAACAGGGGCAAATGTTTTATCATAGTCAATTCCTTGTTCTTGTCTATACCCTTGAGCCACTAATCTGGATTTATTCCTTACCACCATGCCTTCTTCATTCATCTTGTTTCTAAAAACCCATCTTGTCCCAATGACAGTTTGGTTTTTAGGTTTGGGAACATGCTTCCAAACTTTGTTTCTTTCAAATTGTTCCAGTTCTTCTTCCATTGGTTCAATCCAATCTGGGTCTTGAAGGGCTTCATTGATCTTCTTGGGTTCAATTTGAGAAATGAAGGCACTCATTAAAGAGTCATAAACATGCATATTTGGAGGAATATCCATCTTATGTATTGGAAGGTCAATAAATATGTATTTGTTTGGAGGGATGGTATGGGTGATAGCTTCAGGTTGAGGAGTTGAGGGGTTTTTGTTGCAACAAGGTTGGATGGGGTTATTTTCAAGGGAATTTTGTTGGCTGGATAAAGGTAAGCTGTCAGGTGCATCATAGCTGTCAGATGCACCTTTGCTGTTAGGAAGGGATTCTTGGCCGTCGACACAACAGTTGTTTATTAGTGTCTTTGGGCACCATATAAGGAAGGGAAGGTGAATCTTCTTCAGAGTGAGGCTTGAGGGGTCATGCACAGAGACACTTCGGGTAGATTGTCTGAATTATCAACAGCTTCATCAAAATCACACAATTCAGTATGGCTTTGATCATTGTTTTCATCAAAGTCAACATGGATTGATTCTTCTACAACAAGCCTCCTTTTGTTGTAGACTCTGTAGGCTTTGCGGGTATTGGAGTATCCAAGGAAGATTCCTTCATCACTTTTGGAGTCAAACTTATCAAGGTTGCTTTTCCCATTATTGTGTATAAAGCATCTACTTCCAAAGCCATGGAAGTATGAAATGGTTGGTGTTCTACCATTCCATATCTCATAGGGAGTCTTGGAGTGAAACTTGTTAATGAGAGTCTTGTTCTGGACATACACCGCAAGTGACTGCTTCTCCCCAAAAATATTTAGGGAGGTTGATCTCTGACAGCATGGTTTTTGCTGCTTCACAAATTGTTCTGTTCTTTCTTTCAGCAATTCCATTTTGCTGTGGTGTTCTAGGAGCAGAAAAGTTGTGCTCAATCCCTTTTTGATCACAATATTCTTCAACACCTGTGTTTTCAAACTCTTTACCATGGTCAGATCTGATTTTGATGATGGAGAGTCCCTTTTGGTTTTGAATTTTGTTGAATAGTTTGACCAGTTGTTCTAAGGTCTCCTTTTTGGATTCAAGAAGGATGATCCAAGTGAATCTAGTGTAGTCATCAACTACCACTAGAGAGTATCTCTTTCCACCAAGAGATCTGGTTCTGATTGATCCAAAAAGATTCATGTGGAGTAATTGAAGGGGTTTTGTGGTATCTAATCTGGTTTTGGCAGTGAAGGAGGTTTTTTTTGCTTTCCACATTGACAGGCCTTGCACAGCTTGTCCTTTTTGAAGGGTATTTTGGGTAGGCCTTTTACTAGGTTTGAATTGGCTAATTTGGAGATACTTTTGAGGTTGAGGTGAGCCAATATTTTGTGCCATAGCCATGACATATCAGATTGACTATAGGAGAGCAGTGCAATGAGCATCTCGATGATTCCACCACTTCCAGGTTTAGACAGTAGAGGTTGTCTTTTCTGATTCCAGTGAGAATTGACTTGTTGTTGACATCTTTGACAGTGCAGTGGTTTTTGGAACATACAACATAATATCCCTTATCACAAATTTAACTAAGACTAATCAAATTGTGCTTGAGACCCTCTACATAAGACACATTAGTAAAAATAATGTCTTTAGTAACAAGGTTCCCTGATCCTTTGACTTTGGCTTGAGAGTTATCACCAAAAGTTACATTTGGACCATTTTTAGGGACATATTGTTGCAACCACTCCTTGTTGAAGGTCATGTGTCTCGCTGCATCCACCGGTCCAAGTACCATATTCCTTTCCTAGGTTCCTACAAAACAGAAAAATAAATTTATGGTACCCTTTTATTCTTTTGGGTCCAAAGGATTAGAATTTCTTTGGTACCCTAGCTTTGTTCATTGCCCTCTTTCCAAAATACTGGTTTAGGGCACTATAATATCCCATGATCTGCAACATATATGGTGTAGGAGCAGTAGGTTGGGATTGGTTAAAGAACTGGTTGGGAGAAAAGAATTGGTTTTTGTTGTGAAACTGAGTGTGGCTTTGAGAACTATTTGAGTGAGATGATCTAGGAGAGGAATTTTGACTGGCATGACTTCTTCCATTTGAGTATGGCCAGTTGGGTCTTTGATGTTTGGAATATGAGTGATGGTTATAGAATCTTTGCTGTCTAGGAGATCTCTGCTGTCCATCAAATCTTGGCTGTCTAGGGAATCTTGGCTGTCTAGGAGATCTCTACTGTCCAGTGGTTTTGTACTGATTTTTCTTTGCTTGCTCCTTGATTCCTTTTCTTTGCCAAATATATTTGCCTTTATTTGCTTGTTTTTCTTTGCCTCTAGATTGGCTTGAGCTAGCTTTATGGGTTTCATCAGTGTGAGAGGGGCTAGCTTGATTTGTTTCATCATTGTGACTGGAGCTAGCATCATCTATCTTTCCCTTTTTCTTTAAGTCCTCCTTGGTTTGAGTGGGATAGACATTTTCTTGTGCTTTGACATAGTTCATGCTTTCAAGAACCATTTTGTCAATAGCTCTTTCATCAGTGAGAGGGGTATAGGTTTTCATAGTGGGATTATTGGCTCCAATCCCTGACTTGTCACTTGGGTGTCTCTGATTGTAGCTAAATAGATACACAGCTTCTCCTGATTTGTTCCAGGACTCAATCTTCTTTCTAAGAGATTCATTTTCCTTTTCAAGGTTGGTGTTTATTTGGTTGGTTTCCAGAAGTTTAGAATTCTCAGATGTCAGCTTTTCATTAGCCTTTTCAAGCATAAGGTTTTGAACTTTCAGTCCTTGGTTGGCTCTTTCAAGGCTTTCAATGGTTTTACTTTGGGATAGGTTATCAGTGAGCAATGAAGCAAAGCTAGTTTGGTGTCTTTTTATTTGAATTAAAAGAGTACTAACTAATTGTTTAAATTCTTCATTATTTAAAGAGTTAAACTGAGGTACCTGCTTTAGTTCTTCAAAGAATGTGCCTAAGGCTTCAAGATCTTCTTCATTGTCTGAATCTTCATCATCTCCTGCCATTAGGCATATCATTGCTTCTTCTCCTTCACTTTAAGAATCACTGAAATCAAACTCCTCATCACTGAACTTGGATGAGTCAGCAATCAACACTTGCTCCTTGTTCTTCTCATTCTTCTTCTTTGTGCAGTTGTAGCAGCTACATCTTGAACTGTGAATGATCTCCTTGGAGTAGGAGAATTTCTTAGTTGTCTGATTGTCCTTGGGTTTCCTTGGTTCAGGACAATCAGATGAGTAATGACCAAGCTTCTTACAGTTGAAGCATTCAACTTTCTTCTTATGGCTCTCTTGTTCAGAAGTGGAAGCGCTATAACTTCTCTCAAAAGACCTCTTATGTGCTCTCAGGATATTTCTGACAGCCATTGATATGAGACTTGGAAGGTCTTCTTGAGAGAGATTGTTTGAGGGTTGGTTTACTTTCTGAAGGGAAATAAGAACCATGGAATCAATGTCTTGTTGAGTGATGGGTTTGTGAGTAGTTTCTTGGGCAGCTAAGGCAAGGGTTTGTGAAATGGAGGGAACTGGTTGAAGTTTTATCATTCCTTCTAGTTCATAAGCTTCAAGCTTTCCAAAGTATTGTTCAACAGTCATGGTGCTCTATTCTGCACCTTCTCTTATAGGTAGGGCTACCTTTTCATATTCTTGGGGAAGGTTGGAATATATTTTGAGACACAGATCTTGGTTCTCAAATGTTTTTCCATGGTCAGCAATGGATATGACGAGATCTTCAAACCTTGATTTTGCAGCACTCACTTTTTCACCATGGTAGAACTTAAAATTGTCAAGTTATCTAAGTAGATTGTATAGGTTTTGTGTTCTAACACTGGTGTGTTTCTGGAATTTGGTATAGATAAGTTCCCATGCAAATTTCTCATAGCTGGCTCTTTGGCAATTTCTTGTACTAGGGAGTCATTTACACTCTATTGGAGTATGTTTTTGACTTTAAGATTAGCACTGACTAGTTGCCTTTCTGAATCAGTCCAGAATTCTGGGGATTTCATTTTACTGGGCCCACCATTTGAATCTAGAGTGACAGGGCATGTGACTTCATTTTCAAGGGCATACCTGGGCCTAAATGTCAAGCCAGATCAAGGTAGGTTTTAATTTTTGATGCATATATTTCAAAGGATCCACAGTCATCAATGTGTGGAATGTCTTTCTCATTATTTCTCCTTGGTTGATGCATGGTGGGTTGAGAATTGATCCTTCACAAGTTGTTAGACTTTTGTAGGTGAAGACAAGCTCTGATACCAATTGAAAGGTCCTGTTTGCTTAATCAGTTAAAAGGTTTGGCAGTTAAGTTTGGACAGCTGAGGTGAAATCTTAGCTGTCAGATACTAACTGATTTAAAAGACAAGAGTGTAATGTGCAGCGGAATAAATAGTGTTGAAATAATGTAAAGACAAGTGAATAGTGTATGTGTGTGTGTATGTGTGTGTGTTGTGTTGTGTGATAATACCAATTTAACACAAGAATTTAAGGTGGTTCAGAGTTCACTCCTCCTACGTCCACCCTCACTGTCAACCTTGACAAGTGAGATCAATCCACTTAAATCTAGTTCCCTTTAAGATTTATAAAGGATTGGTTAGGCAAGTTCCTTGAACCTCCTCTTCCTAATTAGTACAGTCAATTAGGGATTTGCTTGTTATGAAGCAAATTACACTTTCCACTTAAAGTCAGTCTTAAGTGGTTTACAAAATAGTTTATACACCTGAATTACGATTACAAGTGTCTCAAAGTTGTTTGATTGTTGGTTGCGGGATTTGCGGTGTGTGGAAAGGTTGAAGGTGAGGTTGTAAAGGTTGTGTGTTGAAGGACATTGTCTTCAGTCTTGAAGGTTTCCTTTTATAGGCTTGAATATAGCCGTTGGAGGAGACAAGGGAGTAAATGCATATGGGTGGAATAGTGTTTGCATTTAGAGCCTTGATGACTGGATAATAACATGCTGTAATCTGCAACCATTTTATATGATCTTCATGGAGATGAGCTGGCAACATCTGTTGGGCAAGGCACATCTTGATCATCACAGAAATACTTCACTGCTGCTGATGTTGAAGATCATAGCTGTCATAGGGATGAGACCTCTGTTGTTGAGAACCTTAGCTGTCAGGCTTAGTTCTTTGAGTTTGCAGGTTTAGGAGACAAGGAGTTGGGTAGATGATTATGTAATGATCCTCTTGTAAATAAATACATTGATTTATATGATTTGTCTTGTGTTTGATCATTACATCATTGTTGTCCAGTTGACTTATGAGATGTGCAGATGAGTCAAGGCTGTCCAATGTTCATGAGTTATCTTGGCTGTCAGATAACATTGAATAGGATATGTTTCTTTGTCAAAACCCTGTATAACTATGTGGTTTACATAGTTAGGTCCTAACAATCATCGCAGCCTAGTATCGGTGCCCTCTTGTAAACCAATGGTTCGTATCGAATCACCTCCGTCTTCCTAGCCATGTGAGCAAAAGAATAAATACAAATGAGAGTCTATGGAACATGTAGCAAAAAATTTTAAAGTACACAAGGAAATAACTCTTTTCTCTTTCCCTTATCAAGCATGAAACCCTTTATCTCTCAACGGTCATAAATTAATTTTGACACCATGCTTCACAAAACTTATCACATTATCCTGCCCACTATGAGTAGAGTTAACATCAAAATACCAAGTAATAAATGACACACACTCATATCAAAAACATCGCACAATATCATATCCGTATATCTACTAATGGAGAAAGGAAAGACACATTGTTCAGGTACCTTGATTTTTCCGCTCGCATTGATCCACCCAACAGTATAAGGAGTTGGATGTTTATAGACCTCCAACTTCAATTTATCTACTGTGACTTGAGCAATCAAGTTGTCGTCGCTCTCACAATCCACTATAATTTTGATCTCTTGATCGTGCACCTGTCCGAGAGTGCGAAAAATATAGTCCAATTCAACTCCACCTTGAATAACTTGATGCTCCACATGTTTGTCAACTACCCCACACGAAGCCATGCAAAGTGCTTCCTCCAGATGTGTCTCTACCATAACCTCTATTGTACGATGCTCGACACCTAAACTTCAAAATGTAGATGCTTGAAGGACATACAAGAAACCTTGTTTTACCCCTTTCAGAATTACATTCGAACCCTGCATACATTTACTGCTCCACCTTCACCTTTGAAATTGTACCTCATTTTGTCTAGCCGAATAAGTGATATATGATTCTTTGTTACTTCAGGAACATGTCTAACCTTGTTCAATGTACAAAACATACCACCCAAAGTTCACACCCTGATGGAACCCACGCCAACTACCTTGCAGACAAAACCATAGCAATATAAATATCACCCCCTTTCATCTCCTCATACGTTGCAAACCATTCCCTACGCGAACAGATGTGAAAAAAAGCCCAGAATCAAGAATCTATGTATCTATCATACCTTTGTCTTCTTTGGTTACTAGGGCATAATCCTCCTCATTTTCTTCTGAAATAGCTGCAGTAGACCTACATTGCTCACTCTTATTCAACCTAAGACATTCATGTTTCCAATACCCCCTTTTCCTTTCATTAACTGCAGATATCTCCAGGTCTTGGACCCCTTTTAGAAGAACACTTGTTTCTCATACCTTAGCCCCTATCGCCTTCTGCAACCAATGCTACCGACTGATATTTTGTAGATAAACCGCTCACCTTACGGTGCAGATCTCTGGTCTTGAGATTATTCTTAACCTCTTTCAAAGTAACCGCATCCTTGTCATTAATGCAGGAATCCACAAATCTCTCATATGACAGTGGTAAGGAAACACACAATATGAGAGCAGCATCCTCGTCTTCAACTTTAACATAAATATTACGCAACTCAAGTAATAAAGATGTACACCGATCTATATGATCCCTAATGGGCATACCATCCATCATTTGGAGAGAATACAGCTTCTGCTTCAGATACAACTATCTTGTTGTTCAATGATCATCTCAGATACATATATTCCAACGCAAGCCACAGAGCACATCCGGAATCAGTATCTGCAATATCCGCCAAAACATCATCACAAAAGTACCTGATTATTTTAGAGTGGGCCCTCTCATCTATGGCAATCATATTTATTGCTTCCTTCTCAGCTGCCTTCCCCGAACCCTCTGATGTTGTAGCCGCTACATCACCTATGGAACCTGCAACCGCTTTGCCCTTTGAATCCGGACGATTCCTGATTGCAATAGTCACTGTAGCCCAAAAACTCTTGTTTCTCAACAAGGCCTTTATCTTGATCTGCCAAATAGAAAAACTATTTTTCCCATTGAACTTGTCAATTGGTGATTTGATTCATGATCCCATCTTCTTTTCTTTTTGCAAACGAAAAAACCCTGAAAAGACCTTTATTAACCTGACCGGCTGTGATATCAGTTTGTTCCAACAGATCTATGTAGAATATAGAAAATAAATCAATCACACAACATAACGATGTACAGGATCACCAACTTGGCTACGTACACGGTAGATGGCAAGAATATTATTATCAACTGGTAATCACCGAATATAATCTCTTATATAATTCACGAATTCTTTATTACCATAATTCACAACTGTGCAAATCCTAGATCTAGAGAAACAAGGAGATAAGAAAATTCTTGAAACACCTATAATTATTGATATATATCACAATAGGAATTACAAGATAAAAACTGCTAAAGAATATGGCGTATTTATAATGTGTATTCCTAACCCTGCAGGATTTTCTAACCCTACACAAAATTTTTGCTGATCATGTCCATATCGGGGTATCGCGCAATTGCCCGAATGGGAGTGTGTGATTGCGCCTTTTGGACAGTAACTCCTCGCAATCGCCCCTTGGCTGGGCGAGGTCGCCCCCTTCTGTCAGTCACATGAATTACTGATTTGGCATTTTTTCATCACCAATATTGTTTGCAAATTGGATGACATTAAAACCAAAGAGTAGGTCTCCGGAGAAACGCGTTTATCCATAAGTTATAGAGAAACATGTTTTTCCAAAAAAAAAATTATAAATTTTTTTTTTTTTTTTGCATTCATTAAAAAAACTTCTGGATATCAGTCTCAAAG
The DNA here is from genome assembly GCA_022495995.1 of Adenophora triphylla var. japonica. Lineage (NCBI taxonomy): Eukaryota > Viridiplantae > Streptophyta > Magnoliopsida > Asterales > Campanulaceae > Adenophora > Adenophora triphylla. The sequence goes on from JAFEMH010001443.1 coordinate 466,419, forward strand.
GTTCTGGATATCCAGAACCCTTTGATCATGATATCCAAAAGTTATGTTAGAATGGGACCAACACATACCAACATTCTGGTCATGGTCTTCTGAAAGCGTGAGCTTTTTAGGGAACATTCTTGTTTCCTTATTTCAAAAGACTTCTATATGGTAAGAAGATTTTGGGACTTTCATGGAAGATTTATTATTGTCCTACTTTGATAAGGAGTTGTAAATAAAGTAAATATCTTTTATTTATGTACATAGTTTTATATTAGGACTAACCTACTAATAGTTTAATTCCTTGTGAGTGTGTTTATGTTTTATTATAGGAAAAGAGATCTCACAAAGGAAGATGTTGATCACGTGAAGATCTTCTCCATGGTGCATTATAAATACAAGGCATTCAGCACAAGAGAAGAAACGGAAATTTCCGAGAGAAAATTACATATTCTTCACAGTTTTCAACATAGTTGTTTTTAGGTTGTGAGTGAAGGTTGTACCTCACATCCGTAACTCACATCTAGATTTTCATAGAGTTCTTTGTTTTACTTCTGACTAAAATAGGTTCTACTTGGAAAAGGGGAGTTGTTCTTGTCATAGAAGGTGATTAGAACTCGTTTAGTATTTTCGTATTTTAGTTTTTCACTTATTTGTTTTTGTAAGCAACAAAAGTTTTTATAGTGAAAGTTTTTGGGCGTAAGCCTAGTTTGATGATCTCATAGATCAGTAAGCATAAATAATTCTTGAGTTATTGCTTTTAAATTGTTTAATTCCGCTGCATTATCTGTGGATGTGTGGACAGTTGTGAGACACATCTGTACTCACATCCGTTGTATGTTGTGTGATTGAAGCTACCTAGCTACACGAAACTTTCAATTGGTATCAAAGCCAACTCTCGATATATTGCGAGTGTTGATCCGAGAAAGTGTAGTCATCATGGAATGCCAAAATCACCAAAACAGCCTCCCGTCTTGGATGGTACAAACTATTCTCTTTGGAAGTCTAAAATACGTAATTACATTAAAAGTATTGATGAAAGGGCTTGGATGTGTATCCTTGTTGCATGGCAACCTCCTAATGTGGAGAAGAAGCCTACCTCTGGTGTTGGTGAGTCTATTTTCGAAAGAAAACCTGAAGAGCAATGGACTCTTGAAGAAATTTAGGCTGCAAATTATAATTCAAAAGCTAAGGGTGCTATTTCCAGCCATGTTTCTGGGAATATGTACAAGCTTATCACTAATGAGAGTGTAGCCAAAGCTGCTTGGGATATTTTGCAAACTCAATGTGAGGGAGCAACAAGTGTAAAAGCTACGAGGCTTAGAATTTTAATGGATAGGTTTGAGTTGCTTCGAATGGAAGAAACTGAGGACATTGTGTCATATGCTGCTAATATACATGAGATTTCAAATGAGTGCACAAGTCTGGGAGAATCTATCTCCAATGCAAGACTTGTAAGTAAGATTTTGAGAACCTTACCTGAGAGGTTCAACATTAAAGTGGCTGTGATTGAGGAGACTAATGACACCAATACTGTAGGTCTAGACAAAATTGTAGGTATTTTGATTGTGTTTGAGCTAAACCTTGAAGCTCAGAAAAAGAACAAATCCCACAATCTCGCTCTCAGAAGTGCTGCTGCATTACCAAAAGAGCTTGTGGAATTATCCTCTGAGATTGACAACTCAAATCTTGAAGATGAGGATGTAACTTTTATTTCAAAGAAATTCAGTTCTATACTGAAAAATAAAAGGATGAAGATGAAGTGGCTAACATGTCTATTATCAATTGCCATTCTGTGTTTAATGCTTTTTCTGCAGATATAGAAGATGGATGTTCTGAAAATTCCTTGGATGTGGTCACAGATGTGTACACATCTGGTGACACATCTGACCTGATGCTAAATTGTTTCACAGTAAAAGGAGATTCTGATGATGAAGATAGGGACATTCCCTATGAGGAACTTTTTGCAACATACAAGGAGTTGCATACAGATTGGATGAAAAGATTGGACAAGATTGAGGTACTTGTTAAGGTAAATAAATCTCTTTATGATAAATTGGCTGCTTGTGAAGATGAAAAAACTGTACTTTTAAAGAAAAATGATGTTCAAAAAGATACTATTGCAAGACTTGAAGTCCTTGTGACCAAAAGAGAGGTTGACCTTGAAAAATTCAAAAATGAATGTGAAAAAGCTGAAAACACTTTTACCAAGTTAAACAAAAGTAAAATGAAACTTGATGAAGCTATTTCTATAGGTCAGCTTAACAAAACTGGTTTGGACTTTGAAAAACCTAATTTTGTAAAGGAGGGATGTGAGGCTTCTACTTCAAAAGGTATGGAAAAACTAATTTTTAAAGAAAAATCCTTTTGAGTGAGAAAAGACCTAGGGAAGAGGCACTACATCTGCCACTATTGCCTTGCTCCTGGTCACATTAGGCCCTTCTGTTACAAACTCAAGGCTGACAAAAAATCTGGTCACTTCAACCAGCCTCAGATGTGTGAGAAGATGTATGCACATCTGAACTCACATCCTGGTAATCTGAGACCCCCGCAACCTAAAAGAAAGGCGTAAAGCGGTGGGTGGCCAAACCAAGTGCCACCTGCAATCTTGTTTACTCCTCCCTCAAGAGTACTGTCTCTGGCTCTTGGTATTTTGATAGTGGGTGCTCTAGGCACATGACTCGGAAACCAAGCAGCCTTCTTGACTATGAAGTGATTAGTGGAGGGAAAGTAAATTTTGGTGGAGGTGCTCAAGGAAAGATATTTGGGAAAGGAACCCTAGATGTCAAGGGTCTCCCAAAATTTCACAATGTGTACCATGTGGAAGGCTTGAAAGCCAACCTGATAAACATCAGTCAACTGTGTGATGATGATCTTTATGTGAAGTTTGATAAGAACTTGTGTGAAGTGTTTGATAAAGATAATAAATGTGTGTTTACTGGTCCTAGATCTGCTGACAATTGTTACCAATTTGGTGACAATCTGTCTTGCCTAAGCTCAAAAGCTAATGATGTCAATCTGTGGCACCAAAAATTAGGGCATGCTAGCTGTAGAACTCTGGAAGAACTTCAAAGGTTTGAAACTGTTAAAGACCTCCCTAAACTAAACTTCAAGAACCCTGATGTCTGTGGTTCATGTCAAAAGGGAAAGCAAACAAAAGCATCACATAAAAAGGTCCAACAATGCTCCACTTCTAGGTGTTTGGAGCTGATTCATACTGATTTGATGGGACCTATTGAAGTAGAAAGCTTTGGTAGGAAAAAGTATGCCTTTGTGTGTGTTGATGATTATTCTAGGTACACTTGGGTAATGTTCTTAAGAGAGAAATCTGAAACCATTGGTGAATTCAAAAATTGGTATAAAAGGGTTAGAAATATGTATGGTCTTAAGGCTATGAGGATTAGGTCTGACCATGGCACTAAATATGAGAACCAAATGTTCACTAATTTTTTCAATTCTAAGGGAATCACCCATGAGTTTTCTGCACCAATCACCCCACAGCAGAATGGAATTGCTGAAAGAAAGAATAGAACCTTGTAAGAAATGGCTAGGGTCATGTTAAGTTCTAAAAACATGTCCAAGAAATTCTGGGTAGAAGCTTTGAACACTGCTTGTCACATTGGCAATAGAGTGTTCCTAAGGATTGGTAGCACTGTCACTCCATATCAAATCCTTCTTGGAAAGAAACCTACTGTGAAGTACTTTCATGTGTTTGGATGTATTTGTTACATTCTCAATGACATAGAATACTTGTCCTAATTTGATTCAAAGAGTGACAAAGCAATTTTCATGGGCTATTCCACTAATAGTAGAGCTTACAGAGTTTTTAATCTCAAAACTAAGACCATTATGGAATCTGCTAATGTTATATTTGATGACTCACTTGATCTTAACCTCAAGACTGCTGAGGATGATGTTTCAGGTTGCTTACTGGACTGGAAGGATGAGGAAACAGGTGCTGAAAAACCTACAGAAACTTCTAGTGCTGAAAAACATGGTGAACCTGATAAGGATGTAACCAAGAATGTGGACACATCTGCCTCCACATCTGAACTCACATCTGCTCCCACATCCACTCAAAATCACATGGCGGGGCGGTTCCTGCAAGATCGATCGAGGATGGTGCTTTAGATGATAATGTGGATGGGTGTGTGGATAGATCAAAGGATATTCCTTCTAAAATCCAGAAAAACCACCCCACTTCACAAGTTGTGGGAGATGTACATGCTCAAGTGAGAACTAGACAAAAGGACAAAGTTGATTATAGAAAGATGGCTGGTTTATGGAGTTGCTTCTCAGCATACTCCCAGGTAAGTTATTGTTGTTTTGTTTCAAAAATTGAACCTAAGAATATTGCTGAAGCATTGAAAGATGCTGACTGGATTCTTGCTATGCAAGATGAGTTGATTCAATTTGAAAAGAATGAGGTTTGGACTCTTGTCCCTAGACCCTCACATGGTAATGTCATAGGAACCAAATGGATTTTCAAGAACAAAACTGATGAGCAAGGTGTGATCATTAGAAATAAAGCTAGGTTAGTTGCTCAAGGTTATACTCAAATTGAGGGAATTGATTTTGAGGAGACATTTGCTCCTGTTGCAAGGATTGAGTCCATTAGGCTTCTGTTAGCCATTGCCTGTTACCTTAAGATTACTCTACATCAAATGGATGTTAAGAGTGCTTTTCTAAATGGGATATTAAATGAGAAAGCCTATGTTGAACAACTTAAAGGCTTTGTGGACTCCAAATACCCTAACCATGTGTATAAGCTGAAGAAAGCTCTGTATGGGCTAAAGCAAGCCCCTAGAGCTTTGTATGGTAGGTTGACTGACCATTTTCTTCAACTAGGATTCAAGAGAGGTGAGGTTGACAAAACACTATTTGTGAGGAAAAATAAGAAGGAGATTCTTGTGGCACAAATCTATGTAGATGATATTGTGTTTGGGTCAAACTCTGACCCTATGCTAGTTGAGTTTGTGGATAGCATGACTTCCACATTTGAGATGAGTATGGTAGGTGAGTTGAACTTTTTCTTAGGCCTACAGATTAAACAATTCAAAGATGGCATGTTCATCTCACAGTCTAAGTATGCCAAGAATCTTGTGAAAAAATTTGAGCTTGAACACTCTTCACATCAAAGAACACCAATGGGATCTTCCCAAAAGTTAAGTCATGTTTTAGATGGTGAGAGTGTTGATCAAACACTGTACAGAAGTATGATAGGAAGTATGCTTTACCTCATTGCAAGTAGACCTGATATTATGTACAGTGTGTGTCTCTGTTCAAGATACCAAGCCAACCCTAAGGTGTCCCATCTGAAAGCCTTGAAAAGAATCATTAGATATGTGAATGGGACTGTGAACCTAGGACTGCATTACTCTAAAGAAACAAACACCAATTTGGTTGGGTACCTTGATTCCCGATTGCAGGCTGGAAATAGTGATGATAGAAAGAGTACCACAGGTGGATGTTTCTACCTAGGAAATAACCTTGTGTCTTGGTATAGTAGAAAGCGGTGTGTGTCCTTATCCACCGCCGAAATTTGAGTATGTTGCCCTGTGGAGTTCTTTGCACACAACTGCTTTGGATGAATCAAATGTTGAAAGATTATGGATTGAATAGCAATGTTTTGACTGCTTTTTGTGATAACAAAAGTGCCTTGGACATATCCAAAAATCCTTTCCAACATTCTAGAACAAAACACATTGATATTAGACATCATTTCATTAGGGATCTTGTAGAACAAAAAACTGTGTGTCTGGAATTTGTTGGGACTGAAAATCAATTGGCTGATATATTTACAAAGGCATTAGATTTGGAGAGATTTTCCTCATTGAGAAAGTCTCTTGGTTTGTGTGATATCTAAGGTTGTGAGCACAAATGTGTCTCACATCCACTAACACATCTGTATATTAGATTAACTGAAAAAAAAAATTATAAAAATAAAAATCAAAAAAAAATATATCATGCATTAGCACGAAATTTCTCAGTGTGGTCACTTGTGAGTCTTCATCTTGACATTGTTTTTGATCACTTAATTGTGAGCACTTCCTGTCCATGTCATCTTTTGATGACTTGGTATAACCTTCCTAGGTATCTCACAGTGGGTGCTATAAAAGAAAAAAAATATGTGTGAGAAAACGAGAAAATTTCGCTTTCACTCTTAGTATAAAGCCATACCATCATGATCAAGTGATTCTCATAAGAAAACTTGAAATCAAACTTGACAAGATCATTGGTAAAAAGGGCTATCTTTGGGATTCAAGTAAAGCTGAAAGCTACTTCACAATGCAAAAATCCACATTAAAAAATTGGTGGATGCATCCTGAAGAGGGCCGTGTGCAGATTGGATTATTGCTCATCGACTTTTGTGATCTAAATGTGTCCCCAAAACCTGTGACTCACATCCTATGCCACATCCATAAGCCGAGAATTTTTCCATCACCTGTATGTTTGCATCATGCTAGGCATGTTAACGCATTTTTTAGGTCATATAGGAGCTTTGTAAATATGCCCCTAGTTAATTAATTTTCTTTCTTAATTTATTCTTTGATTTTATAGGTTTTTTGATCTCGATAGTATCTCTCATGAAAGAAAAGATGTGTATCATTCCTTGTTTGAAAAGGTTGGAAAGATTTCTAATGGGATTATTGTTTTTAAAAAGGATATGGCTGAATTATTTTTGTTTCCATAAAAATCTATCAAAATCTTATTTTATTTTGATCCCCTATTTGCAGAAGTTGGTTGTGTGTGGTAATCTCCAGAAGGGTTTCTGGCGGGTTGGAGGACTCCTAAGGAATTTGGGTTATGTGAGACCTTTTTGGAGAAGGATTCCAAGTTTCGATTGGAAAGGGGTTTTGTGAGTATTTATGAGCCCTCACATCCGTCTCATCCCCCATGTAAACCCTTGCTAAAACCTTTTGTTCTTCCTTTATTTGCCATAACGATCTCACACACATTACAATTAATTCCTCCTTCCTTTGTTCAATTTAAGCGTCCCAATCTTTGGTTTAAATGGCGCGATCATGCTCACATTCGTAAAGAAAGATGTGCTTGGCGTCGAACCTATTCT